>JARHVA010001337.1:2092500-2565000 GCA_037957365.1 Torreya grandis | reverse complement strand
TACTGTATAAACAAGGGTCCTTAAGAACTAAGTTGACTAGGTTGACCTAGTCTTTCAAAAAAAGATAAGATATAGAAATAGGTTGACCAGGTCAACCTAGTTTGATGTATGACTATAATTTTGAAGACTAAAAAATTTAAAAATAGAACTATAAGGAAGAACTAAATTGAGAGAGAGAGAGAGAGAGAGAGAGAGAGAGCTCTTGGTGGGTTGGAAGATTTTGAGGTCTTTGATATTTTTATTTAAGTGTCTTGAATATTGCTTGTAAATTCTACCAACTTTGTCAATTGGGTCGACCTAGTTTTACAATTCCCTATTAATTGAAGACTATTAAGTGCTATAAGTATAATCAACATATAAAGCAACATTAATGAGAGATCTCATTCATTCAATGCATACACAATATTATGGGGAATAAAACCCAATCTCAATCCTATAACACATAGACTACTTGTCATATAATAAATTACAAACAAGAGACTGGTCAAATCCTTTAGACCAACAAACCTTGATCATATCCTCCTGACTAAAGGCATTTAGTGAAACACATGTTTCACGAGTAATTTCCCCTAAGGAAGATTAAATCCTTTATAAATTATTTTTAACACCTCCACTATAGTAATGATGTCTTTAAAACTTGATGATGGATCTTTTATTATATAACCCCTGAATAAACTCCCTCTCTATCTCATACAGGCCTCTCACATAGGCATGTCATAATCTCTCTCCTTAACTTAAACTATCCTCATATGCACACTCAGACCTATTGACATATCCTCAAGATGCAAGATAACTATTCAAACATCATAAATATGACATAAAGGTCATACACACAGTCCTTAATCTATTATACTTATCAACTCATCAACTATGCACTCTACCTCTCCTTCACTCCATAATTCTCACATGCACATCTTTCACAAGTCTCTCAAAAATATAGAAATCATCATCATTGATTTCACCATTATAGAGATATCATGATAATCAAGATAACAATATTTATTTTCAGCCAAAACACATGCCTTCACCCTTAAGGCATCTTACATGGGTCACACTTAAGCACAGTCCACTTTCAAATAGGCATAAGTCACTTTTAGCTCATGTGGAGATCCATTCATATATTTAATGCTTATCTGGGAAAACAAGGAACTCATGAACATTTTCCAACATATGGACCCATGCCATATGATATATAGGTTCCATTTAAGTGTCAACAACCAAAATAGTACCCTTTTGTTTAAGCACAATTTTCTCAAACAACATTTTGTGCACACAATCATCATGAATAATGCAGTATATATATGCATTATTAAGATGATATATATATATATATATATATATATTATTTTTTGCACATATTCATCATTAATAATGCACATATATCATCTTAATGGAGTCTAAAACACTCCAAAATATCTAATTCATCATGAGATATTAAAACAACATCATAATGAGCTCAAATAGCCTTCTTGGGTTACTTGTAGAACACAATCAAACACATAGTCAAATTTTGAGCTCAATATATTTCTATATACATATATTCAAACCTTAAAATTTATATTCCCAAATTATCCTTGGATTCCTCTACAAATTCTCTTTTTAAACCATGGTTAAATTCTGCATAGATTAAAAGTTATGGCATAAAAACTAATCACTAGTTTTTCCTTTGTTAAATTTGAATATTTGAATTCAAATAGTCACAGTTAAACCTCAAACACCATGCTACCATATTGAGTCCTCAATTATTAGATTAAACATTAAATATAAATATTATTATATAAATCTTGACCTTTAACACATAGTGAACCACTACCAAACATTAAACCTTGAACATGTTGACCTCATCTCACACAATATTGTAATATTAACTCATCACACATCGTCAATCTATATGGATCAGTCAAGTCTTTATCATATAGTTTTCACCATTAAATATTTATAAAAACCCACATAATAATGACACTTTTCACCCTAACATTACTTTTTTTCACTTATTCTATTAAACATCATGTACTTCTTACCATCTCGCTCAACATGCACTGTTAGATCAAAACTATAGGATTTCATGCCCACCATTGGATTTTAGAAGAAGATCAATATTTATCTATATTAACCAACAAAAACTTTGACTTATTTTAATTGATTCACACCTTATATATTCACTATATTATTTTTCATGAGCCACTAGATATCCATCTATTCCTGATCTTTAACACTATGCAAAATAGACTATGGGGACCATTGCTTATCTACCTGAAAGGCCAACTTTGCACCTCTATATATTTTTATTTGATCAAGCACATGTTTTATAATTTGGACCATATGATATAATTAAATATGAGAATATAAATATGTGTCAATATACTCATATAACTCTCACACATTTGAGATATAATGATATTAAAATGCCTCCTCAAATTTATCTGTTCACAGAGCCAACTATGTCAAGAATTATTTGGAAAGACCAACTTTAGACATGCATAGATTGTTTCACACTTCAATTCTTGACCTAAAAGTTATAATAAATAAATTAAGAACAAAATTTAATAAATAAATATGATAATATTCTCTTTAAACATCCACACGTGTGAGATATGCCACCATCAAAATGTTTACTCAACTTTTATTGTCACATTAAAAATTTGGCTAAGTATGGGAAAACTCTGTCAAAAAGCCTAAGAGCCCAACATTGAACTAGTATATATTTTGTCACACTACATCTGGTACGCCCCTAACCTATCACATGTATGAGGATAGTATTAGCCGACTTGTGGCTTACTTATCCCTCTTTGACATTATATTACATTTATCTATGCTTTCTTTAGATTAGTAGGTCGGCCTATGGAGTAACCATGGCCTAGTTAGACTATATATAGGAGGTAGTGGGTAATCATTTATCATCATATTGTGAATTCTGCTCTTATTGAAGCTTGTGGAGGTTTCCCCCTCAAAGTGGATTATCTATTATCATATATTTGGATATATTTCAGTCATATTTGTATATAATTCTACTGTTATACTTAATTCTTAAGTAATTTCATTACAAGTGGTATCAGAGCTGTGATTTGGGCAATCTTGTGGGTGAAACAATAAATTTTTAAATTCTAAGATATATAAAAAATGGTTGTGAATTTCTCTGAAATGTTTTTACTGGAGGTGTGAAATAATAAAATTAAGCTTCCATTAAAATTTCAGCTCATTTGGATCTATTTTTCAAAAGTTATCGCTATTTTATGGTTTTTCATAAAATTGCTCTATAGTGCGCAATTCAAAGAATTTTTCTGAGTTGTTTACATTTTTGGAAAGATTAGAAAAATTGGGCTATGTTTTGTTCTTTGTATTTTTGATTTAAGGCCAAAATAATTCCAAAATCACTTGGTCAAAGTTGGGTCAAAAGTGTCAATAAGGGTTGACATTGTAAAACCCTTTTATGGCAGGTCCACAAACTCAGGGCCAAGGAAAGGGTGTTGAAACTCCAAGTAAAACTCCTAACAAGGATGAGATGGAGTCAGAAGGGAGATGTAATAGACCCTTTGTACCAGGGTTTTCTGACATAGATCACAAAGTGAGCCAGCTTGACTATAGTGTGTAAGGCATTCAAAGTGAGGTGCAAGACATATAATCTAATATGCAATCCATACAAGATAGTTTGGGAGATATCATGATGGCTTTGAACATTAATCAATCAGACCATCAAGCTAACTCTATTTCACAAACCCACCAGGGTGGTTCTCCTAACCAGTCTACTTCAAATCTAACTCCATGGCCACAGAGGAACCTATTACCAAAGGTGGATATGGGCAAATTTGATGGAAAAGATCCACTCAATTGGCTTAACCAAATGGAGAGTTTTTTTGACCTACATTAGATTCTAAGTGGATAGAAGGTTACCATGGCATCCTTGTATCATGAACCTAATTAATTCATTTGGTATCGATGGTTGTGTGCTCAAAAGAAAAAGATGACTCTCAATGTCACCTGGTCAATTTTTACAGAGGAACTACAATTACACTATGGCAATAGTGTGACAGAGAATTACTTCAGCCAACTGGCAAAATTGTGACAAACTAGCTCCGTCAAGGATTATATTCATCATTTTTAGAACCTATCCTTACGTGTGGAGACAATTTCTGAAGCAAACTTGAATGACCTATTTTTGGGTGGACTCAAGGACCACATTCAATATGAGGTATGCATGTTTAATCCATTTAATATTTCTAAATCTATTATCCTAGCACATAGAGCTGAGGAAAAATTCATAGCCAACAAGAAGCAGCCATTCACTCACTTCAAAGATCATAGCATATCATCACCAACATTTCCTCCACCTACTAGATTGACCCCTCAGCAAATTGAAGAGAAGCGTGCAAAAGGATTATGTTTTGGTTGTGATAGCAAGTGGAGTAAAGGACATAGATGTGTTGAGAAGAAGTTATTCTACATTGAGGGACTAAATGAAGATTAAGAAGCAGATGATGCCTCCAATGATGATGAGGAAGATATAGAGGAGGTACCTGAAGTTCCCAACCTACAATCTCTTATCATGCACTTGCAGGTATTATCACTCCACAAACTCTTAAGGTGGTGGGTTTCCTCAAGAAACAGAAGGTGATAGTGTTGATTGATTTAGGGAGCACACATAACTCTATAAACCATAATTTGGCCACTCGATTGAACTATTTCATCTACCCAGCACCAAAATTTCAGGTCATGATTGCAGATGGTAGCACAATTAATTGTTCAAGCAAATGCCATAGTATTAAGCTTACTATGGGTGGGTACAATCTCGACTCTCCTATGTTTGTTATTCCCATGGGTAACATAGACATTGTTTTGGGAGTCCAATGGCTCACAACCTTAGGTACCATTGAGATGAACTTCTAAGAACTATTCATGCGCTTTCATTCTGAAGGTAAGAAAATTGAACTACATGGATTACATGCAAAATCTCCACAATTGGTTTGTTCACATCAAACGACCAAGATGCTAAAAAAGGGGGCAGAGGGAATTATTGCATGATTATGCTCCATAGAAGTTCAACCCACACAGGTATCTACACATCTTGATCTACAAATAATTCTTGAAGACCACTCATCTATTTTTGGGGCCATGCCAAAAGGACTACCACCAAAAAGAGAACATGATCATGCCATTCAACTAATTCCAGGTAGTCAACCACCAAATATCAGACCATATAGATATCCATATGCACAAAAGATTGAAATTGAAAAGATGCTCCATGAGATGCCAGAGGTAGGGATCATCAAGCATAGCCAAAGTGCATATTCATCACCAGTGGTCAAGGTGTGGAAGAAGGATGACACATGGAGGATGTGCCTAGATTATAAGGAACTCAACAAGTACACCATCAAAGATAAGTTTCCTATTCTAGTAATTGATGATTTACTTGACGAGTTGCATGGTGCTAATTATTTTACAAAATTGGATCTTTGCTCGAGGTACCATCAAATTAGAATCAAGGATGAAGATGTTCATAAAACTGCTTTTAGAACACATGAGGGCCATTATGAGTTTTTGGTAATGCCCTTTGGTCTTAAAAATGCACCATCTACTTTTCAGAGCTTGATGAACATTGTTTTTATGCCTTTTTTGAGGAAGTTTGTGCTAGTTTTCTTTGATGACATATTGATTTATTGTCAGACATGGGAAGCACATCTGCAACATGTGAAGCAGGTGTTGATAGTTTTGGAGAAGGACCAACTTTATGTGAATCCATCTAAATGTGCTTTTGGAGTATATGAGGTAGAGTACCTCGGTCACATTATTTCCCATGAAGGGGTCAAAGTTGATCCCTATAATATCAAAGCGATAATGGAATGGCCCATGCCAAAAACTCTCAAAAACCTTCGAGGGTTTCTTAGACTAACAAGTTACTATAGATATTTTGTGAAAGGTTATGGCAACATAGCAGCTCTAGTCACTACATTTATAAATAAGGATGTTTTCCATTGGAATTATGATGCCACCAAAGCATTTGAGAAACTAAAAGTAGCTATGTGCACCACTCTAGTTTTGGCTACTCCAGACTTCTCACAAAAATTCACTGTTGAATGTGATGCTTCTGGGTCTAGATTGGGGGCTGTACTAATGTAGGAAAGAAGACCCATTACATTTGAAAGTCATCAATTCAAAGGTAAGAATATACAAAAACTTGTCTATGAGAAAGAAATGATGGCTATTCTTCATGCAGTTAAACAATGGAGGCTTTATCTGATGGGTAGACACTTTAAGGTGAAAATGAATCATGATAGTCTCAAATACTTTTTGGAGCAAAGATTATCATCTGAGGAACAACAAAAATGGGTAACCAAAATGTTGGGTTATGATTTTGAAATCATCTACAATAAGGGTAAAGATAATGTAGTAGCAGATGCACTATCTAGATGGGATGCATCCACAGAAGCATTACTTTGTGCAATGTCCATATTGTAAGCAGATTGATTGGATGAAGCTAGGTTAGAATGGGAGCAAGACAAGGATACATAGGTTCTAATTCAAAATCTATAGCAAGGTAATTTATCCTCTAACAAATTTTAATGGAAAGGTAATGTCCTATGGTATAAGGGTAGGTTATACTTGTGCAAAAATTCATAACTTAAGCATAAGATTCTTGTAGAGTTGCTTGCATCTCCACTTGGGGGACACTCAGGGTTCTTGAAAACTTATCATAGAATTAAGAAAGAATTATTTTGGGAAGGACTCAAGGGAGATGTACAAAATTTTGTGGAAGAATGCTTGATATGCCAATAGAATAAAGGTGAAACAGTTAAGAACCCAGGTTTGTTAAAACCATTAGCAATTCCTAGTCAAAGGTGGGAGGAGGTTTCCATGGATGTCATCACTGGGTTGCCTTTTTTTTAAGGTAAGAATGTTATTTTGGTCATTGTGGATAGGCTTACAAAATATGCCCATTTTTGTGCTCTCTCACACCCATTTTCAGCAAGTACAGTCCGACTATTTTTATGGAAGTAGTTCAAAAATTACATGGAACCCCAAAAATAATTGTAAGTGATCTAATGCTATTTTCACTAGTAATTTCTAGATTGAACTATTTTCTTGTTTGGGTACTCAGCTAGCTCATAGCTCATCTTACCACCCCCAATCTAATGGACAAACTGAAGTGGTTAACAAATGTTTAGAGGGGTATCTCCATTGTTTTATATTAGATAAACAAGAACATTGGGTTAAATGGCTACCACTTGCAGAATGGTGGTATAACACATCTTTCCATACCTCTTCTAAAATGTCTCCATTTCTAGCACTATATGGTTACCATCCACCTTCCATCACTTCTTCATTAAAGGTGCACACCAAGGTTCGAGATGTGGAAGAGCACATTCAACATCAACAAGAGGTTTTGGCTAGTTTGAGAGAGAATTTGGCCCTGGCACAAAATAGGATGAAGCAACAAGAAGATCAACATCAGAGTGAGAGAAATTTTGAGGTGGGTGACTGGGTATTTGTTCATTTGTAGCCTTACAAGCAGATGTCCTTGAAGCAATAGAAAAAGGACAAAAAACTTGCTCTAAAGTATTATGGCCCTTTTCAGGTTCTACAAAAAATTGGAAGTGTGGCTTACAAGCTTGAGTTACCTCATTCATCTCACATACACCCAGTATTTCATGTTTCTTGTTTGAAGAAGGTCATTGGATAGAAAGTTTCCACCCAGACAGAGCTCCCAGAACTAGATGAAGAAGGATGAGTCATTTTGGAACTAGAGAAGATCCTCCAAACACGTACTAAGAGGTTGAGAACCAGAGAAATTAAGGAATATTTGATCAAGTGGAAAAACCAAAGCAGTGAAGATGCAACTTGGGAAGGTGAAGAATTTATGCAACAACATCCAGAGTTGTTCAACGTTGAAGACAACATTGGTTTGAAGGGGAAGGGCATGTTGCGCCCCTAACCTATCACATGTATGAGGATAGTATTAGCTGACTTGTGGCTTACTTATCCCTCTTTGACATTATATTACATTTATCTATGCTTTCTTTAGATTAGTAAGTTGGCCTATGAAGTAACCATGGCCTAGTTAGACTATATATAGGAGGTAGTGGGTAATCATTTATCATCATATTGTGAATTCTACTCTTATTGAAGCTTGTGGAGGTTTCCCCCTCGAAGTGGCTTATCTATTATCATATATTTGGATATATTTTAGTCATATTTGTATATAATTTTGTTGTTATACTTAATTCTTGAAGTAATTTCATTACATCATCGATAGAATTGATAATTTGTCCATATAAAATAGGGAATAATTTTATCACAACCAAATGACCAACTGCCCCTGACTCATCTATACATGGCAATTATGACATCATCCAACTGCCTACTTAATTTTATGTCATTGGACCCAAAATATCTAGATGAAAATAATGATCAAATAGATAAAATACACTCATGAACACAAGTATTCAAATCATATAAAACCTCTTATAATACCCCTTTTACATTCTCAAATCACCATACTCATCCTTAAACTTCTCTAGCCATGCCAAATTTGAAGATCAACTAAGCCTCCTTCAAGTATACTAGGACAAACACTTTGCACACTTTGTTATTGTCACTTAGGATATCAAGGCACTTAATCCACTCATTATGTAACCTCCATGACATTATTTAAAACTCTCCAAGATTATACCTCTTGGTCATTGATGTCAAAAACCATCAATATATATCTCATCTTTCTTCTCTCTTTTTAAGCACTATCACAATAGGAACTTTCTCCCCCTTTGACACAATGACAAAGTTGGCACAAACTAATCATAAGGAATTGAAAATACCATAAATAGAAAAGTACCATATTATAAAAATTATACAAACTCCCCCTTACCTTGATCCTACCTCTAATTTTCCTGACACGTTCATCTTCCTTCTTGTGAAAACTCTCTTCAACTAAGCACTACAACCAATAAATAAAGAATGCAATAATGACTAGATTTAATCAAGTCATTATACCAACCTTATTGAAAAATCATACATATTATATATCACCACATACTCAAAATTATTGAAACATCTCACATATTCTTTCCCTCACATCATGCAAAGCTCCTTAAGACATTCAAGCTATCTGAGTTAACTCCCCCTAACTTTGTGCATACCACCTTGTAATTATCAACCATGAACTATAGTACAATGTAAATCTTAAATAAACATATGAGAGGTAATCCCCCTAACATCTCTAATCCATTATATCACTTGAGTAAATTCAAATATCCATACACCATGAAGAATCACCATACAAGCTTACTAGCCATTATCTCAAGCCACCTCAGGGACCATCAATAGAACTTCATGCCACTTCATCAAATAGGACACATTAATAATCATACTAATAAATCACATTTAAATACACATGAATTACTCTTTTGGATAAAATTAAAAAAACACTCATATTCTTACTAAACATGTTTAGACTCCTTATATCCCTACCTAGAACTTGTAGAGCCCACAACTTTTAGTAGACACAACATAAAGACCTAAAAATTCATATCTAGAGTAATCTCATATTTCCTTCACAAATCAACTTGTTAATTAGGCCTCCATATTGACAAAAATATGAATAATTTGAAAACCAAAAACCTTAAAATTTATATGAAGCTTGATTTGACAACCCATTTGGCCCATTATGTTTATTAAGAAGCCTTAGATCTCAACTCATAAAGCAAACCACTTTTATAGCATAGCCCAAAACCCTAGAATCTCAAAAACAACAAGGTCAAAAAACTTCCTTCTGGTCAACATCCATTTTTTAAACTTAGTGCACACCTAAACACACCCATCACACACTTTTGGACCAAGATTTGAACTTTCGCATCTTTGGGAACCCATACATCCTATAACCCAATTTAGGCTTACTTGCCCTTAAGCCAAAGACTAAGAAAACCAAGAGCACTAAAAAATCTCTAATTTAACTTCAATGTACCTTCAAACCATAAAAACCACTTATAGAATGATATAATAAGGTCAATAGACCTTTATATGCAAAAATATCATATTAACATTGAATCAATCTATTATGCCACCTAGAAACACCCATTATGACCTTGTAGATTGACAATATAAATCGATCAACATCATGACATTATCTAAACATATCTTCCACCTAGACGTACTTTCTCTAATTGAAAACACTTCTCTCTATCCTTATAAGACCCTCTAAAGAACACCACATCAACACTTGTTTCTCTACAGAAAGGGGTCTTTTAAGAAGCATAAGGAGAGACACCCTATTTCATAATGTCCTAGAACAATGTGAAATCAGGAATTGCCCACAACTTGTCATATTCATTCTCTTCCTTGGTCATTTAATGCTTGTAGTTATTCTTCTTCTTTTTATTCTTCTTAGGCCTAGGAGAAGTAACATGCTCATCTACTAAAACATTATCCTTCTTTTCTATGATTGTATTGACAATACATGGAGACAACATAAAATCTTGACATACCTTTTTATTTGAATAATCAACCTTATAGTTCTGAACCTTAATACTAGGCACTGAAAATTGATGTTCTCTATATTTATCATGCTTATAAATTAAAAAAATTTCACTTGGATCCATACTTACCTCATAAATAGCCTCAACCAGTACCTTGGTCTTTTCCTTGAGCTTGGTCTCTTTATTTAAAACATGATCAAAAAATGATAGCCCTAGCATTCTTAAACTTATCAAGCATTATCCACCATAGAAAATAGATTACTTAGAGCTATAGACTCATCATTACTCACACTTACCACCTTTGTCTTCCATGAGTTAAGTTTCTTTCTTCTTTGAACTTTAGGAGCTTGATTGAACCTATTATGACTTGTAGGCCTCTACTTATAGAATCTAGCAATGTGACCTCTCTTTTTACAATTGAAGCACATCATACCCTTTTTAAGAAGCAACTCCAAATATTTCAATGTGTTCTAGTTCATAACAACTCTAGCACTCAATATTTCTTGAAGGAAACTCAACTTGCCTTACCTTAAATGGATAATGTTTTGAAAAGTGTCCCACATCATGACAATTGAAGCACTAAACCTTACTAACACCTTTTGACTAATGACCCTCATCATAGATCCATGCAGATTCATTTTAATAGGTATTCTACATTATTTATCTCTATGCACAAACTAATTACAAGTATAGTAGTAACCATTGAAATTTGCATACCTCATGACATTTGGATGTCTAATTTGATTTGTATTAATTCTGCCAGTACCTTCATTATTTATTTGATGATTTGTCTTTAAAATATGATTTTACAAGTTCACATTATTCTTCATCTTGTCTTGAGTTTCATTCTCTGGTTCATCCTTGTATCCAAGACTAGTTGTATCACTTGCATGCTTTTGATCATTCAGAATATTATCTAGATCACTTGAGATCTTTTCAAATCTCACAAATGACTTCACATTACTAGATGTCTTCTCTAACTTAGATCTCAATGAGTCATTTTCAATTACATACCTTGAACATTCATCTTCTTTACCTTTCAAGCTTGTAGATAGGATTTCCAATTGACAACTAATATGCTTAACCATATCTTCATGTTCTTTGGTGTCTTCATTCAATCTTGCCTCATACACACTAAATTTCTCCTTATAGTCCTTGAGTTTATATATCATATTATTATTGATCTTATTTTCAATCTTTAGTTCTTTAAGATCATTCATCAATTTAGTCTCATAGTCTACATCATCTGAATCACTCTAAGTAGGATCCTTTTGATGTGAGTAACTTTCTTCCTCAACCATGAAAAGGGTTCTATCTTAAATATGACCATCATCTTCATGATCATACTTTGAGTCACTATCTTCACTCTCATTTGATGAGATGCAATATTATTGGGTGTAGAGACTCTTTTTGTCTTTTAAGTACTTATTATCAAACCTTCTAAATCTAGAGTAATTTTTAAGAGCCCATATCCAAAACCCCCTTAATTCATTTAGACAAATCTGATTCATAGCTTTGGTGAATCAACAGGTCTAGAAATATTTTTTTCTTTCTAATTTTTCCACCTAATTAGGGGTTTTTTAACATAGGTTTCATTTTTTTACATAATAATTTATGTCCTCTCAAATTTTAACAATTGTTCCAAATGGCTTGATCAAATGGTTGGGTTAAATGGGGCATCCAAATGGCTAGGTTGAATGGCTCTGTTGAATGGTTGGGCCAAATGGTTTTGTTGAATGACTCTACCAAATATCTGGGTTGAATGCATCTATAGAGTATTTACATCAAATGAATTTATCAGTCCCCCAAAATAATTTACATTGTAGGTCCAAAATTTGTTTTTTTTCATTCTAGGTTTTTTACCCAATTGAGGTTTTTATAACATAGGTTTCAATTTTTTACACCATGCTTTATATCCTTTCATAGTTGAACAACTAGGTCAAATGAATCTATTGAATGGATAAGTTAAATGGTTATATTGAGAAGTTATATCAAATGATTCTACCAGACCCCTAAAATAATTAATACTATAGGGTGTACTATATATTACCATATGTGTGTATGTTTGTGTGTGTTTGTGGTGAATTAAGCTTATTTCTAAGATAATTCTATAAAGTGTTGGTGAGACAAACCCCAAAATAATTTATATTAATAAAATTTTGGTGATCTAATCCCATCTGTTGAACCTAAAAAATCACCAAAACCAATATCTAAAAATTGGAATATTCATGAATTAATGAATATTCACCACTAAAATTTACCCTATCTAAATCCCTTTTTTGTTTTTATCAAACCTAAATGATCTCTTTCAATCATCATGACCTTGATCATGTTCTTCATCATCATCCTTCTTATACTTATGAGGGCATTTGATATCAAAATATCCTATCTCACCATAATTGAAGCATTTGAGGGGTAGTTTACCTTTACAGTTGCTTGAACCTATTCTAAATTTCCTTAAAATTAAAGCAATTAGTTCATCTTCATCTATATCAAAAATGTCATCCTGATTGGGTTCTTACCTTGAAATTTATTCTTTATATTCATTTAAATCTTTAAATTTTATTCCTTCTTTGGTGTTATATTATCATTCTTCCATACCTCATAGGTAGTAAGGATGTCATGCAATTCATCCAAATTTAGATGAGTAAGATCATGACTTTCTTCTATATCAGACACTTTAGGATCAAACTTGAGGATAGGGACCTTAATACCTTTTGAAATATAGTAGCTTCTTCAAGTTTATCTCCAATACCTATGATGATGTTCACAATCTCATCAACTCTCTGTACGAAGGATGCCATGGTATGTTCTTCCTTCATCTTCAGACTTTCAAATTGCCTTATGTGAGTCCACAACGTAACAAGCTTGACCTTTGAATATCCTTCATAAATGATCTACATTTTGTCCCATATCTCTTTATCATACTTACAATGGATTACCTTGGTGTATTCAATCTCTAAAAAACCAAAATTAATAGCATTCACTACCTTAGAATTATTCTCAAACAACTTCTCTATCTATAACACTAGATGGAGAAATAGTAGGTGTAATATAACCATCCACAACAAATTTCCAAATCTCAAATCCTAGGTACATGATGTATGTCCTCATCCTTGTACTCCAAAAATCATAATTGGATCCATTGAACATTGGTGTTTACTTAGTAGAGAAACCTCCTTGATGACTATACATATTGTACCTTGGATTACCTTCAAGCTGTCAAGACTTTACCAAAGGACTTTCTTTGATACCAATTATTAGATGTATAATCACTGAAAGTGTGGGGTGAATTAATGAGACCAGATATTTCAATCTCAATTCCAATCCTTTCAAAATATTTAAAAAATCAGCATATATTAAATTGATCAAGAAACATTAAGAAGAGAGATCATTCATTCAATGCATACATAAGATCAAACACATAACACATAGTTTCTATGGGAAACTCTCATGGGGAATAAAACCCATTCTCAATCTTGAAACACATGGAATACTTGTCATATTGTAAATTACAAACAAGAGACTGGTCAACTCTTTCAAACCAACAAACCTTGATCATATCCTCCTAACCAAAGGCCTTTAGTAAAACACTTGTTTCACAAGAAAAAACTACCCTTAAAGAAGATCAACTCCTTTAGACCCTCCTTTGAACACCTAAACTTTAGTATTGGTGTCTTCAACACCTAATGATTTATCTCTAATTATATAACCCTACACAAACTCCCTCTCTATCTCATACAAGCCTCTCAAATATGAATGTCACAATCTCTCTCCTTATTAACTCAAACTATCCTCATATGCACACTTAGACCATCTTTTCATATCCTCAATCTTCAATATCACTATTCATAAATTAGAAATATTACCTACAGGTCATAGACATAGTCCTTAATATTCTCCACTTATCAACTCATCAACTGAGCACTCAAACTCTCCTTTGCTCCACAACTCTCACATGCACACCTTGTATAAGTCTCTCAAAAATATAGAAATCATCATCATTGATCTCACATTTATAGAGCTATAATGATAGTCAAGATCACAATATTTCCTATTGGCCACAACACATGCCTTCACCCTTAATTCATCTTACATGGGTCACACTTAAGCACAATCCACTTTCAAATAGGCCTAAGTCACTTTTAGGTCCTATGGAGATCCATTTAGCTCTTTAACACTTATTCAAGAAAATCAGGAACACAATAACATTTTACAACATATGAAACCATGCCAAATGATCTATAATTCCCTGTTAAGTGCCAAAAACTAACATAGTACCCTTTTACTTAAGCACAATTTGTTCATACAATATTTTGTGCACACATTCATCATGAACAAACACACAGTCACTTTATAAGCCTATATTCATACTAAATATGATTTTCCAATCCTTTATAATTCATAAAAATCATATTAATGGATTCTAAAACACTAAAAAATATCTAACTAATTATGATATATCAAAACAACATTAGAACAAACTCAAATAAACCTTCTTAGGTTACTTGCAAAACATAGTTGAACACATAGTCAAATTTGGAGATCAATATCTTTGTCTTTACATACATTCAGACCTTGAAATTTATATTTCCATACGTACCATGGAGTACTCTAAAAATTTTATTTTTACACCATGGTCAAATTATGTATATATCTAAAGTTATGACACAAAACCTAAGCACTGGTCTTGATCTTTAACATTGTGCAAAATAGACTACGTATGGTAACCATTGTTTATATACCTAGAAGGCCAACTTTGCACCTCTATATCTTTTGTTTCAGTCAAGTGCATATTGTAAAATTTGGACCATATAATATCCTTATGTATGATAATATAACAATTTTTCAATATTCTCCTAAAACTCTCACACATGTGAGATATAATGACATTAAAATACCTCTTAATATTTATCTTTTCACAGAGCCAACTATGTCAAGAATTGTTTGGAAAGACCAACTTGGCACATGTATAGATTTTATTATGCTTCAGTGTTTAGTTTGGAATTTAGCATAAATAAACTAGGAAAAAAACTAAACAAACCCATATGATCACCTTTTCCTAAAATTTCCACATGAATGATATATGCCACCATCAAAATGCCTACACAACATTTCTTGCCACATTGCAAATTTGGCTAAGTATGGGAAAACACTATCAAAAAACCTGAGAGCCCAACTTTACACTAGAATATATTTTATCATGATTTATTGATAGACTTTATAATTTTAACATAGAAACTAGAGAATAATGTGATCAAAACCATATGACCAAATCCCCCTGACATGTTCACACATGGTAATTATGATGTCATCAAACTACCTACTCAGATTTTTTGCCATTTGACCCAAAATGTCTAGATGAAAACAATGATCAACTAGATGAAATGCACTCATGAACATAAGAAATCAAAGCATAAAAACCTCTTATATGACCCATTTCACATTATCGAATCACCATTCTCATCCTTGAACATATCTATCCATGCCAAAACTGAAGATCAACCAAGCCTCCTTCAAGCATACTAAGACAAACACAGTACACACTTTGTCATCATCACTTAGACTATCGAGGCACTTCATCCACTCGCCAGGACACCTCCATGAAATCATAATGACATCATTAAAAAAATTCCAAGACTAATATGACTATATTGACTTGGTCAACCTAGTTTGTTATTTGAAAGCTTACTATGATATTAAGTTGACATGTTTGACCTAGTTTGTTATTCTGAAGCTGAATAAGAGACTAAGTTGACCTTTTTGACATAATATATTTTTTGTAAGTGAATAAAATTACTATGTCAACCTATTCAATATATTAACCTATATCTAATGAATACCTACGTAGAAATAATAGATTCATTTTTATGTGATTGTGTTAAACCTGTGCACAGAAGTTAGAAACTATACCGACCTTGTCAACCTAGTATGCAAATATATAAATTTAATAAATAAAATAATAGAAATGCAAAATGTAAAATAAAAATTTTAAGGGGTTAGATTCACATTAGGTTCACCAAAATGTATGAAATCATAAATGCATCAGAACTACAAATAAATCCTAACTCAGAGAAGATATATCCTACTTACACTTCTAATTAGGGATACATTAGATAATTGAGAACATGACCAATATGAATATCTATTTGACCTAATTAGAGGATATCTTACCATAATAATATCACTAGGGAGGGTTCTAAATCCTCCATTAAATTAAAATCATACAATAACCCTAACTAGGTCCTATGTTTTCATATTCACTATACTAATAACAAGTAAAGCACATAAATATAATCTAGTGCTCACCAAGCTTATGGTAGAATATGGGGGTTAGTAAATAAATAAAAGTAAACATTCATAAGAGAATCTTAATTAATATATGTTTAGGTAAAAACCCAATGCATGGATAAGAAGAGTAATATTATTCAAAAGTCATTACTTATACTAAGTCTATCTACTAAAGAGAGGAGCAAAGTTAGAGATACTTACCTAGAAGATGAACTCATCGAGACTCAATCTCTACCTTAGTCAAAGGTGATTCACAAGAGGTTATTGTGGTTTATAAAAATCATTAATAAAGGACAAAGCATCCAAGACTTATCCACAAGAATAGATTCTTGTCTAATTAGAAACCCTAAGCTAAGACTCCTTAAGTAGAATAGTGGAAGAATAGATTGTAAATAAGTGAAAATGAATAATAACTCTTGATGTCTCTATAATAATAGTAGAATGAATGTGTTTATATATGTGTATCAAACCCTAAACCCTTCTAAAATTTTTGGTCGATATGGTTGACCTAGTTAACCTAGTATCATTATTAAAAATAAATCACTAGGTCATGGGATAGGTTAGCCAAGATCTGACCTAGACCCTAAATTAGTTTTACCAATAAGATTACAAGGTCAACTCAGTCAACCTAGTCATGTAAACTATCAAAAGGGATTTTAGGTTATGAAAAGGGGTATGGAAGGTGGTAAATGACTGAAGGAATGTGAAAAAGAGGAGTAATAGCTTAGGGGAATGTTTTAGGAGCTACTTGGATTGGTAATAAGTGGAAATAAGGGACAATAATCCTACAAATCACTAATGGTATTCCCATCCCTTTCTTGATGCACCCCTTAGGGTGTGCCTTAGATAGATTGAGACTCGATGGGTTATTGTAATCTAGAAAGCATCATTATTTGATAAAAGTTGAAAATATTATGTGTATATAGTATTAACCTAGATGATATAGTATGGTACAAGAGAACTATCTTGAATTATGTCAGGTTGGATAATATAATTATCAAATACAAAAATATTTTTAACTACATCATGTTAGCCGATGTATTATACTAGAGGTTATGAGTTGAAATGAATTATATTAGCACTTAATGATATCTATTTGATGCATTCTAAGGTTGAAAGTTAAATAGTATCAGGTTGCTTGATACTATGAGAAGGATGAAAAATAGAGTGAATAGTATCAATTTGAATGATATCTTTATCGTTGTATATAATTAACTAAAAAATACTAGACTAATGATGTTGTTAGATGTGGGAATAGTATTTTTTTTAAAATAAACTATGGAGTGTCAACCAAAGGTGGGTTGGCAAAAGGAATATGACCTTCAATTTTTGGTTTAGTATCACTAGAATAAGAGAGTATTTGAATCACATGAACATCTCATTTAAAGGCATTGATTTTGGCAAGAGTATTTTTGATAATGAATAACATCTAAGTCTTGTGATTGGGCTTGAGCCACAATGTAGGCATAATCATAATATGGGGATATATTACATGCATGAAAGGTTAGATGAAAATTTTTAGTGGAAGTGTCTTTAGTGGAGACACACATGTTACTAAATGTGCAAGGAGACATGGATAAAGGGTGTTGAAATAATATGGATATTCCATAGTAATTTAAAACAAAGTTTTCTTATGTGTAAAGGGATTAATTAGTGTTACATGGGGGAGGGATTTCAATATCATCATAAATCAAAGTAATGGTCCTATCACATGGAAGAATAGAAGGGGGAATTCATTCTTAAATATAAGGAGGTAATATAGTGGTATTAAAAATGTTTTGAAACTCATTAGATTCATCATCATCTGAATCCACAACATTGATGTGAAGGTCATGATTCATGTTAAAAAACTCAAGTAAAGGTGGAAAATTAAGATGTAAAATAGTAATAATATGATAATGAGATTTAGGATTATGAAGATGAATGCCCCAAGGGTTTAGATCTCCTTCATGCTTGTAACATTCACCATTATGGATGAATTTTATTCATTAGGTATTGAAAGATGCAATAGTTCATATGCTTTGAGTCCATGGATGACATAATATCATTTTGTAAGAAAGTAGAAGATATAAAACCATAATCTTGATTTAGATTATTTTGGGTCAAATAATGGGAGGGAGCCAAATGAAACCAAGAGGCTTTTTATTGGTTTTATCAAATCCACAAGAAGTATAGTATGATGAATATTATCTTTAGAGTATCGAAGTTATTATAGTAACTAAAGAGAAGTAACATTAATGTGATATCCTTCATACATAAATAATTTTATTGTTAAAGTAGTGGATCCCAATATTAATAAAGAAGTGTGGGTCATAAACTCAAAAAAATATTTCACCATTAATCATATATTATTTAGGAAAACCTATGCATGGTTTGGAAGAATATTGAGAAATGGTTTTGATAACATGAAATTTTATTGGTATGCGACATTCATAGGTTGGAATAAGAAATTCCATTTCACTAGATAGGGGCTCTTTGAAGTCTTTCAATTCTTGCGTGAGAAACTTGTGATAATAAGCAAATGTTCTCACTAATTTCATTAGAGGAATTTTGAAATGCATAGTGTTGAGTTCATCTATAAAAATCCTTTGTGGTTTATAGGTAGATACAAAATGAGGCTTAGTTTTATTAGTATGAATTATTTTAGGAGAAATAATGGGAGATGGATCGATAGAACTAGGTTGAGGCTTTGATGACGAGGCTAACTCATCATTAGTTTGTGGATCCAAAGATGAAGTAGTATTGGTTGTTTTATATTTAAGAAGTTTGTTTTGGTATAAGGCTTATTAGGTTTGGTGATATGATATTTTTGAGTGGGATTATGATGGTATTTAATATTTTTTACATTCATGTATTGGGAATTGGTATAGTATTGATCATAGTCAACATCAATAGCATAAAAAATTGTGTTGGAATGTTTTGTATTGGAATCAAAAGATTGAGAAGATTTTTGAGATTTCATATTGGAGGATTTGTAATTATAGTTTTAATTTTGATAATATAGTTGATACTCATTATGGTTCTCTTTAATCACAAAATCATGGTCAAGTTTTTCTTTAAACATAAAAGAGACCAGATTCTTATGAAGGTTGTGACATGTCTTGTGAAAGTGGCTAGTCAACATGGAACCAAAAAAAATATTAGGGTCATACCATGGTGAAGGGGTAATATTATTATAAACAAATTATTTATATGAAGATTATAACTTCTTAACTTCTTGT
Source organism: Torreya grandis (assembly GCA_037957365.1). Taxonomy (NCBI): domain Eukaryota; kingdom Viridiplantae; phylum Streptophyta; class Pinopsida; order Cupressales; family Taxaceae; genus Torreya; species Torreya grandis. The sequence goes on along the minus strand of JARHVA010001337.1, from coordinate 2,545,025 downwards.
AAAATTAAGGGAGGGAAGGAGGGAAGTTGATTATCTAAGTTAGATGCTCCTGGTCAAGGAGGATTAGTTTGAGGTTTAGTGGTTATTACATTATTTGTATTATGTAAATATGTTAGATATTTGACAATGATTGCATGGTGATGTCATGAAGGTGTCCAAGTGAGTGGATGAAGTGCCTTGATAGTCTAAGTGATAATGACAAAGTGTGCAATGTGCTTGTCATAATATGACTGATGTTGGCTTGGTTGATCTTCTATTTTTATAGGGTTCCAGATGATTGTGGATGAATATGTAGTATTGATAATGTGTAAGAGGTCCCATAATAATTTTTATATAATTTTAATGCATGTGTACATAATTGGATTTCATCTAGTTAATCATTATTTTCATCTAGACATTTTGGGTCTAGTGGAAGAAAATCTAAGTAGGCAGTTTATTGACATCATAGTTATCATGTGTGGATGAGTCAGGGGGAGTTGGTCATATGGTTGTGATCAAATTATTCCCTAGTTGACATGTTACAAACTCTAAATTCATTTGATGAAGTTAAACATAAGATATGCAAGTGAAAATTTGGGGTCCTAGGTAGTTTGATAGCGTTTTCCCATAATTAGCCAAATTTGCAATGTGGCAAAAAGGGTTGAGTAAGAATATTGATATAGTCATATGTAACACGCATGGTAGTTTCAAGAGAATTTGATCATATGGGTTTGTTCATTTTTTTTCCTAGTTGATATGCAATAAATTTGAGGTAATTATATGAAACACATCAAAAGATATTTGAAATATAGATTTAAAGATTTGAAAGTGTGTATAGTTAAAGTTATGAAGGTCCAATGTTGACTATGTGTCCGACTATGTTCTACAAGTGACCCGAGAAGGGTATTTGAGTTGTGATCATTTCAAATTATATGTTTTAAGATGAATTATTGATCATACCATGTTTTATAATCCATAAGTAACATATGTGTGCATTATGAAGGTTTGATGAATTGTATGTAGTAAGAAAAAGGTTTAGAAGTTGATTGTGTATTCATTCATGGTGATTATGTGCACAAAATGTTATTTAAGAAAATTGTGCTTAAGTAGAAGGGTGATATGATGGTTTTTGTAACTTAAAGAGAAGCTATTGATAATGTGTCATTGTTCCATGAGTTGGAAAGTGCTCTTGTGTTCTTAATTTTCTTAAATAAGTGTAAAAGAGATGAATGGGTTTCTATAGGACTTAAAAGTGACTTAGGCATATTTAAAAGTGGATTATGCTTAAGTGTGACCCATGCTAGATTCTTGATAGGTGAAGGCATGTTTTGTGGCTGATAAATAAATATTTTGGTTATTATAATTCATTAAGTCTATATATATAGTGAAATCAAAGATGATTTCCATATTTTTTTGAGAAGATTTGTGCAAGGCTTATGTGAGAGTTATGGAACAAAAGAGAGGTAGAGTGCCTAGTAGATGAGTTGATGATAAGAGTAGATTGTTGACTATTTTTATGACCTATAGGTCATATTTATGATGTCATATTAGTTATCTTTCAATTATATGATACACAAAGAGGTATGAGTGTGCATATGAGGATTGTTTGAGTGAAGAAGGATAGAGATTGTGACATGCTTATATGAGAGGCCTATATGAGATAGAGAGGGAGTTTTTGCATGGATTAGATAATTAGAGATCCATAATTAGGTGTTGAATACACTATTTCTAAGGTGGAGGTGTTCACTCAAAAGGAGGGTTAAGAGGACTAGATCTTCCTTAGGGGTAGTTTCTCCTTGTGAAACAAGTGTTTCAATAAAGGCCTTTGGTCAGGAGAATTTGATCAAGGTTTTATATTCTAAAGGAGTTGACCAATCTCTTATTTTTAATTTCTTATAGGACAAGTAGTCCATGTGTTTCATTCTTGATAGTGGGTTTTATTCCCCACGAGGGTTTCTAATAGGAACTATATGTTATGTGTTTGATCTTATGTATGCATTGAATGAATGATCTCTCTTGTTAATGTTGCTTTATCAAGTTGATATATGTTGATTGTTTAATAGTATTAAAGGATTAGAATTTGAATTCAAATATTTGGGCTCACTCATTCACCCCTAATGATTGTACCTTTAACAATTGGTATTAGAGCAGGTCCTTTGGTAAAGGCTTGATAGTTTGAAAGTGATCCAAGGTAAACTATGGGTAGTCATCAAGGAGGTTTCTCTAATAAGAAATAAATGATGTTAAATGGATCTAATTATGCATTTTAGAGTGCAAGGATAAGGAATTATATTATGTCCCTAGGATTTGATGTATGGCAATCTATTGTGGATGGTTATGTTGTTCTTACTACTCCTCCATCTAGTGTTACAAACAATAAGTTGTTTGAGAATAATTATAAGGCAATGAATGTCATTAATTATGGTCTTATAGAGATTGAGTTCACCAAGGTAATACATTACAAATATGCTAAAGAGATATGGGACAAAATGCATATCATTTATGAAGGAGATTCAAAGGTCAAGATTGCTAAGTTGCAGACTCATAGAAGGTAATTTAAAAGTCTCAAGATGAATGAAGAATATTCTATGGAATCTTTTCTACAAAGAATTGATGAGATTGTGAACATTATCAAAGGTCTTGTAGAGAACCTTGAAGAGGCTACTATAGTCCAAAATCTATTAAGGTCTCTATCCCTTAATTTTGATCTTAATATTATTTGTTATAGAAGAAAGTCACGATCTTACTCAGTTAAAGATGGATCAATTATGTGGAACCATTATTGCCTATGAGATGAGGAAGAATGATGATATACCATCAAAGAAGGAAGAAACATTTAAGATAGAGATGAATCAAAAAAGTTAGTTCCAAGGTAAAAAATCCAAGGAGGATGACATTTCTGATATATATGAGGATGAACTAATTATTTTGATTTCAAAGAAATTGAAAATATGTTTAGGAAAGCATAAGGGTAAACTACCCATCAAATGTTTCAATTGTGGAGAGGTAAGACATTTTTATAATAAGTGCCCTCATAATTATAAGAAAGATGATGATGAAGAGCATGATCAAGGTCATGATGATGGTAGAGATCATTCATGGTTAATAAAGCAAAAAGGGATTCAGAAGATTTGATAACAAGAAGAAGTACTTCAAGGACAAGAAGAGTCTCTATAACCAAGAAGATTGCATCTCATCAGATGAGAATGAAGTCAATGACTTAGAGTATGATCATGAATATGATGGTGCTATTAAAGATGAAGACCTATTCATGGCTGAGAAAGCTAGTTTCTCACATAAAAAGGAGTCTAATTTGAGTGATTCAGATGATGATGAAGATGAGGTGGAATGTGAGATTGAATTGATGAATGTTATTAAAGAACTAAAAATTGAGAAGAAGGTTAATAATAAGATGAAATCTAAACTCAAGGACTATGAGGAGCAATTCAGTGTGTTTGAGGCAAGATTGGTTGATGACTCTAGAGATCATGAAGGTGTTATCATATTTCTTATTTCTAAGCTGGAATCTATGTCTAAAAGTATAAGAGCCAAAGAAGAAGAATGCTCAAGGTATTATTCTAAGATTGTCTTTGAAAGATGAATTAGATAAGTATACAATCAAGGTAAAACCATTTTTCAATTTTTATAAAAGTTATAATGATCTAGATGATCTCCTAAAGAGTCAAAATTTAGGTAGTGACAGATCTATATTGGGTTTTAATGGAGAGCCCAAAGTTTCATCTCAAGTTGACATGAATGTTAATGAGATCAAGGTGGATCAGCCTTTGAAGAAAAATCATCAAAAAAGGAATGAAGGTGCTAGGATAATGAAGACACATCAAATTTGACAACTAAATTACATGAGGTATACAAATTTCAATGGTTACTGCTATAGTTTTAATTAATTTGGGTATAAATATAGAAAATGCAAGAGACCTATTAATGAATTTGCATGGAACTATGATGGGGGTCATTATTCAAGTGGTGTGAGAAATATTGAGTGATTAAATTGTCATGAGGTGGGACACTTTGAAAACCATTATCTATTTAAGGTAAGATAATTTGAGTTTCCATCAAGAAGTATTGTTTACTATAACTGTGAGAAGATTGGTCACATTGCTAGATTTTGTAAGCAAAGGCCTACAAGATATAATAAGTTTTATCAGGCTACTAGAATGTAAGGTAAAAGGTGATTTAACTCATGAAGACCAAATTTGGTAAGTATGACTCATGGTGAGACTACAGGTCCAAGTTATCTACTTCCTATGGTGGAGAATGCTTCAGAAGTTGAAGAGTGTCAAGGGCTCTCATTGTCTGCTCATGTTGTGAGTAAAGAGACCAAGCTCAAGTAGAATACCAAGGTATTAGTTGAGGCTATTTTTGAAGTATGTATGGATCCAAGTCAACATCTTGATATTATTGAGAAAGTATCATTCAAAGAACATTAATTATCAGTACCTAGTGATGAGGTACCAAATTGCAAGGTTGATTCTTCAAATGAAAAGGTATGTCAAGATTCCATAGTTGTTCCATGTGTTATCAATTATATCTTAGAAGAGAAGGAGATTGATTTGGAAAAGTAACTAGTTGTCATAATTCATAACTAAGAATAAGAATAATAAGAGCAAGAAGTCTTATAGCTATAAGAAGATTCTAGTGCTTACTAAGGAGATGTGGGCCACTCCTAGCTTCACTTTGTTTTAGAGTATTGTGGTGCAAAATATGTCTCCATCTATGCTTCTTAAGAGACTCCTTTCAGTGAAGAGCAAGTGTTTTTTTGGTGTTTCTTTTGATGGTCTTAAAAGGATAGAGATGAGTGTTTTCAATTAGAGTAGGTATGTCTATATGGAAGATATGTTGTGGCGATGTCAGAATGATGTCATAGAAATATATGGTCAATCTATAGGGTTAGATTAAAGGTTTTCAAGTGTAAAAGGTTAATTTTTGATATTTCAAGATTATATTTTTGAATAAAAAGGTTTGTTGACCTTATTTTAGTATGCTTCAAGTGGTTTTGTGGTTTGAAGGTGTGTTAAAGTCAAATTAGAGATGTTTATTTTATCTTAAGTTTCCTAGTTTGTGCTTAAGAGTATGTAATTCCTAAAATGGGTTATAGGATGTATGGGTTTCCAAAGGTTTAGGAACTCAAATCTTTGTCCAAAAGTGTGTGATGGGTATCTCTAGGTGTGCAATAAATTTTAGAGGTGTGCATTGACTAGAAGGAGGTTTTTTTACTCTAATTATTTTGAAATTTTAGGGTTTTGGGCTATATTATAAAAATGGTTTTCCTTATGAGTTAAGGTATAAGGATTATTAATAGGTTGAATTGTAAAAATGGGTTGTCAAATCATGATTATAAATATTTGAAGGTTTGTGGTTTTCAAGTTATTCATATTTTTGTTAAGATGGAGGCCCAATTGACAAGCTAGTTTGTGAAGGAAGTATATTTTAGAGGATGGGATAGTGTTGAAATTTTTTTTATTTAAGGGGGAATATGAGAGTGATCTATATATGAATTTTTATGTCTTGAAGGTGTTTCTACTGAAAGTTATGGGCTTAACAAGTTCCAGGTAGGGTTATAAGGAGACTAGATATGACTAATAAGAAGAGTGATTTTTATTCAGTTTCTCCAAAATAGAAATGAATGAGTAGTTTAAGGTGAGTTTTCAAGTTGTTTTAGTGCATGTTTCCTATTTGATGAGTGGCATGAAGTTTTGTTGGTATTCCTTGAGGTGGTTTGAGAGAGAAGGCTAGTAAGCCTGTGTGGTGATTCTTCACAATGTATGGTGATCTAAAGATGCTAAAAAGGTGAAATGGATCAAAAAATATTAGGGGGATTCCCTATTAAATGTATCTTATTTATTCCCATTATATTTCATTATTTTTGTGTGTTCTTTCTTCATTGGTTGTAGTGCTTGGTTAAAGAAGAATGTTGGCATGTAGCAAGAAGAAGGTGCCAAAGTAAGAAGAGGTAGGCTCAAGGTAAGGAGATTTTGTATCATATTTATAAGATGGCATTCTAATGTTAGTGGTATTTTTAGTTACTAAATATTATTTGGTTCCCACTTTTTCATTGTGTCAAAGGGGGAGAAATTTCCTATTGAGAGAGTGCTTGAAGAGAGAGAAGGAAGGTGAGTTATATGATGTATGTTGCTATCAATGACAAAAGGGGAGATTGTTAGAGAGTTTTAAAAGGTGTAATAGTGATGTCATGAAGGTTTCTAGGTGATTGGATGAAGTTCCTTGATATTCTAAGTGGCAATGACAAAGTGTGCAATGTGCTTGTCTTAGTATGCTTGATGTTGGCTTGGTTGATCTTCTATTTTGGCATGGTTAGAGATGATTATGGATGAATATGTAGTATTGATCATGTACAATAGTTCCCTAGTAATTTCTATATGCTTTGAATTATTATGTCCATAATTAGATTTCATCTAGTTGTTCATTATTTTCATCTAGACATTTTGGGTCTAGTGGCAGAAAATCTGAGTAGGCAATTTGTTGATGTCATAGTTGCCATGTGTGGATGAATAAGGGGAAGTCAGTCATATGGTTATGATCACATTAGTACCTAAATATTATTTGATAAATCTCAATAAATTTGATGAAGTAAAACATAATATATGCAAGTGTAAATTTGGGCTCCCAGGTAGTTTGATAGTGTTTTCCCATAGCCAAATTTGCAATGTGGAAAGAAGAGCTGAGTAAGCATATTGATATAGTCATATATCACACGTGTGGTAGTTTAAATAAAATTTGATCATATGGGTTTATTTATTTATTTTCCTAGTTGATATGCGATAAATTTTAGTTTATTAAATGAATCACATTAAAATCATGTGCAAAGTTGGCCTTCTAGGAAGTTCTTGACATAGTTGGCTCTGTGAACAGATAAATATGAGGAGGAATTTTAATGTAATTATATCTCACACATGTTTGGGTTATAAGATAAGATTTTTATATCTTTGGATTCTCCTATGTGAGGATATCATATGTTCTAATTTTTAGAACATGCTCTTGAGAAAATAAAAATATATGAAGGTGTAAAGTTGACCTTATAGATAGATTACAAAGGTCCCCATAGTCTATTTTTCACAATGTTAAAGATCAGGACCAGATGGAGATCTAATGGCTCATAGGTGATCATAAAATGAATATCTAAGGTACATATCAATTAAAAGATTTCAAAAATTTTGTTTTTTAATAAATTTAAATATCAATATCCTTACAAAAGGATCAATGAAGCGTACTAATTCCAAGATTTCTAAAAGCAATGAGATGAGGACAAGTGTTCAAAGTTTAACGATGAGTAGAGATAAAGACCAAGTTTCTTCTAAGATACAATAGTGATTAGATGTTATTATATATATATATATATATATATATATATATATATATATCAATGATGTGTATGGAGTGATATGTTTTTAAGGTGTTTAATGTTTAACATAGATAGATATTGAGCTATGTATAGGAGATCGATGGTGCATGCTGAGTCAGTATTAAAATATCGCCCAAGATGAGGTCAATCATTCAAGGTTTAGCATTTTATAATTAGAACACTATGATTTAAAGTTCATAAAATATTGATGGACTATGATTAATCTCAGAAACAAGGACACAAGATGACAAAATAGTATTCAATGTTTAACTATGATGGTTTGAATTCAAATATTTGAATTTAACAAAGGAAAGAATAGTACCTAGTTTTGAGCCATAACTTTTGATCTATATAGAATTTGACCATGGTGTAAAAAATGAATTTGTATAATATTATAAGGCACATATATAAATATATATTTAAAAAATTTAAAGTGTGTACAATAAAATTTATTAAGGTCCAAAGTTGACTATGTGTTTGAATATGTTTAGCAAGTGACCTAAAAAGGGTATTTTAGTTGTGATCATTTGTAATTTGATGTTTTAAGATGAAATATTGATTGGAGAATGTTTCAAACTCCATAAGGACCATTTTTGTGAGTTATTAAGGTTTAAACAATCATATTTAGTATGAACAAAAGTTTATAAGTTGACTATGTATTCGTTCATGGTGACTATGTGCACAAAATATTGTTTAAGAAAATTATGCTTAAGCAAAAGGTTACTATGATGGTTATTAGAACTTAAGGAGAACCTATAGGTCATTTATAATGTGTCCATGAGTTGGAAAGTGTTCTTCTTAATTTTCTTAGAGAGGTGTCAAAGAGTTGAATGGGTCTCCATAGGACCTAAAAGTGATTTAGGCCTATTTGAAAGTGGATTGTCTTAAGTGTGACCCATGTTAGATGCCTTAAGGGTGAAGGAATGTTTTATGGATAACAATGAAATATTTTCTACATGATAATTTATGAAGGATCTATATATAGTTAAATCAAAGATGATGATTTCTAGATTTTTTTGGGAAGATTTGTGCAAGGCTTATGTGAGAGTTGGGGAACAAAGGAGAGGTAGAGAGCCCAGTAGATGAGTTGTTAAGTAGATCACATTTTTGAACACATGTATGACCTATAGGTCATATTTATGATGTTATAATATTTATATTTTATTTTAAGTATATGTGAAGATGTCTAAGTGTGTATATGAGGATAGTTTGATTGAAGAAGGAGAGAGATTGTGGCATGCCTATGCAAGAAGCATGTATGAGATAGAGAAGGAGTTTGTGAATGGGTTAGATAATCAGAGATACATAATTAGATGTTGAAGACATCAGTTCTAAGGTGGAAGTGTTCACTTCAAAGGAGGGTCTAGAGGACTTGATCTTCCTTATGGGTAATTGCTCCTTATGAAACATGTATTTCACTAAAGGCCTTTGGTCAGGAGGATTTGATCAAGGTTTTTTGGTCTAAAGGAGTTGAATAGTCTCTTGTTTGTAATTTTTTATAAGATAAGTAGTCTATGTGTTACAAACTTGAGAGTGAGTTTTATTCCCTATGAGGGTTTCCCATAGGAACTATTTGTTATGTGTGTGATCTTGTGTGTGCATTGAATGAATGAGATCTCTTGTTAATTTTACTTGATCAAGTTGATATGTGCTGATTGTTTCATAGTTTGAAAGGATTGGAATTGAAATTGAAATATATGGGCTCACTAATTCACCTCCCCCCTCTTAGTGATTGTACCTCTAACAAAATATTCATTTTTGGTAATTTGAGAAGGTTAAAATTGAGCCATAAAGAATTCTTCTATTTTGGATTTTTCAATTTCATCTTCGAAGGTGTGAGGAGAGAGTAATAATATTGTATTGAAGAGGGGATTTGAGAATGGTAATGAAGTGTTAAAATTAATTATCATGACTCATGTTATGGTCCATGAGCCAAGGAATTCCACCATTTGATGAAAAATTAAGAAGATTCATCAGGAGATTTCATATCATTAATTAAATGCCTATGGTTATTTTCAAGAAGACCATTATGTTAGAATTCATTAACTATAGCATTGATAAATCCTATAGTTGTGTAATAGAATTAATAGGAAGTCAGTTATACCATTCTAGCATGTCTAATGTGAATGTTTTGTCCAGATGTTTGGTAGTAGAAAAGGTATTAGTTTGAACCCATTCCTTATATATATTCCAAAAAAATTAAGGGAAAATGTAGGATCTTTAGTCCCATCATATGTGATAGTTGGAGAGATGTTTCCAATGTTTATGGACATGATGAATAGAGATAAGGGTTCATTTTAGAGATGGAATAATGTTTTGTGTATATGAGTTGGAGGTATGATATTCCCATTGGCATCTCTAAGAGGAGGAAAAAACTTATGATTTGGTTGAGTCATGATGACTTAAGGTTCTAGGTTAACCATTTGAAAAATGTGGTTTTACATTTGGAGCATTTGGAAAATATTATATGCTTACATAATGTTCATTTTTTAAACCATTTGTGTAATAATTTGAGTTATATAAATATGTATATCATGATTAGATGTATTAGGAGGGGGATTACCAACATGAGGATTGGGAAGAATGTTCCCAACATTAATGTTAGTTTCTTATTATATTATAGGATGAATGGAGTTATTTGAAACCACCATTATTAAGTGGGGTATATATGATATTATTATCAAGATTCCTAAATAGTATTTGGGAATCATATATATTGTTAGTTTTATTTATTTTAACCATGTTACATGTGATATATCTAGATACATTTTGGGAGAAATTTCACCATGAAGATGAAGATTTCTCTTCAATGGTGGACAAGGTAGGAAGAAAATAATAACCCATGTAGAATCAGAATGGGTTGAGACTATTAATAAATATATTAAGAAGTGAAATCATGATGCTAAGTGAGATGTAAATTTTCTAATAAAATGTGATTTGTCATAGAAAATAAAAGGTACTAGATGGGGTTGATGCATCCAATTCTTGGGTCTAACGAGAAAGACTATATCAGGTTGGTTGACATAGTTCAAGGAGAAAAGGTGGTGTTACTAGAAAATGATAAAAATAGAATATACCAATCAATTCAATGTATTATTCTATATATTGAGTATAATAAGGTTGTATCACGTTGGCCAATGTAATCTAGAAAACAAGAACAAAAAAACTAGTCTATATCAAGCTAGGCGATGTAGTCATGAAAGAGACTATATATAATTAGTCTCTATCAAACTAGTTGATATAGTTAGGTGAATATGAATTGATAAAATAGACTATATCAAGATAAGAGATGAAATATGGTTATTAATAATAGGGAAAATAAATTATATCAGGTTGGTCAATGTAGTCTAGAAGGACAAAAAATTTAACACATTGGTCAATACAGTTGGCTATAGACAAAAAAATATTGACTATACTAGGCTAGCTGATGTAGTTAGATCATAAAATAGATGGGACTATATTAGGTTATCCAATTCAATCCTCAAACATATATAACTGTATCAAGTTGGCTAATGTAATTATAACATAAAACATAGAAATGTATATAGCTATATGATATAGTTTACAATAAAACAAGTAATTAGGAAGCAAATAAAATATAACTAGTTCTTCAAAAATAAGATTAAGTATATGTAATAAAAGTATTTAATTGATAGTGTGGGCTCTCAAATATACTTAATTTTTGGTTAATTAGTGTCATCCCAAAATTTTAGAGTAATGAATATAGATTCTAACTATTTCTATAACCCATAATCCCAGTTTTGAGGGTATATTGATATTAACTTCCTTAGGTGATACAATCCTCTGAGATGCACCAAAAAATCAAATAGATAGTTCAATTCTTAAGGTTTAATAAAAATAAAAACCTAGGTGTTTCTAATAAACCATAAGACACATGGAAACTAAAGTCTTTGTTGAGTTTTATACTATGGAAATGAGTATTTTGGCAAGCCCCTCACACCACAATGTCTTGTAGACAAGACATTGTTGGTTCCCGATTGCACACCATCATCACTCAACCTCATATTCCCTAGAAAAGGGGGGTGTGCAAGTCTAAGGTGAGGATCTACTTGAGATTTCATTGGATTCAGGGAGGTCTCAGCACCTTGAAAGAACTAAATAGGGATAATGATCAGGAGGGGTTCGACAAAGGGGATGGTTAGTTCCCTATTGCTTTTGGCTCTACCTGAACCAAGGTGATAGGACCTATGGGGGTAGTTCATTCTAGTGAAGGTAATTTGAACCTTTAACCTTTATGGGGATTTGTAATTAGGGAAGTGGGGATATGACCAAACCATAACTAAACTCACACACTCTACCTGGGAAGCATTGTCACATGAAATGCATGAATGCCTTATGTCATATGAGAGCTACTTAAGATAGATGAGAAAATAGCTACAATATTCAATGTGGATATTGTTGTTAAATGACAAGGAGTAGGAAATGAATGTAGTGTTAGGATTTTGAGCAGATAAAATGAACACACTTTAGGTAAACAATGTATAATGCATCCATTAGACAAGTGACACTAATGGTATACGAGTTATATGTTGTATGTGGGGTAAAATAGGGTAGGACAATGTTTATATGAATATATTAATAAAAATATGTGGAGGGATAATAAATAAGCATGGAGGGATTCAAATAATCATGATATCATCTTTACCAAAAGATGCTTGCTTGATTCTGTAGATAGCTAGGAAGAAACTATGCATAGATGGTCCTTGTGAAATTACCCCTCAAGAATTCTTTCCTATTATATTCATGAGCCTAGGACTACCCTTAAAAATTATATCAATTCTATATTCCCACAAACTTTAAATTATAAAGGATCTAATATTCTAGTTGTACCTTCTCAATGACTACCACAAAAAAGCATACACTAGACAACCAATCTATTTAGCTTGAAAAAAGAAACACTACACTTAACCAACAAAAAAAATGGAAACCATGAACATATTTTATTCATTCACTAAGAAAGGATTGATTATAATATATTTTTTGAAAAATTGATATCATGAGACACTATGTAGAATGATTCTGTAGCAAGGGAACATCATGGATGATCTCAAAGCTTGCCATTGATTTTACAACTAAAATCGATTTGGCACCAGGGCACTACATAGGGATGAATCTCAGAGCTATATATTCTATATTAAAATTTTATCTGACCTTTTTAAATGGATATATTGCCTTTACTTATATAATTTCATAGCCACACTTGGCATATTCTATAAAGATACCCTATTTAGGAGATTTCTTTACTAGCCTAGGGTTGGTTGCAATAAAATTGATTCCTTAGACTTGCTATTGTGCTCTTGTGATGATGAAGGATATCATTCCAAAATAAAAAATAATATTTAAAATTATGTACACATAAAATAAACTCATAAGGGACAAAATAAAACTATGTCCACTTGCATAAAGAAATAAAGACATCCCTTTCTTAAACAAAACAAACCCTGAAAAGGATGTGCCACTATTGGGAAAAGTACAATGGTTTCTCAATGGAAAAAGATAAAAAATGGATACAAATGGAGAAAAATAAAAGAATATAAAGGGAGGTATGGAATGATTTTGTTTTTGGAAAGAAATCAAGGGCATCCATTCATGATGTAAAATCCACATTAATGATTATGTCCTTTGCCAACTTGTTCTTGTGTGTAACAAACTTTGCAATCATAGTGGCAAGGATATTTATATTTAGGGACACTTGATAATTTAATTGGGAATTATATTATTCTATCCAATTGGTGGTCCTCTAGATCACTCTCTATTTATTATGTACCAATGCCTCTAACTAGTCATAGGACTTTTCAAGTGATACTAGGTCCCTTATATTTTGGATATTGAAAGCTTCATGGGGTGCATTGATGAAGTTATTCAAAGAATCCTAATTTAATTCTTTAGTCAACTCCACTACACCATCAAGCTTCACCATTGCTCTTAGAGTGGCTTCAAATTCTATCCTTATAGTCTTGAGAGACTGCTCTTTTCCTTTATATCAAAGGTGCCATCCTTGAGCATGGCTAGCCTATGCTTTATGGCCAACTAGCATTCTCTAGGCATTTGAGATCATCTAAGATATAATATTCTTTGATACTAAATAATATTTTACCATATTACATATCTCATCTATTTTTGGCCTAAGTACCTCCCAACTCTTGATATCAACATCATATATAAATGTTAGGGAGCTACACTTTCCTCATATATTTATCTCATTATCAAGCCATTCCATGGCTATATGGATGACTTCCTTGGCTCGATTTGTAAAGTCTTGTTGCCAATATTTTATTTCCCATCCTTTGGTCTTCAAATCCTTGCCACAAGTGAAGTCTAGTCATCTAAGGGGGATAAGGGAAGGGTCAAGAGCCTAGATGGTAGTTGGAGTCACTACCTAAGGCTCACTCAATAACTTTTTCAAGTACTAGATCATATCCTAGTTCTCTGCCTTTATCTCTTTCATTGTGATTTTATCTTTATCCTTTGTATGTGTCACCATGTCAGCTAGGACTTTTGAATTACGTTTCAATTCCTTCCTTGATGGCTCCTTGAGATTGTAACTATAGATGGAGTAGCTGTCCAAGGAAGCATTCTTTTTTAGTGCATCTGGAGAAGGAATGGCTACTTCAACACTCCTTTCCCACTTGTCTATAAATGTCATTTGGGCATGCATTTTAGCCTTCTTCAGGGGCTTAACCTTTTATTTTTGATTTTTTTTTAATATCAATATCCCTTATCTTTCTCATCATATCCTTTTTTTCCTTCACCTAGTCTATAACACAAAGAGGGGGCTTGGCCTAGAAAATTACCCAAGTTACTGATGTTGAAGATGTCTTTATTGTAGTAATGAGTGGTGCCAATGAGGAAATAGTTATCTGGAATACAACTAGGTTGGGAGGAGGACTCAACACAAACTATTCTATGTCTTCATCACTTCACTATTTTTTATTTTCTTCCTCTGGGGCTAGTTCAACTCATTCCAAAATTTCAAAGTTAGACCCAGGCTGGTGGGACTCCATGCATAATTTTTCAATGGATTTCACCTTTTCCATGGGTTGGATGGAGGATAAAACAATGCCTTCTCCTCCCTTATTACTTTAGGCCACTAGGTTTGTAGAGGCTATGGTGACTTCATTATCATGTTTGGGTGACTTTTAACCAATCATGGCCTTAGAACCTTTATTTTTAATTGGTTCATGCACCTTGATGGTGGAGAGGACCCCTCAAGGGACTTCAATTGAAGTAACACCCTTTGAGGTTCCTTCTTCGGCACTTTTATTGACCTCTAGAGTTGTGGGGGTGCCCATTTGTAGACTTGATCTCTCATCTCCTCTTTTATCATTTTCCTACTCTCCCATCTTTGCACTACTATTGGGGGATTGAATGTCATCTCTAGGTTCACATTGATCCCTTTCAACTAGCTTTGGGGTGTCTTCAACTTCATTGACTTTGTCTTGCCTAGGTGATTGAGAAATAACATTCTGGACAAATGCCTTTGTCTCCAAGGAGTGGGGTTCTTTTTCAATAGGGGCCTCTACTTGGGTTTCTACCTCAGATCCAACCTCCACAACATCATCAAAAGATAAAGGATCACCTGGAGCCTTGAACCCTTCCTCATCACCTTCACCTTATTTTGTTGTAGTTTCCACTTCTATAGATGCTTTCTTCATCGAGATCCTTGATAGGGTATGATAGCTGTCCCTGTGGGTTATTTACCCAATTCTTACCTTAGGGGAAGTGAAGGCATGTTATTTTTTCATTACATATACTATTATATTTTATTCATCTGAGTCCTCCCCCTTATTCATATCCCTGACCCTCTACACATAAGAAACTTGATCTTCTCTTCTCTTTAGTGAGAACTCTTTGGTGATCAGGTCTTTGAAAACAACTATCCTCTACTTGGTTAGAGAATTGATTAGGAGATTAAATGTCATACCTAATTTCACCTTGATCCCTTTCATCTAGATTTAGTGTGTCTTTAACTTTATCAGCTTTGTCCTACCTAGGTGATTGAGAAATACCATTCTAGACAAATGCCTCTATCTCGAGGGAGTGAGGTTCTCTTACAATAGGGGCCTCTACTTGGGTATCCACCTTAGGTCCAACCTCCAAAACATCGTCAAAAGATAAAATATCATCTAGAGCTTTGACCCCTTCCCCATTATCTTAACCCTTATTCTATTGCAAGTTCCCCTTTTATAGATGTTCCCTCCATTAGGATGCTTGACGGGGTATGACACCTCCCCTATGGGTTATTTTACTAGTTCTTACCTTAAGGGGAGTGAATGTGCATGATTTTTTCATTACTTTTTCTATTGGCATTTCTTCATTTGAGTCCTCCCCCTTGCTCATATCCCTGACCCCCTACACGTAAGAAGCTTGATATTCTCTACTCTTTAGTGGGAACTATTTGGTATTCATGTCTTTAAAAACAACTATCCTCTA
Source organism: Torreya grandis (assembly GCA_037957365.1). Lineage (NCBI taxonomy): Eukaryota > Viridiplantae > Streptophyta > Pinopsida > Cupressales > Taxaceae > Torreya > Torreya grandis. The sequence goes on along the minus strand of JARHVA010001337.1, from coordinate 2,529,211 downwards.
CTTGGTCAGAGACTTGATTGAAGTTTGGAGGGATTTCTTAACTCTCTTTTTCTTTGGTGGCTCCTCTTATTCCGTACCTCCTCTCTTCCTTGAATATATTTTTGGAAAAGGCTTGAATGTATCCTACTGTGTAGATAGGACACTTGGGATTGATACTTGACTGACCACAAGGGGGCTATTGAGATGGATAACACCACTAAAGCTTCCCTCCCTAAAATTGATATGGGAGTGGCACTAGCCAGTGTGACATGCCTCATCAGAATTTTATCCTAATTCTTATCCAAGCTCATTTTTTTTGAGAAAGACAACATGGACTTAGATTATGCCATGGTCATATTCTTGATGTCTACCATTTTGGTGAAGTCAGTATCTCCAATCTTTCTTTTCCCCTTCCTAGCTACAGATGATGATGGGGTTAGAGGGTTTCCATTGTATATAGGGAAGAAGGAATTCAATTCTTTTATCTTTCTTAACTATTAGAGGGTAGGGGTTTCATATGTCCCAAGGTTTATTCCATGTTCCTTCAAAAATATAAAGGTTTCCTCATTATCCATGTCACTTTTTGGGGGATGGATTCATCTTCCTGCATAATGAATTCTAGCTAAGTGATGGATTGGGATTCAATATTATCCCTATTGTATGTTGAGGAGAGTGTTAAATTATCATCTACCATGTCCTTAGGGATATAAGCAATGTTTTAGGCTATGACCTTTTGCACTCTTAGCCTCATATATTCCCATTTTCAAACATCTTCCTCGGTGGTGTAGTTAGACCAAAGGTCTTCATAGTGAGATTAATGCAATATTAAATTTGTCACCACATTCACCAACCACTTGATGTCATAATTAGGTTAAGGTGGCATCTTATCAAGTGCATACAACCTCATTTCTTGCTCCAACCCCTTTGCCTTGGCCATTGAGGGGCATGTGTAATACCCAATTTTCACAAGGAATTTGAAAGGGTTATTAATCTTTTTGGAAGTAATCATCTTATGTGGAGGCACTATTTAGCGGTTTAGTTCCATGACTACCAATTTGTCATCCACATATCTTAGGAGCTTATGAGGTGCCCCTATGTAGCCACTAATCTTGATGTATGTGAATGTCAAAATTTGAATATATATGGCCCCATATTTTTCTATTACTTGCTTGGACATAGTGGATATTCTATTTAGGCTTTGCATGGGGTAAAATATGCTCATCATGGGGGTGAAAAATTAGTTATGCATCTTATAAAATTTATTTTGACACCCCTCCAAGGTTACCTCAGGATATATCTAGTAGATTCTCATCCCTATGGGGTTCCTAATAAGTCTTTAGAAAACCCTATTTTGCACCAAGCTATACATTAAGTAGGAATACATATAAAATATACCTTTAAGTTACTCCTTAGATAGGATGGCCACTTTAAGGTAAATAATTTGTGCATGTAAATTGTCATTGAGGATGGTGGCCTAGTCAATCCTCCTTTTCCTTTCCAGCACGTAGAGCATGATAAAAAACATCCATGTCTCAAACTTCTTTTTAGTGGGTATCCCATAAATTCTAGTGGCCATGGCTATAACATACCGAGGTAACTCATTGAATTTTTCCAATTTCAAGTTATTTGACATCTTTGAGACCTTGTTTCTCTTCTTGGATAGCCAACATGAGTTCATAACTTCCCAGATGGATCTCTCATCTTTGTCAATGTATTGTTGGTATTCCTCAACATTGAGTGTGATACTTTCTAGTTGATGGGGAATGTGGAGCATGGTGGTAATGGATTTGAGAGTAAAGGAGCATACCACTGAATCATTACCATAAATTAAGGTTCTAGTAGAGTTGATATGATTAAGCACATGCTATGATGAGCTCTAGATATGGAGTATCAAGGGGGAACATTATTGCTAGTGCAATGTAGCTCATGATAAGATTGACAACTACTTGTGGGGGTTGGGGTATTTTAAGACGTTCAATAGGGCCCTAAAATCCAAATCCATGAAATTAGTGTCGTTGATTGAGTCCAATACTAATACAATGTTTCCCTTAGATGTTGTTGAATAAGATACCATTGGTATTATCAAAGACTGCACACAGGTGGAAATGGAGACCTTTTGAGACTCATACTTTGATTCACTATATTCACATTGTTCTTTTCTCTAACACACTTAGTCATTTGGAAGGGAAAATATTTGACTCTAAATGCAAAGGGTGATTGCAAATGAAAGATAACACTTAATTATAATCCCCTGTATTTTATAATTAGGGATACCATTAATGGTCCAAGATGAGGTAGCTAATTGGCACCTAACACATTAATTACTTGAACCTTATTTGAAAAATAGAGGGAAAATGTAAGGCCTTCCCTTGTGTGCCAAGTGACCTTATTTTTATAATACATGGAAAAATATGAGTGAATCATAGATTTAAAACATTATTTTTGAGCTCTCAAGGACTTTTATACCTTTTCACTTGTTATGATCCTCTAGTGCTATGGATCAAGAAGTCCCAAGTCCTCATTGATACTAAGGACACTACTTACAATGATCCTTATTTTGCAAAAAACAAATAATTTAGGCCTTTGGGGACCCTTTGGAAAATGTCTATAAAAGCAAGTGAGGAAATTTCCAAAAAGGTCCCAAAGTTGACTAACACTCAATGCCTCCATATGGCACAAATATTCTTTATAAAATTATACATCCAATCCATGGGGATTTTAAACACCATGCCCACCAAAAAGGTAAGTGGGAAAATTCTTCAAAGAGGCCCAAAATGTTTGAGGGCCCGATACTCTGCCACCTATCCAAATCAAAAATGAAGTTGAGACCAGAGCCACTTCTACCCTTTATACCAACTTTATTTAAAAGGGGAGAAGTGAAAAATATTTCCATCACCCAAATCTTATTCTTGGGGGTCCTTTGAGTCAAAAACATATCTTTCATTTGGTTCATTAGACTAATCCTCACCTTAATCACCAAAATACATAAGTGTAGAATGTTATTTTTATCTAAGACACTGACATATCTCCTCTCCTGAGCATGAAGGATCCAATATTGGAAAAAGAATTGGTTACACCCTCATTTTTTCACTATAGATTCTCATGATATAGGATCTTTGCTCCACACACTTCAACTCTTAAATCTCTCTCAAGAATTTCTAGGGTATTTTCCATCTTTGATAGATGTCCCTTTGGACTTGTCTAATTAAGATAATAGACATTATTTCTTAAACTACATGTCCTAACCTCTCCTCATGAAGAGGGAAGGTAGGAAACTAAAACATTGAATCTCACTTAGCTCAGGCATAGGGAATTCATCATATAAAAACCCAAACTATTCTAGCATAATTTTGGGAACTAACAGACACCCCATAGCCCCACATGATAGTCACTAAGTAGTTTTTAAAAAAAATGACCACAATTTCTAAGGAAAAAACTAAACAAATAAAAAAAATTAAAAACTAGTTTTCAGTATTCAATGAATTAAAATAAACAAGTAGTTAACTTTTAATGAGCTATATTATGCTGAAAATGAAAAAATAAAACTATATCAATATTGACTAATGTAATTTACAATAAAATAAGACTATATTAGGCTACCTAATAAAGTCTATATAAGGATATATTGGATTGGACCAACCGATGCCACTCATAGATAAGGAAGAAATTGTATTAGTTGGGCTAATGTACTTTTATGAAACAATTATGATAAAAAAAATGTATCAAGCTAGATGATTTGGTTGGATGAAATATACAGTTGGTACAAAACTATATTGGGTTGGCCAATGCAGTTGGATGATAGGGTGAAGTTAATGGTAATCCTCATGTCAGGTTCACTAGAATGTATGTATGGGCTAGAATTGACATAAAATTATCACATATCTAAAGATCTAGACTCAAAGATGATTAATAAAATATATTCCATGATACCTAATGTTCAATATGTGATAATGGATATATATACCTATAAAGAGGGGGAATTATATCACCAATATCAAAGGAAATGGTTCCAAATCCTTTAGGCTAATGACACAATGAGATAGATCTAACTAGGCCTATAATATAAGTAATAAATATTAAAAAAAATAATGTAAGTAGTTGGGTAAGTAATTTAAACTAAATGGGTAAGAGTTATAAATTACTAAAATAGGTAAGGCACCATGGTCAAAAAATGGGGGTCTACGCAACCTAAAATGGATAAATGATAATTCAAAGAAATCATATAAAAATAATAAGTATAAGAGTAGATAAATCTTAGACAAGGATACACACACACACACACACACACACACACACACACACACACACACACACACACACACACACACACACACACACACACACACACACACACACACACACACACACACACACACACACACACACACACACACACACACACACACACACACACACACACGAACACACACACACACACACACACACACACACACACACACACACACACACACACACACACGCACACACACACACACACACACACACACGTGTGTGTGTGTGTGTGTATGTAATTATGCATGTATGCATGTATGTATGTATGTATGTATATATATACATATATACATATATACATGCATACATGCATACTTACATACATAAATACACACACACACACATGTGTGTGTGTGTGTGTGCATGTATGTATGCATGCATGTATATATGTATGTATATGTATATATATATATATATATATGTATATATATGTATGTATATATATATATATATATATATATGTATGTATATATATATATATATATTATGGATTATTTTGATGACTTGACATCATGCAATAGAATTTTTAATTTTCATGTTAATTTTTAGTTTGTGCACTTTGGATGACTAAACATGTGATGAAATGCCTTGTATATATGTTTTTTTTTATGATAATACTATGGATATAATTATATATTTGAGATGTGGAAACAAAATTTATGAAAATGTAAATGAAATGGATGTATATAAATGCGTTAAAAATTATTTTATAGGTAAATATTGAGTTATTTTTTTCACACAACATATGACCTTTGCCTTACAGTAGAGGAATGAAAGGGAGATGGGATTCATGAGAGATAGTGAAATTAGAAAACCATACATAAAATATTTCATAAGTAATAATAAGCTTACCTAATATTTATGATAAAATGGGAAATTTTACTTATCAAAACCATAAAACACTATTTTTGTTGGCTTTATCTATAGGTATCCAACCGTGACAAAATTAGTTAGTGGGTTAAAGTTCTTATTTTGGTATAAACACTTAGGAAATATTTTGGGGATTTTTATTTAACTGTTTTCTTGTTTTTCTTTTTGTGACCCCCTACACTTAGTTTTATGTGAATAGGAATATGTATGGGATCATCACCAAAGGCTATATGTCAATTAGGAAGGGCATCTCCCCCCAATTCTAACCCAATGTAACTAGTAAGATGTGAGGGTTCAACACCAAATATAAGTGAAGGGTGAAATATGTGAAATTGATTTGATTTGCATAAGATTTCAATTTTGTATTTGTGTGTGTGTAATAAAGACTCTTATCCCCAAATCTTGGCCCTCTATAATAATAAGATGCAAGGTTCATCACTGAGGACCAATATAGGTAAAGTAAGGTTACCTGGTTTGAGCATGCTAATGGTTTCTCTTAGAGGTAACCATAGGAGGAAACTATCATGGAAAAGCTTCTAGACTAGGTTGTAGACTATATTTTTCTAAGATCACAAGAAAGCATAGAGGAATGAGGTACACTATGCTTGTAATAAATAATAAAATGACCTATGTCATCCTAATTTTGAGAATGTTTTTTAAAAGGAAATAGAGTGATATGGAAAAGGAGATGGAATGATGTGCTGCTTTTTTTTTTAAATGTCACATGAATCCATACCCAAAAAACCATTAAACAAAAAATATGATATTCATAAAAACACATAAACTATAAGAAAATAAGTTATTATGAAAAAATGGAAATGTGAAATGTAATGAATATATTTAAAAATGTTTGAGGTGTAAATAGTTGATAGACTCACCTAACTCATCACCCTCTAGAGTGCGAAACCAATAAGTTCCATTATTAAAATCATCAATCACCATATATGGGCATGAACTTATGACCCTCTCCCTTTTTATTATCTATTCTAATATAAATTCTTAGGACAAGGTATCCAACTTGTATGATATTTTAATGGATATTCTTTTGAAACTCACAATTTTGTTCATAGGGCATGATGAGCTATATTTTTTCCATTGTGTTTGAACATACAAAAGTGAATTTTTTTAATAATTTAGTGAGTAGTTCTCTATAGTCTTATACCTCTACAATGTAGATAAAATATCCTATTTTTAGAATTTTAGGGTCCTCGTTAGAACCACTACTAATTTATATAATGTCATGGGTAAAATTTAAAGTTCCTTCCTCAAGTGTTGGTGTGGCATGGAGAAGGCAAATGTTTTTTTTTATATAATCTAACATCTAAACTACAACCTAGCCCTACATGATGGGTCATTGGTTAACTTATTTTAGGAGGTGGATCATTATTGGTAGTAAAATATGAAGTGTAAAATCACATAACTATTATATATGTGATAAGTGTATGATAAAAACTATTGTTTATATAATTCATCTTTTGTTTGAATATCAAAAGTATCTATAATATGGAAAGCCTCCTCAATGCTAGAATCAAATGGTCATGAAGGCTAAGTCAAAAAAACTCATCATAAATCTATAAATAATTTTGTATTCTAAAAGGAAAAAGTTCCAATTTGGGATATATATATATAATTTTATGGATCACTTGAAATTTTCTTGTGTTATTATATACATATTTGGTTTCCCTATTTTATTTAAATATGTGTGTCTATCATAACAAAGATGTTTGTTTTCAATATTTAAATTACATATAATTAAATGTTCTTAGACTAAGAATGAATTTAAGTCATTTTAAAACCTTAGATATTGATAAGCCAACTTTGACCATTCCCAAACTATAATCATATTCACATAATTCAAACATTAACTTATTTTGACAAGGAATTCTATAAACCTCTATTAACAATGGTGCACTGAGCATGAAACCTAAACATGTTGAGATGGTTACCCAATCAAAGAGACATTGAATGTTGGTTGGATGAAAGAATACATAAATTCATAGACTAAGAATAAAAAAAATATATGTGGCTCTTGAGAGAAATTGTAGTTAAACATATTCATGGTGAGATTTATGATTTTTTTTGTGTGAATTACTTGAACTTCTAGACAATTGGTTGTTAAGGATTAAATATTACTATTTCAAGCATGGAAAACCAAAATATTATATTTGTTATAAATAAAGGGTAAAAAATCTATGTAACTTGGATACCAATTAGACATGTGAAATTGATCATTGGGTGAAGACCAAAATTGATGGATATGTCACTAAATATGTTATCCAAGGATATATTTATTTTGATGTTGCATACAAATTACTTATCCAAGGAATCTAGGATAAATAATTGCAAAATATTCTTGTATTAATAAAAAAAATGGTTGTGTAAAAGGCCATGGTGTTGATTCTATAAAAGATGGAATAGTCACTTAGGGTGATATAGAAATGCCGACTTGAAGGAGTGAAATGATGAATAATCAAGATAAATAACCTAAACTTAGAGGATGGATGATATATAGAGATAGAGTGAGACGGTAATTTTGGGACTTGAGAGATAACTAGGACAAAATAAGATATGGAATAAATATAGTGATCCTCAAGGAATTGGTCAAAGGAGTAAGCTAGAAGCTATGAATACTATGGGAGGAGTTAGACTTATAATAAAATATATAGACTACATATATAGGGAGTGTAGAGCCCCAAAGGAACCAAATAGACCACATAGATCATAGATATTTCCTAGGATTTAGATATTGACCTAGATAAAGAAGAGAGAAGAGACCATGTTAATTAAGAAGAAGCCATAAAAATGCAATAATATTAGTTAGATAATAGTTATATGAAGTATTTTTTAAGAAGATATTATTTAGGGATGATGAAACATAGTATTTTGAAGAAGTCATATTGAATCATAGGGTTATTTTAGGTTTAAGATTGATCTAGGTAGATACTTCATATAAGGATCATTTACTCCTATGATACATGTCCTATGTTCCTAATTTATTATTTGGAAAAAATCAAGAGGACAAGAAATCTGATAAGTGGTTTAATAATTTCATAGAGAAATTTTGAAAGCTTAAAACATAAACTAATAATTATATTTAAACAAAGGGTACTAGTACTCCAAAAATAGTTCTATCATACTTGAAGACACCTATTAATTTTTTTATAAAATAACCAATGGGATTAGGTAAAATTATAGTAAATATGTCTTTTAATATGGTATTTTTTAAACATTCTGATACTAATGATGGATCCTCTAACCTAGAACAATATTGATTGACCTAAGAGATGAAATGGTAGGTTAAATTTATGACCAATGATGATGAAAGAATGCGTGAGTGAATAAGAGTATTGACAAGAAAAGATCAATATTTTATGTTCAATAGTAACCTACCATAATTAACTTTACAACAAGTAAAAGATAAAATGATTAGGGAGTTCAAAATGAAAAAAAATCTGCAAGTTAGACTATTCAAGACTTGAAATAGATCTTATATAAATAAAAATAATTAGTATGGTTATATGATCATAGATTCTCTGATGTCATGAATAAAGTAAAGTTTCATTTCTTAGACTCAGAAAAGGTTGTATGATTTGTCAAAGTCTTACATCTTACGGTTATGTTTGTCATTGAATACACTCAATTCACTAGCAAAGTTGATGCCTAATTAGTTACAATCTGGGTCAAACAAATAAAATATTTTTGAGATTGTCCTCATAATAAAAAAATAGATGCCAAGATAGACATTGTCTTGCACAATATGAAAGAATTACATGAGATAAATAGACCTAAAACAACTATCTGGTGTACTAAGTGTGGAAAATAAGAACATCATAAGAATGAATGTTAATAAATCAATATGAAACTTTATGAGATTTATCATGTGGTAAGACAATCCACTACAAAGTGTCATCTATTGTAATAGTATAGATAATAATATCATAACATGTTCTAAAAAAAAAAAAATTACACAACCAGGATGAGAATAATTGTTGAGCCCTATACCTTAATGTCTTTACAATATTCGCACAATAGTATCTAGTTGTGAAACTAGGAGTGTCGAGTTGAGATGTTAAAATGATAAAACAAGGTACCTAAGTCCATCAAATACACAGTATACTTCTTGAAGTATGCTTAAATATCTTAGATGTAAAATAAACTCAAGTCCAAATAGGATGGACACAAGAGTCTCCATAATATCTGGCAAAGGTAAACACCTTAGTCCCCATAATACTAGTAAGGTTGGAATCCTACATCTCCATAATGATAATTAGGATAGGATCCACCTTTACTAGAAAGATGAAATGGGGGATAATATGGTAAAAAACAAGGATGGGATTCACAATAAAGGTATGGAGGTCATTGAAGTGGATACCAAGGAGGAAAATATAATCATAAACAAGGGGAAAATATGTCATACAACCTATTTTTTACTACATGTGTGGTGAATCTAATCATATCACATAAAAAATCCTTGTAATCAACATAGGAAGATGCATTTTTCACATTTTATATTTAATGGACATCAAAATATGGAAGAGTATCTCAAGTCAGAAAATAAAATGAAAGAAATGGTTGTCTAAAATGTCAACATGATGAATTCTCACCCCAAAGATCCAACTTTTATGTAAGATGTCACCACAAATTAGTATAATAATGACTACAACATATATAAATTACCCAAGAGACTAGGATTAGAAAGGATTAGTAGGATAAATAACCAAATCCTACCAGATAAAAGTCTTAATGTCACAAGTGGCTCAGTCACTCCACTCTATATAAAATCAGAATGGTTTTGAGGGAGATGCTACAATAGTGGATGTGTATATGTATGGATAGATTTTTTACATCCTAAGGAAAGACGGAATAGTTATATCCTTGAAAAATCTTATTAAGCTAGTAATATCTTTTCACAAAGAATATATATCATAAAAATGACAAATTTATTTCATGATTTATTGGATTGTTGGAAAAAAAGACATTAGGGAGATAAAAAAGTGGTATGCTATGTAAATACCAAAAATTTATGGAATGTTGATTCTAGAATGGACATAAAAATCATAGGCTCTGAAGTCCCCAATATTGTCTTTGAATTTGGGAGTGCGGTGAATATGATTCCCAAGTTTTGCCATTGGAAAACTAGCCCTCAATTACAACCCTATCACATTGAGTGTTGCAGATTATCTCCAAGTGGTACCCATTGGGATATTGGAGGATGTGGAGATAAAACTAGTTTATTTAAGTTTTCATAGAGTCATCAAAGTTATTTATATGAAAATTGATGAAATGCACTACCTTGTATTAATTAGGAAGAAGTGTGTGTATGATGATAAGACTACCATTAATATAATAGATAATTAGTTTGAGTCATATCAAGGGGAATATATCATTATAATACCATTGAACAAGGCTAAGAACAAGTCTTACATCATTCCAAAAGAGTCTACATCATCACACACCTATAGATGAGACATCTAGTTCAAGACAAGCTTAGAACCAAAGTCATAGGTCCTATGAAGTAGAGATCTCACTAATTTGGCACAATAGGGCCATTAATTTACATATTTATAACAAACATAATAGTTTTTATATTGGCCTATCAAGATAAATGAGAAATTTCCACAATTACACATGGAAAAACATAAGTCTCTGTTGATGTAATCTCCAATAATGTCAAAAGTGGATTTCTTGTATCAAGTGACTCTTATGGATATAGATTACATATAATCCACTCACGAGGGTAACTTATCATGGGAATATATGTATTTTGTATTTGGTGACTCAAATACACATATATTACATTAGCACCATGAAGATCATGAGTTAAGGCTCACTAGAATGGTTTACATTACTGAGAGACAATTACCATAGTATTTTATAACCAAGGATTCAATGCAATTTATTTCTAAATTGGAACAACACATAATAAATATAGGTCTATGACTCAATGTACTAAATAATTCTCTAAAAGGTATTATCATGACATTTTGGGTATTTTAATCATAAAACCAATTTTAATTGGAAGAGGCCTATGAAATTATGTGAGCTCAATTTCAAGTGAAATCTATGATCTTAGAGTAGTGTCTATTTTTTCAAGAAGGATAGTGGCCTAAGTTACATATTCATGAATGTGTACATATATGGTCATCATATAGTGTATAATGAAGATATTGGGTGTATGTATTATATAATACCTTAGCACCTCTACTAAGATCATGGTATATGCATTAGAAATGTAGATGAGAAACCAAAAATTAGCCATAGGTCCAACAAGATTTTTTAAAAATATTTGTGTTTAAGGATGAAAACCTAATGGTACATAAAGTTGTGAAAAAAATTAAAATATTTTTATGTCATGGAAATGAACAAGACATACATATTGTATAGAACTAAAGTTAACTAGATGAATCAACTATGGAATTAATCAAAGTTATCAAGAATTACTAATCTAAGAATGAGAAAGAATAATTTATGTTAAAAAAATTGGACAACATAGAGAAACCAAAATATCATGAGAGAAAATAGTATTTAGACTTGAAAGGATTATTTGAACTAGAGTAATATGTATAGGAGCTTAAAACCAATATTGCAAATAAAACATAGGTTACACTATTGCAAAACATAAATATTCAAGAGAAAGAAGGGGAGAGGAAACTGAGAGACTCCATTCTAAATAAACTTGGTAAAATATATCAATAACTAGTGAGTAAGGAAATTGAAAACATTGGTACAAACTCTATACCAAAATTTGTGACCATTGGATATTATTAAATGCAATAATAAATTTCAGAGGCAGTAAAATTTATATGATACTATAAGGATGTATTTCCCACAAATTTCTTAGAAATCAAGGGTATAGACCCTTAATTAGGGGAGATGCATATTGAGCTAAATGAGTGCACTAGGCCTATTAAACAGTGATCTTAATGATTAAAACCAAATATGAAACTAAAATTCAAGACAAAGATTGATTAAATACAAGAAGCAAGAATCATATATCTAGTCGATAAATCATACTAAACAAATCCCATGGTTTTAAAACCAAAGAAATCAAGAGAAATCTGAGTTTTTGGTGGTTATAGGGCCCTCAATGATGTATGTCAATGATCCCTTCCCAATTCCATTCACTGATGAAATTTTGGATTTATTCATAAACATGAAGTTTACTCTTTAACAAATGACGTTAGTGGTTACCATTAAATTTGAATCATAGCATAAGATTAGAGGAATACTACATTTACAATAGAATGGGGATCATTTTCATATAAGGTAATATTTTTTGGTCTTAAAACTTATCTTTTTATATTTTATAGAGTTTTGGTTATTGCATTTAAGGATTTCATACATGACTTTCTAGAGGTTCACCTAGACAACTAGGCTATTTTTTCTTTGTTCAAAGACCATCTTTCAAATGTATGACTTATGTTGGAAATATGTTGAGCTTTGTGCATAACAATGAATTTGAATAAATAATTATTCTTCACACATTTTTATGTCTTTATATGACACATTATGTGTATCATCATAATCCTTTTGGATCAAGAAAAAAATTATAGTAATTATAGAACTAAAATATCATGTTAATTATTCTGAGGTGTGATCATTCCTGGGTCACACTAGGTATTATCATAAGTTTATATAAAGGATATGTTGTGATATCAACACCATTGGAAGAATTGATATACAAAGACATAAAATAAATACAAGATGTCAGATGAAATTTATTGACCTAAATCAAAGATTAGTCATAAATAAGACATTTCATGTCCACATGGATGAATTTGTTACCACAATAGGTGTAGTGATAAATCAACTTAGGGATGGAGGACTTCATCACCCCATCCAATTTTCAAGCCATAAAATTTAACTAATAGAAAACAATCACACCATAATGGAATGTGAAGCTTTAGCTATGGTGTTTGTACTTCCAAAATTCAAACATTATCTTTTGGCTAGGCCATATGAGTTCTTCATAGATCACCAAATAATGTGATACTTGGTGAATAAGACAATTTTAGGTGGGAGAATATTTAGGTGGTTGATGTTATTCTATGAATTTTAAATTTTAAATCAATGTTAAACCAAGTAGAGAGGATGTGGTATTTGTTCATATAAGTCTATTAAAAAATGGTGAAGATTTAGAGGAATTAAAAGAAGAGTTTCAAAATGCTCACTTATTTCAACTGGTTGTGATCCTAAAAAATATGGAGGACATATAAACATTTATACATTAGGGTGTATTGCATATTAACTATGTATAAAAGGATAAAAATAAGTTAGTCACACAATCTTTTCCATATAATATTATCAATGGATTTTTTAATAAGGTAGGTATTGATGATGTTTTGTGAAGGGTAGCTTTAGATCATGAAAGGCCATAGTTGTTAGAATAATAACATAAAGGATTTGAAGGAGGGAATTTCATAGAATAATATCTTGTGATAAAAATATTTCAAAGTGATTTTTGGTGGCCTTCTTTGTTTCAATATGCCCACAAAGTCACGAAATAATATGACATATGTTTAAGATTAGGCAAACCAAATTAATGAGATGGAATGAATTTAAACTTGGTACTAACTATGTAACCTTTCAAATAATAGGGAGTTGTCTTTTTATGACCCATTAATCCTCCTTCAAATCATAGTAATCCTAGATATATAATTAATGTGACTTATTACTTTCTAGAATGGGTAGAATTTATTGTGACACCTAGTTCCAATGTGAAAGATGTAGTTAAGTTCTTATATGATAATATCATAATAAGGTTTGTGTGTATATTAAAGGTAATCAATGAAAAAGTAACACATTTTATAAACAACACAAAAAAACATTCACATAAGATTTCATGATCTCCCATCATAAAATCAATTATCATCCTTGAGAAAAAGATCGATTAGAAGAATCAAACAAGGTTATGGAAAATATGCTCACAAAATGTTGTATTTAGAGGGATGATTCAAAATATCACATACCTATGATCCTAGGGTCCTACATAATAATTAAAAATATGCAAGATTATTAAATCCTTTTTAGTAGGTATGTGTCATGGAATAGTGATGTTTATGGAATACATAATTCTAAGCTTACAAATCACATTAATAATTTGACTAAGAGACCAGGAGTCACATCAAGCATGCTTTCTTGATTTAAATATTATGAAGTAAACTAGAAAAAGGTAAATTTAGATACATTAAGTTAATAAAAAAACCTAAAAATCATGGTATGGTCATAACCTGTGATCAAAGGAATTTCAACCAAACCAAAACATTTTGCTATATGATAGTAGATTCAAAGAACACCTAGGGAAACTATACATTCTATGGAAAAAACCACATAGTATACATGAAGTGTCACAAAATTTCACTATATTACCTAGATACCTTCAAGGATCCATTCTACCAAGGTGAGTAAATGGATACAAGCTTTAGTCGTACTAGTAATGATATCTATGAAATCATGCATAAAAAGGGTGAATGGGGAATAACACACTATAGTTTAGGATTTTTATTTTACAGTTTGTTTTTATTTTCTATGTTGTATCAATATATGTATATAGCTTTGTCTCTGTATTCTATTAAATTATGTACTACAGTCAATTATTAGAACAATAAAATGAAATAACATAAATCAAAGGAGCATAAGTTATTCAAAGGATTGGTTAGTAAAATAAGCTCAGGAATGAGGTGATTTTGAAAATGCACAATGAGTGGTAAAAAAGGGTACCTACCAAGGTAGTTAATGACAAAACACATCAAATATTGTGTAATTTCAAACATAGATAGATTTGGTTAGAAAAAATTAATTCATAATAAAAGAAACTCTTTAGGAAATAAAAGGTGGTACATCACATCACCCAATTCCATCAAATGAAACATTTAAATTATCCATAAAAAAGGCAAGGGTCACATCACATCAACAATAAAAATTCAAATAAAATTGTTTAATGATGTAAAAAATAGATTAACAAGGTAATGTTAATACCAAAGAAGATTTGAGGGATCAAAGTATACAAGGCAAGAGAGAGAGAGAGAGAGAGAGAGAGAGAGAGAGAGAGAGAGAGAGAGAGAGAACACTTTCATTCTAGATTTAACAAGAGTCTTATATATCTAAGTTTTAACCATCTAATTGAGCATATATTTTTGGCAATCCATAAAATTCGAGTGTCTTTATCTAAATCACAAAAGGGAGAGATGGGTATTGAGATTACACTTATTAAAATAAGATGGAATGATTTAGAACCATTTGATTTCATAGACACAATAAACACTAAGTGGTTCCCAAAACCACAAGAAAATAATTTATAGTTAATATCACTTGCCATACCTAAGAGGCTACATGGATTAGACATAGATTAATCAGTGTGGATCCCCATATTTAGGCAACAAGATGAATTAATGATGAATCTCTTGAGTCACTACAATGAAGGATCCATTCACCTCTCAATATATGTCATCATATATATTAACACCACCACAATGGTGCATGTTACTAAATTACCAATTTGAGGGAAGTCACTATTTATATATAAAACAAAGAGCCCCTCAATCCATTATAACATCAAATAAACATATGTGCATGAATTAATGTGAATTCCAATCAATCAAGTTAATAATGCACCTATGTGATTTTTGAAATAATGCATAATGAATATACATAGGTAGAATAACAAGAGTGTTAAGGAAGTGAAAAAAATATTAATTGACATCGTACATCAAACGATCAAGAATTTAAGAATTTTTCAATTAGATAAAATTCCTTGTAACTAAGCTCATTAAAAATATAAAGGTCATTTTAGGGACATCACAATATTTCTAGTACTAATTCTTGTTATTATTGTTTTGATTCACATAGATGTTGTCTCTAAAAGGATAGATCACATGGGACAAGGATTACTAGCCAACAAACATTTTCACCTACTTAGTTTTGACACAAGATGGAAAACACTATGCACATATAGGAGATTTAAATAATGGTGTATTTAGATCTAATAATTGATTGTCTCACACCCTAAGGGGCATCATAATGTTTTAGAATGTTTGGGTTCAATTCCATAGGGATGAAAATTCATAATGGAGTCTAAATTTGGATATAAAATATCACCAACCCTCTAGTTCTTCCCCTACCATTTTTCATTGATATATTTATAGCCAAGATACAAGTCACAAGATAAAATAACTTGGTTGTAAGGTCAGTGAAACCATTTTGAATGATGTCATTGATATTAGAATAACCACATCTATAAGCACAAAAAGAGGTACAAACCAAACTAAAAAAAAATCATAGATGAGAGAAAAACATAAATTCAAATAATTACATCTAAGCAAAAGGCACATGCTCTTAGACCATAATAAAAAACCAAAGAGGAATCACAACACTACACCATCATTGAGTGATATGTGGATGTAAAAAAACATATCATAATACAACCTAAAATATTTGGGAGTTACACAAGAGGAAGTTTTAAATAATTATTGGAAGACATGAAAAAATGTTTATGAAGAGGAAGAAAAATAATTTTTAGTTTGGAAGGTGGTTCACACCTATCAAGTGCACAATAATATACCTATTATTATTATTATGGTCTAGATGTACACACATACACACTATATTATTGTAGACATATATGCATAGAAGAAAAAATATAAGATAAATTTGAAATCCATAAAATAAATTATAACCATTGAGATCATGTACATGTAGACACCAAAATCGTGTCGATTCCCCTGGTCCTTCCCCGTCTTATTCTTCTTCGCCTATTGAACCCTTGTCGATCACTTGTTTCACCAACCTTGACCCTGGCAGCATGTAAAGATGAGCACAGAGCTAAAACTAGACTCTATACCCATTATGCATCTGCCGACGTCGGTCTTTACCCGATCGATGTCGCCGATGTCGGTCACCTATCGGCCGACGTCGGCAATCCTGCCGACGTCGGTCACCTTCCCCTGGTCCGTTATCAGTTACCATTCGGTTTCCCGAAACGGTTGACGAACCGTTTTTGAAACCGTCCCCGTCCCCCACCTTCATCAACTTCTCCCAGCCATTTGAGCCAGGATCCCCGAACACTATCCAAGAAACGCTGAGCAACCAACCTACAAATTCCTCCATCAACCTGCGAACTCCGAGCAATCATCAACACTATGACATCAACCAATCTGCACACCATGGCTTTCATCGCGACTTCTACCAGGTAAGTATTATTCTGTTTATTTCATTTATCTCTCAGTTATTATTTATCAGTTATGTTATCCCTGCCTCTGTCCCAACTCCCCCAGACTCTCTCAGACCCTGTCCCGACTCTCTCAGACCCTGTCCCGACTCTCCCAGACCCTGTCCCGACTCTGTCCAAAACCCTACCCTGACCTTATCAGACCCTGTCCCGACTCTGTTCAGCGTTGTCCCGACTCTGTTCAGCCCTGTCCCGACCCTGTCCAGACTTTCCCAAAACCTGCCCCTACCGACGCCAGTCACTACCCCGACTGACGACGGCACCTTAACCGATGTCGGCACCTTCATAACCGACGCCGGCACCACAGAGACCGACGCCGGCGACTGTGCAGAATAGTGCTGCATATCAGGTATGCTTTTTATTTTTTGTCATTTATTTCTGTCATTTCATCTTTTTATCTACTTTCGTCCAACATTACACTTTTTATCAGTGGGTTGATATCCTTTTAGGGAATCTTCGTACTTCTGGGATCGGGCGTTCGCCTGACAACCCACCATATCTTTGACTAACGTCTTCCCGTGTTTTAGTCTCTTTTCTTCGCAGGTGTCATTCCTCCACAGCAAAAGAGGAGAATCTTTCAACGTCTGATTTCGGTGCGCATAACTTTATCAGGTACTTCTAGCCTTAACCTTTTATTTCAGTTTCTTATTTCTTCTTTGAATGTAGAAAGCAATTTTGCATTAGAAACATTCTGGCACGCCCGGTGGGACCCTAGGTCCTCCTTGGGTTCTTTCTTTCTTTCGTTCATTTAGGCGCATTAGGTTTCTTCCTTTTCGCCTCCTTTCGTCTCTTCTTAAACGACATCATAAGCAGAACTAAAACGAACATTTCTTTCTTGCACTTTTAGACTAGCTAAACTCATATTCTTCGACTCTTTCTCCATTCGTCTTCATACGAACAAACATTTCAACTTGGACATTAAAACACTTTGCATTCATTTCTATTTGCCTGCATCTCTTAGACCACACATAGTAATTAAATCGCATATTGAATTAATCTAGATCACTTCATGTTACACGACCAAACCACCTGCACAAAACAAACATTTTAACTTACCTGAGACAAGGCCCGACTGGGATTTCATCCCCCAGCGGATACCTTACCCGTCCCGGTGACCCTACTTGGATTTCATCACCAAGGGGGAAGCCCACTCCGTTCTCTGGCGGAGTATAATCTCTAGGCGAGGTATATCTTGGCTAAGCGAGACCAGCTAACTACTGGAATCGTGAAGTGAGGGGAGCTTGCTCCTTAGCACCAGGCCACGTACCAGACCCTAACACAGACTTCTTGAGCACCATAACAAAACCTAAAACCATCCATAGACTTCTTCTAGGACCCGACTCACAAAGCCAACCTCCCCAAACACACATTCTAAGGCATAAGCCACTATAATCCTAAAAATTTTACTTCTAGAATTTTAGGATCTGCTTGTGTCTTCATCTTTTTAGTTCTTATCTGCTTGTTTGACCATGTAAGGATGTTCTCTCTTGCCTTTTATGGTTTTGACACACAGTCAAACCAAGGCCCTTTTTGACCACTCTAACCATCAACTACTTTCGTCTACCTCATCTCTAACCCGTCCTATCATGGAGTTCCACTCGGAGACTGAAAGAACTCCTACAGGACCGACCCTAACCCCGACTCAGCTTCCCATCATCCCTGAAGGGGACCAGGATTTCAAAAAATTCTTAGACCTCAATACCACAGCCCTCCATAATTATCTCACGAGAAACCCAACACGAGACCTCTCGGGTGACATGGCAACGACATCGACACCATTCGCCACCCAACCTTTTTTGACTCAGCCTTTCGCCCCAACTGTTAACTCAACCATGGCCAATACGCAAAGTTTGGCCTCTTCGTCTATTTTTAGACCGACCTCCATCGGGGTTTCGTTACCCCCTCAATCATCTACAAATCAACCAAGTTCTACATCGTATCAGAACTTGATTGCCTCGACCCCTTTCACTCTTGCACCCACAAACGTAGGAGTGCCAACTTATCCCTCTACCAGTGCCGCTATTCAACCACCTTTGGCAGTGCCTAGTCAACTTATACCTTCAACCTTTATGACGCAACCACCCTTAACCTCTACTTCTGCCTCTGTGACTAGTCATCCGTACGTTGCACCCTTATTGGTACAACTGACTACGTCGTATACCTCCTCTAGCCTCTTTCAAGCGCCTTACAACCTTGGGGGCGCTCCGTCCACCAATCCGTCAGCAGACGTCATCAAGATGCTGATGGATAAAATGTCCAGTCTCGAAGCTTCTATCTCCGGTTCAAATAATATCTCTTCATATGACCAGATTTATAACGAGCCCATTCATCCTTCTGTCCCTATTCGACCATACCCCAACCATTGGGAGCTTCCTAAATTTACTTGCTTTCAGAGTAAGGAAGACCCACAACAACATCTATGGGCATTCAGACATGCCTGCTATCTTATTGCCCACGACGATGCGTTATTATTACGCACGTTTCCTATGTCTCTTTCTGGCCCTACCCTTGACTGGTATAGCTCCCTTGCCAGACATTCTATCTTTTCCTTCATTCAACTCGCTCAACTATTTCTTGACCATTTCTCAATCAACATTACTAAACAAGTCTCTATCACAGACCTTTATTCCATTAGGCAATTCGACGACGAATCAGTAGTTGATTTTGTCGCCCATTGGAGAGACTTGATTAACCAGCTCTCTTTCTCCTTGCCTCAACCCGAGCTCATTGAGCTCTTTTCCCGAGCATGTGTCAGTCACATCTCATCCACCTTGCGGGTTCAAACATTTCACACTTTCGACGAGGCCTTCACCATGGCCCGAAAGCTTGAACTCTGCGCTATTGAAGAAGATAAGGTCAAATTGTGTAACGCTAACACAAGAACCAATGACCATTCTTCTTCCAGACCTTCTTCTGCCCACTCTCAATCTAAGGAGTCGGCGAACACTGTCATCTCTAGACCATCATCTTCAACAATAACTAACCGACCAATATCTTCAACATTAGACTACATCAATAAACATTTTCAACGTCAATCCATACAACGTCAATTCACTCCAATTGGAGAGTCATATGCCTCTATCTTGGATAAACTCATCAAGCGGGGGGTCCTCAATCTCCCTTCAATCCGACCACATCAATTCGACCCCTCAACACCTATCCCTGCATGGTACAGGGAGAATCACTTTTGTAACTATCACCGTGTCAAAGGCCATGATACGGATCACTGTCAAACTTTTAAAAACCTCGTCCAGAACATGCTAGACAAGGGCGATCTTATCTTGGATAACCCGAATGCACTGCCCAACCAAAACCTCGACATCTTCAAACAACCTTTTCCTAATCACCCGCCTACTCAAGACAATATCCAAACCATGATCAATGACCCTCAAGACCATATACACACCGTCAACACTATCTTACCTCTTGTCCCTGACCAACCTTCTTCACAGGATGAAGAACCCTCTTCTCCTATTAGTCCTCCATCTATTTCTCCTATATTGGAGGACGCCTTGATCACACCTACACCATTAGCCCTACCTTCATCCAATGACCATACCTTGCCTACTCCTCAAGCACAAGCAGAAGGCATGATCATCCCTACCATCTCCCCACTTGAGGAGCCACCCTCTCCTATTTCTTCTCCACCAAGAGAAGACCCTATCTCTTCACCCATTTCGATTGAGGAAGACCCAGTCACGGTTTCCTCTTGCCCTTTGCCTGAGATTGTTACATCTCACTCACCTCCATCCACATCTAAACCCAAACCCGTATCTAACCTCGCCTCGCACAATAGTGGCCCTCGACTCAAACCCACGAAGACCATTAGACCACACCGGAGGACTCCTCCCCCACCTTCGTTATTACCTTCAATCTTAGGCCCACATCCATCCACTTTAATAGGAGTACTGCCTACTCCCATCCTTCACAGAGGCACGTCGCCTCCATTACTCTATCAACCTGTCAAACATATATCTCCCTCAAACCATCGACCAACGTCTCTTACGCCTCTCAAACCAACGTCATCAACCCTCACTGCAATAAAATATCCAGACCCGTTAGCAGGTTCTTATACCTTGCTGTTACGGCACTTGTTGCAGTCATCTCACCTCAACCTTCCGCCTCTCAAACCATATCATTCTCTCGGACCTAAACCACCTTGGTTCGACGACACTCATATTTGTGCGTATCATCGCACACCTGGACATGACACGGAGCATTGTTGTGCCCTCAAGGTCACCATTCACCAATGTCTGGGGAATGACACCTCTCTTCTTGACCACGTTATCAAGCCTTCAACACCGCCCCTCTCATCAACTCTCGGATCAAGACCCTCTTGGTTCGACAACTCTAAATACTGTCACTATCATCATACTCTAGGACATGACACTGAGCGTTGTTGCGCTCTTAAAGCTGTCATTCGTCACCAACGGAGAAAGGATTCCCTTCTCATCAAGGATCCTCTAGACCTTCCCTCCCACAAATCATCAACACCAACTCATACCTCTTCAACCTCATCACCTAAATCGGGATCTCCACGCCAGGTTCTAGTTCCTTTGTCGCCTTTAACCCCCTTATTCGACATCAACACAGTCCATCTGACCACTAAACCTCAACCTACCTTAACCAATCCGTCAAACATTCTCCCTAGCCGCTGGGGGAATTCAACCTTCATCCAAACCTCGACCAATTTTTCAACACAGTCTCGACCACATATCAATCACTCTTTCAACTTAGCCTCAACCAGACTAGCAACCAAACATTTAACCCGACCTCAACCAAACATTCGACCCAACCAATCAACCCTCGACCAACCATTGACCAACTATCAAATGACCAAATCTCAACCAAACATTGACCAACCTTTTTTTATCCATACATTCAACTAGTCTCAATCAATCAACAACCATATCAGTCAACTTCACATCCACTCATCAATCAACACGTGACCAATATGGAGTGAAGTAAATGAGGCAAGTTTGCTCCTAATTGGCTCGGACCTTTTATTATCACGCACAAGTATGGATCAGGGACTTATCGTCTATCTTCTCTTGATGGACGCCCAGAACCTGAGCCTCTTAATGCGTTACATCTGCGACCATTCTATTGCTAGTCGAGTACTCGTCCACTTGACACTTAACTTGAGCTCATCCCTTGAGCAATCCCCATCCTCTTAATCCTACCTCATTTCAACCCTATTCCTCTTAACAATTCCTATAACCCTTTTATGCGGTATGGATGCTTTGTCCTCATAAAAAGGGAGTCCTTGACCTTCTATAATCTTGTCCATGACTCACATTTCTATCAAAACAAATCAAGATGTCAAAACATATCCATGGTCACTATATCAATATCAAAATCAAAAGACAGACTGCTCCCTCGAAGGACAGCTGTACTATCATTGCTGTATTAATAGACTGATCCCTCGAAGGACAGCTATTCAAAAGCCCTTTTATTAAACAAAAATCTAGACCACTCCCTCGAAGGATGGCTATGACTACTCTGGCAATAAACAGCACTATTTTAGAAGCTTCCCACATTGATCAGCGTCACAACCTGACCACTACATCAAACGACATCTCTATGCAGGCTTCTCGCATTGATCAATCTGCGCCAAAAAAAAAAAAAAAAAAAAAAAATTGAACGAGTCATGGACTTGGCTTATAGTTGTCTCAGGGTCTCCTATAAAAAGGGGCATCGTTATCTCTGCTCTTAAAATGGGTTACCCTTCTTCCTCCTCCTATCACCTGCTCAAGGGACTTCGAGCTCACTTTAATATCTAAGTGATTCGATTACCGCTCTAACATAACCACGGTCAACGACGTCACGCATGAATGGGGCTCTTGGTTCTCATAACCCCTATCTATGCTATATTTTTGGTCCTTGTCAATGAAAGAGCAATATGCTTTTCACTTCTTCTGCACTTTGGTCACATTCACCTTCATCACTTGTCAATCGACTCAACTCAACTCTCTTTTCAAACCATCAACCTGACCTAGCCTATTCACCCTAGTTTCTATGGACACCAATACACATGGAAACTATCGACCCGCCACAATTTATGTTCAGCATAAACCAATACTTGCTGAAGCATAAATAGACCTCAATTCATTTTTAGCATACATCCATCACGAATATGGAATATTACTAGGGATGAAAAACCCCTCAACCAATGTTGCAGAATACACCATTTGGAAAAGGCTACAACATCTTTTTTTCCTCATCCTTTCATCCAATCATCGACCAATCTATCAACCATTTTAACCACCTATCTACCACTCGGACCCTTTGTCTGAACTACATTGGTCTGAGGCCCTTCCACAGGGGCTATGTAGGTAGCACTCAGATGACACGCCTGTCTTCTGGGGTTAGCTCGACCATTCTCATTTGTTCGTCTCTCTGATGGACAAACCTTCTTTCCTTCTTTTAACCATAATCTTGTCCTTGACCATGACCCATTTTATCCCTTTGACCCTTCCTCCCTTTTAGGGAGAACTACATCGGCCTGAGGCCCTATCACCAGGGCTATGTAGGCAGCACTCAGTTGACATGGGGTCTTCTGGGGTTAGCTCGGCCGCATCCTTTCGTCCATTCATCCATCCATTGACCACCAACCATTGGAGATCATGCCTATCTCCTCTGACCTCGACCACTTCCAAGACGTTGTTGCCTTGGTTGTTTTTGCATGTATGCTACCTCATGACTGGTTAGCAGAATTGTGCGTAGACCTTTTTGGACCCTCACAAGTATAAGATCGCACACCGGTTGATCCGCACTACTTGTGACTTTTTCGCATTTCTAGGAGCACTTCCTGAGCCCGGGATACCTGGAACGCGACAACCCATTTGGAGCTTCAGCTTAGATTGAATGACCCGATCAGCAGATGACTAAATGCTGGGGCCCGGTTACTTTGATTTTGGCACTCCTCGACCCTTGACCTGCGACACTTTTGACCTGACCATCTCGTGCAGTGGTATGCGCGCAATCACGACCTTTGCAGCGTTCACCCTCACCCCTTTTTCATCTGCTCTTTATCAAATCAGCACCCGATTCTCGGTTCCCTTCCCTTGACTCCTGCTTTGAGGGGGAATACCTCATCCTTACTCAGGGCATTTCGCTTCCTATTTTGTCTTGCAGTTCATTCGAACAACCAACAAGATGAAATCAACCTTATCCCTCACCTGGGGCACTCATTCCTATTTTGTCTTGCAGTTCATTCAAACAACCAACAAGACGAAATCAACCTTATCCCTCACCTGGGGCACTCACTCCTATTTTTGTCTTGCAGTTCATCCAGAACAACCAACAAGACAAAAAGGGGCAAATGTAGACACCGAAATCATGTCGATTCCCCTGGTCCTTCCCCGTCTTATTCTTCTTCGCCTATTGAACCCTTGTCGATCACTTGTTTCACCAACCTTGACCCTGGCAGCATGTAAAGATGAGCACAGAGCTAAAACTAGACTCTATACCCATTATGCATCTGCTGACGTCGGTCTTTACCCGATCGATGTCGCCGACGTCGGTCACCTATCGGCCGACGTCGGCAATCCTGCCGACGTCGGTCACCTTCCCCTGGTCCGTTATCAGTTACCATTCGGTTTCCCAAAACGGTTGACAAACCATTTTTGAAACCGTCCCCGTCCCCCACCTTCATCAACCTCTCCCAGCCATTTGAGCCAGGATCCCCGAACGCTATCCAAGAAACGCTGAGCAACCAACCTGCGAATTCCTCCATCAACCTGCGAACTCCGAGCAATCATCAACACTACGACATCAACCAATCTGCACACCATGGCTTTCATCGCGACTTCTACCAGGTAAGTATTATTCTATTTATTTCATTTCTCTCTCAGTTATTATTTATCAGTTCTGTTATCCCTGCCTCTGTCCCGACTCCCCCAGACTCTCTCAGACCCTGTCCCGACTCTCTCAGACCCTGTCCCGACTCTCCCAGACCCTGTCCCGACTCTGTCCAAAACCCTACCCTGACCTTATCAGACCCTGTCCCGACTCTGTTCAGCGCTGTCCTGACTCTGTTCAGCCCTGTCCCGACCCTGTCCAGACTTTCCCAAAACCTGCCCCTATTGACGCCGGTCACTACCCCGATCGATGACGGCACCTTAACCGATGTCGGCACCTTCATAACCAACGCCGGCACCACAGAGACCGACGCCGGCGACTGTGCAGAATAGTGCTGCATATCAGGTACGCTTTTTATTTTCTGTCATTTATTTCTGTCATTTCATCTTTTTATCTACTTTCGTCCAACATTACGCTTTTTATCAGTGGGTTGATATCCTTTTAGGGAGTCTTCGTACTTTTGGGATCGGGCGTTCGCCTGACAACCCACCATATCTTTGACTAACGTCTTCCCGTGTTTTAGTCTCTTTTCTTCGCAGGTGTCATTCCTCCACAGCAAAAGAGGAGAATCTTTCAACGTCTGATTTCGGTGCGCATAACTTTATCAGGTACTTCTAGCCTTAACCTTTTATTTCAGTTTCTTATTTCTTCTTTGAATGTAGAAAGCAATTTTGCATTAGAAACAGTACATTAGCAATTGTGACTTCACCAATGTAACTGGGCATGCAATAAATAATGGTAGAAGAAACATCAACATAATAAGAAAGTTTTTTGAGGTTGTTAATGCATATAAATTACACTATAGTAACTAAAAGTCCATATACATTCATTTTATAACACATGGGAACATTTACCATAAGATAATATGTTGAAGAGGAAGTTGAATAAAAAGAAAAGTAAGAGGAGAATATTGTAGTACATATCCATGAAACTAAGTGCTAGATGAAAAGTTTGGTCTTTTTGGTTTCTAATTTAAAATTATGTGTGTACATTCCCCAAGTGGTCATATCTCCATCTCCATCTCCCTTCCCTAATATTCACCCCCATTATCTCCATATTCCCTAACATAACCCTGTGTATGGTAAATTATTGATTTTTTGGAAATGGGTGCACAAAAACAACAAACTCTAATGGATAAACCTATAAAACAAGATAAACCATAATAACCCAAGATACAAGAGGATTCTATATAATAATAAGTATATGAATTAGTTAGGCCAATGCAAAATTAGACAAGGCTAAGGCATAAAAAGATAGTATCGATAAGGAACATATTATAAAGGAGAATGAAGAGCAAAGTAAAAGAGAATAAGAGGAATGAGATTAATAGTAGGCACAAATAAATAATTCAAAAGTTGAACAATCAACTAAAGAATTTGAGGAAAATAATAAAAAAGACATACTAAAGTAGGAAGAGCTACAATGGAAAGTTTTCTAGGAGCAAGTAACTAAAGATGCAATAGAACAAACTACTAAGGAATAGGTTGATAAATTTACAAGATAACATGTAGAACATTATGTAAACTAATAAGATGAAAATGAGAATAAACACAAGGAATCAGAATAAAAAGTTCAAGGAGTCAAGGGCTAAGAATAAACTATGCAACAACTAATTGAGGTTATAAATGACATGACCACTATCATCTAAGTATAAACTTAAATTACATCTACAATATCAGGATCAACCTAGGGAGGAGTCTAAAAAGAGGCATCATAGGAAAAATCTCAAACTACCAGGTAGTAGATGCTAAATATTAAATCACCACTACTATAAAGAATAACTTTCACCATCCCTATAGTAGAAATCAGACATCAGGTCAAACCATCAACTGCTATGACTCCAATGGCATGAGTAAACCCAATCCAAGAAGTATCTTTGGATGTTTCCAAATTAACCTTAGTGAAGTATATTGAAGGAGATACTAATTTCATGAATCCATTGCATAGAAAGTATCTAAAATTGGGGATTAAAACACCCAACTAAGATAAGAAAACACTGAACTCCATAATTGATTGGCCAGTTCATGAAATATTATTAATGACATTTACCCAACATTAGTTTAATAGATTTTGGGGAACTAGTGATGTCTAAAAAAAATTATTTCACTACTATAATTATGTATTTAATTAAGGAATAGACCGCAACAAATGACTACTTAAAATCAGATCCAAAGTTTGATACCTACATAATAAATTAGAAATTATCTTGGACCTTCTTGGAGTATATGATGAGGTTGAAAACACTGCCATTCATCAGGGCATCTAAATCTCCCATAGGATACTAGATTATAAAAATTAACTATAAGACACTTGGAAAAACATCACTCCTGATCTATCCAAATTTAAAAAGTTTAAAGAAATCATGGAGAGTTATACTTAAGAACGACTGACATAGACACTATGATCAATGAATCCCTAACATTAAGATATAATGTGATGGTAAGGATATGCACATGGGAGGTCAATGTGATACAAAACATGTTCATAGGCATGAAAACACAAATTTATGTGGACAATATGGAGATCTTAACACAATAAATCCAATAGAATGTAGACCAACATAGACCAATTATCACAACTTCTAACAAAGAAGGCATCCAAATAATCATGCAAAGTTAGACTAACATGCACACTTTATTCATCTTGATAATAGATGTCTTGGTAGACTGGAGGTAATACATGAAAAAATTAAAAATTTTGGAAATTTTGGTTTAAGTAATTATGGATGAACCCAAGATCATTCCACCAAGTGAACTTGCACAAGTATTGTAATTTAGTAAATTAGCATAGACATTGTAACAAGCTCCTCTACCATAATCATTTCCAACCATAGATTCTAAAGTAGTATCATCCTTTGTAATTGCCTCAATAAATCCACAGTCATCTCAAGTTGATCCAACTCTAGCTTTCCAATCCATAGCTTCACCATCATAGTAAGGTACTTTGAACATAAATTTTTGTTTATATTTTTAATATTTTAAAATTTTGGGTAGAGAAATGTTGGCCATTTTGGCCCACATATAGAACTCTTCTTGAGGAGGTTTATGGTATAAAATCCACACAAAAACTTGAATAAATGAGTAGAGTTCCTATTGAAGAAAGACCAAGTGGATCTGATATAGGTTTATAATGGCAAATGTAAGGTTCTCTAGTAGGTTTCATGGTGTCTAAACAGTTCAAGGTCATGGAACAGGTCTGAACAAGCTTCAAGTTTTCAAAGTTTATTCGAGCCTTCAACAATCTAGTAATAGTTTAAGCATGAGTTTAGAAGATCCTACAAGCTTTAAAGGAAGCTAAGCAGAAAACCCTTTTTTGGCCAAGTATTTACCTAGGAATTCTTTTAGACTTTGTGGGGCTAAAGGTAATTTCCTCTGGACCTTTATTTGACTAAGTATTCATTTTTTTAGGAAATTTATTTTAGGTTTTTTGGCTAAACATCGAGAATTGTTTCAAACATTTTATCCAAAACAAAAGGCAACAAGAAAAAAATTCTTGAGGATATTTTTTCTATAATAAAATCCTAAAGGTCATTTATTTTGGGAAAATTATTTGAACAATTTCTCAAAGGGTCATTTCTTCCTTAAAGTGTCCTGATACAAAAATTTTGAAGGGTCATTTTTTGGGAAAGTGGCTGATACAAAAATATCTAAGGGTCTTTTTTTAGAAAAATGCCCTTTGCAAAAAGCCTAAATACAAAGTGCCTAAAATAAAAAGTACAAGGCATGAATTCTTTTGAACATTTTATCTAAATCAAAAGGTGTGCAAAAAGTTACGTATGAATTCTTTTGGGAAAATTATCCCACAACAATTTACCTATATACCTCATTCTCTCACACATTTTGTCCAAGATAAAAGTCCCAAAGACCAATTATTTTAGAGGAAATGTATTAACATGAAGCCAAAAACATATGTTTGGATAAAAGGCCTTAAGGAAATTCAACTAATCAAAAGTCTAAATGAATTAGCTTGAAGAAAAAAATTTAAACAAGGGAAATCTTTTAGGTAAATTATTCTGCAATAATTTCCTCAAAGACATAATTACATCAACCAAATTATTTTGGCAAAAATGATCTAGTAGGATGGGGACATTCATGCAAGTGTCAAATTTAGACCACATCAAGCAACCATTGAAATTTAAAAATGAAATGATGGGCATGCATTGAAATTCATGCAAACATCAAAATAAAAATCAATAACCATTTATTAAGGTCTAAAGATTGATGGTCACATAGATGTCATTCACATTCTCATGGACATCAATTAAAAGGTGAATAGAAGTCAAATTTAAAAATAATGAAATAGTTGATTAGTTTCAAAAAGGTAGGATCAAAGGCTCACATACTTCATACATCTATATCCCATGGTGTGAGATGGGTCAAGGGGTTAATGAGTTCGAGAGGCAACCACATGGCATAAGCACATAAAGTAGTAGACTAACCACAGGTTCATGAGACCAATGTGTGATTGATAAATGGAAAAAGCACATGAGTTCTGGTAGAGAATCTATGGATCACATTAATTCACATCATGTAGATCAATAGAGTGAGATGAGTTAAGAGGTCAATGGTTTGAGTTAGGTTTTGATGGCCAATCAAATGAAGGTGAGCCCAGGTGACTTAGGTAAAGGTCAAAGGGTCAGTTTTCAACCAAAGCAAGAAAGTATGAATGGAACCAAGCTCAAACATGATCCATATTGGAATAATATTATATATTTTGGGATTGAATGATACCATTAAGATTATGTAGGGGTAGATAAATAAGATATGGTGGGGGCTTCTCATCTTTCAAACATAGTCATAGCTTGCCAAATCATTGTTCATGACATGGCTCTATCAGATTTGAGATATAAGGATTTGGTCCTCATAATGAGTGACAAGTGGTAGATGGCATGGAAAATTAAGGTAAGCATGTAGACTTCAATAGCTTCATCACCAAAGCCATTTGCATGAAAGTGACCCTTCTCTCCACTCTTGCATACCTTGATGAACTAGCGAAGAGTAGTTAACAACAAAACAAAACCCTAATAGATTGATATGATTATTATAAATAAGTTAATGCTAGATCTTAGCTAAAAACAACTTTATCTTATTTTTTTAAATATTAGGGAGAATCAGTGAAGGAATAATGTAATGATGCAACTGTTTGAGTAACTTGGATCAATCAAGAAGCTTGAATGAACATAATTTGTAGAGGTAGTTGTAACTACATTTCAAATGAATTTGAGAGAATTTGATTCCCATTTTGAGAAAAAAAACACCATCTCTTGTGCTTCCTTTCTTCTATAAATATATCCTTTGAGATATTGATGAGGATCCCTCATGTTGGTATGACTATACATTGCCAAGATTATATTATGTACTTGGAGTAATGAATAGACCATTTTGCAATTTTTTTTTTATGATATGAAAAAGTGGGTTTTATCTTCCCTTTACAAGTCCAAGCTCAACCTAAGTATTATCAGCTTTCTTTGTAGGTTGTAGAGTTAAAAATAATATATGTTTCATTCTGATTTTCAGTAGCACATGATCCAGATCACTGTCCCCGCAATACTTTGGTTCGAGATGGCTAAGTTTTGAAATAGAACGCAGGCTCTAATTTCCTTTTGATTAATTTTTCTCTAAGTGTTGAAGTCAAGTGGAAGCTACCAAGTGTCATCATCTGAGGCACCTTTCATATTTTATATAAGGCCACAAAACGTGCCACATGTCCCATAGCAACTCAATGGAGCGTGATAAGTGTCGACATCCACGTTTCATTATCGGCATCCACATTTCAAATCTCTTTTTAGTGGAAGGCCTCAAAATCTAAGTATCAAGATCAAGTGGAAAGTGCCAAGTGGCAATCATAAAAGGTCTCAATTTTACTTTTCTAAAAGCAATAGAAGATGCCACGTATCCTAGCAGGCGACAGCAGAAGCCACCACATGTTGAGATCTGAATTATATTTATTTTGCTTCACTAATATAGCAAAGACTATGGTGGGTCTCAAGTTTTGTTTCTGAAGCAAGTGGAAGCTGCCAGGTGTCACTATCCATGTAAATATGAAATGAGACTCGATGGTTTCTATGATATAAATAGAGTAAAGTGGAGATTTCCATGTGTCACTTTCCACAAGTTTCTAAAAAGGTAGCTAAAAGATTCGGAGACCACCATGTAACCCCAGTTAAGTAAAGTGGAGATTACTATATGTCCTTTGATGAAGCAGTAGAGATTTCCACCTATCCCTGTGCCCCTTTTAAAGTTACTCAGGTAATAAATGCTTTGGGTCTTATTTTTGTTAAGTTGTTAAGGTTTCAAGGAAGTGGATTGTAACAGGTGTCAAATGCAAAATGTTCCTAAGCAATGATATAGTAAGAGTATAGGTAAAGTGGAGAGTGCCATGTGTCCTCAATAAGGTTGCAGAACCTACCAAGTGTCATATTTTGGTGTCTCCTAAAGTAATAAGAAGGTTTTCAAGGAATTGGCTAAGTGTTATCTTCCATTTAATAGAAGGGAGTGTCATGCAATCTATTTCAGCCAATGAACTGCTAGAAGACAAAGCATTTCAAAATCTATGAGATATCTTTTGTTAGACACTTCTAGTTCAATTAGATTTCAATTAGGCCATTAGATTGGGAACAAGCAGACAATCTAGAGTGAATCCAAGGCTATAAATAAGGGTGTAGAGATCACCAGAAGGAGGAGGAGATACCAGAGAGAATTTTTTGAGAGAATTATTGTCAAGAGTTTAGACTTTTTAGAGATGTGACTAGGAATATCATTTGTCTTTGTTCTATCTTCTTAAGTTGGAAGGTTTATGTAATCATGCATGTTTTTGTGCCTCTTATGTGACTGGAGAATTAATGAGAAGATTGAATCTTGTGCCTTTGTTGATATTTTATGTGTCATTACAAAAGTAGTCTAGGCTATGTTGTCAAGATTTTTAGACTTTCTAGAGTTGTGATTAGAAATGTCATTTTCCTTTGTTCCATTTTCTAAAGTTGGAAAGTTTATATAATTGTGTGTGTTTTTGTGCCTCTTATATGACTATAAAATTTAAATAAGAAGATTGAACCCTGTGCCTTTGTTGATATTTTTTGTATCACTGCAAAAGCAGTCTATACTGTGAGCCTTTATTTCTATTGTTTACATCTTTTACATTGATCATGCATTTGTTTGCTCTTAAATGTCAATGAATCTTAAATATAGTCTCATTGTGCTCAGGATTAGGGTCAAATTACATTTAGGTGCATCACCATAGTTATATTTTCTTTCTTGCATTTGTGTTTCTATTAAAATTCCTATCCATTTTCCCAGTATACACTTGATATAATGAAGAGACCAGCTTCTTAAAAATCCGGAGGTTGTTTCAAGTCACAAGTCCCACATCTTGAAATTTCCCATTGTTGGTGTTAGAACAAGTGCAATTTTAAACATCAACATAGGTCATATACTATGTCTTAGTATTGATCTCTCAAGGATATAGAGGACAACTAAATTTAAGTATCTTCAACCAAACCTTATTTTCATTGTTCCCTAATCTAAGTGTATCAAATTGACCTCTATATGAAATACTATAGCATAAAAACTATATTAATCATTGCATTAGCTTCTTTCATAGTCTATTAGTGTGTTAAAGATTTTGAGGTTAAGAGTGGATCTAGTAAATTCATAATGCATCACCACATATTAGAATAGTTTTCATTTTTATGCAATCTCTTGACTCTTTTCACCCCAAATCAGTTATGTTGTATAATGAAAGTTTAAAACTATCATATCTAAGGAGTTAGCCTCATTAAAAACCCTAGACATCTGGTCTAAATATATGCATCTCACAGCCTTAGATCATTCCCATGTTAGTTTAGGTATGGGTCAGACTTGAACAAATTTGACCTCTATTGGGTATTATCTATATAACCAATAGTAAAAAGATTTATAAGTGGGATTTTTAAGGTTAAAAAACTATAAAGGGTGGCCTTCTAGTTATGTTAATCCATTAAAACCCTATAAAGAGTGGTAGATTGGTATATTACTTAGTTGAAAACCCAAAGGGATAGAAAAGTAGTGTACAAGAGGTGAAAATTGGTAGATGACACTTTGAGTGATAAATATGATCACGACTTCATCACCACCCCATACTTTCATGCCCAAATTTTTATCTCAAAACCCATAATTTTTTTGCAAATTTAATTTAATGCTACTTGCTTATTCATTATGGTTGCTTAATATTTAACTATTTTGATTTGGTCAATGGACAATTGAAGTGTAACACATATAATTAATATATGATTTAGTTAATATATTCACTTGACACCATGATACAAAAATATTGAAGGGTCTTTTTTTTTAGTAAAATGCCCTTAGCAAAAGCCTAAAGACAAAGTGCCTGAAATAAAAAATACAAGGCATGATTTCTTTTAGAGATTTTTTCCAAATCAAAAGGTCCACGAAAATCTAAGTATGAATTCTTTAAAAAAAATTATCTCATGAAAATTTCCCCAAAGACCTCACTCTATCAAACATTTTGTTTGAGATAGAAGTCTCGAATACCAATTCTTTCAGAGAAAATGTCTTGGCATGTAGCTTGAAACAAATGTTTGGATAAAAGACCCAAAGGAAATTCATCCAACCAAAATCCTGAAGAAAATAACTCGATGCAAAAATTTTGAACAACAAAAATCTTTTAGGGAAATTATTTCACATTAATTTCCCCAAAGACATAATTACATCAAACAAATTGTTCATAAAAGATGATTGAGTAGGATGGGGATGTTCATGCAAGTGTTAAATTTAGACCATGTCACATAACTATTGAAATTTAAAAATGCAATGATGGGTTCCTATTGTCATTCACATAAATTCTAAAATAAAGGTTAGTAGTCATCCATTGAAGTTCAAAGATTGATGGTCATGCATACATCATTGACATTCCTATGAACACCAATTTATGGGTGAGAAAACATAAAATTTAAGCCCAATAGAATAGCCATTTGGTTTTAAAAAGGTAGGATAAAAGGATTACATTACTTTTTACATATATATTTGATGGTAAGAGATGCTCAATGAGCTTGAGAGGTCACCATGTGGCATAAGCATGTAAAGTAATAGGCTGACAATATGATCTTGAGAATAATGCATAATGAACACATGGTACAAGTGTGTGAGTCCTAGTAGAGGATCTATGAATCATGTTCATTCACATTGGTAGATCAATGGAGTGATACAAGTCAAGAGATTGATGATTCAAGTTAGTTTTTTTGGCCAATCAAACAAAGGTGAGACTAGGTAACTTAGGTAGAGACTGAAGGGTCATTTTTCAACCAAGGTGAGCAAGTATGAATGGAACCGAGCTCAATCATGATTAGATTAGACCAAGAATGGATATTTTAGGATTGAACAATATAATTAAGACTAGGTAAGGGTATAAAAATGAGATATAGTGGGGGCTTCTCATCCTTCAAACATAATCATAGCTTGACAAATCACCATTCATGACATGGCTCTGTTAGTTTTTAGATATGAGGATTTGGTCCTTATAATGAATGACAAGTGGTAGATGGCATGGAAAATGAAAGTAGGGATGTAGACTTCAATAATTTCATCACCAGAGCTAGCTATATAAAAGTGACCCTTCTCTCTACTCTTGCATACATCAATGAACTAATGAAGAGTAGTTAAAAATAAGACAATACCCTAATAGATTGATCTAATTGATCTAATTGCATTAATGTTAGAACTTAGCTTTAACTAACTTTATCCACCATTACAATCGTTAGGAAACATCAATGAAGGAATAATGTAATGGTGTAGCTGATTGAGTGACCTGGATTAATCAGGAATCTTAAATGAGCATAATCTGTAGAGGTAGTTATAACTACATTTCAAATGAATTTTAACTCATTTTATTCCCATTTTATGCATGGAAAATCCCTCTATCTTTCTTCCTTTCTTATATAAATATATCCTTCGATCCATTGATGAGGATCCCTCAAGATGGTATGGCTATACTCTGCTATAATTTTATTTTACACCTTTTGGAGTAATGAATAGAGTATTTTGTAGTTATTTACTAATTTATATTTAGTGTTTTTTTTATGTGTTTGTTTGATATGAAAAAGTGGTTTTTATCTTCCCTTTGTAGGTCTAAGATCAACCTAAGTGCTAGCAACTTTATTTTCAGGTCATATACTATGTCTTAACATTAATCTCTCAAGGATATAGTGGACAACCAAAATTAAGCATCTTCAACCAAACCTTATTTTCATTACTCCCTAATCTAAGTGTATCAAACTAAACTATATATGAGATAATATTGCATAAAAACTATAGTAAGAATTGCATTATCTTCTTTCATAGTCTATTAGTGTGTTAATGAGTTTGAGCTTAAGAGTGGATCTGTTAAATTCATGGTGCATCACCACATATTAGAATAGTTTTCATTTTTATGCAATCTCTTAACTCTTTTTAACCCAAATCAGTTAGGTCTTAGAAATAAAGGTCCAAATTATCAAATCTGAGGAGCTAGCCTCATTAAAAACCTTAGAGGTATAGTCTAGGTATGGGTTAGACTTGAATAAATCTAACCTCTATTGGGCGTTATCTAGATAGCTAACAATTTTGGCATGCCTGATGGGACCCACCTATTTGCATAGTTTTGTATATCTGAGTATAGTAGAAAATTCCATAGTTTCATTTCCACATTTTCATATTTTTCATGCCCTTAAGAGTTGTCAAAATATCTTGTATGAAAGAGAAAGGGATAAATTTATCTAAGCTATCTTTGCAATCAGCAAAGAAAAAGAAGGCCTCTTAGCCAAATCCTACACCTACACCTCTTGTTCTTCTTGTTCAAGCCAATATTATTTATATAAATTTTGTTATAAATCCTATACCTTAGATGGTTATTCATATAATACAAGCCTTTGTGCCATTTAATGGTGGTATTCCTCTAAACCTTAACCAATGAGATAGTATTCTAGTCTCAACTTTGAAGGCTCTTCCTTATTTTATATGAAAAAATATAGTTACTCCTATAGAGCATATTTTTGATGTTACTAACCTTTGTTTATTGCATCATGTCACTAAGGAAATTGTATCAATGAAGTTGTTAGCAACTTCTTTCAAAGGGAAAGCACTTAAATGGTATAAAGGATTGGCTCCTACATTAATTAATGATTGGGATGAGTTTGAAGAGGTCCTATGTAAACACTTTGAGGACAAAAGTGACCAAATCTCATTGGTAGATCAACTTACAATAATCAATATATTCATTCATGAATTCGAGGTGGATTTCAATTACTAGTTCCAAAAAACTTGGGACAAAATCACTGCAGTGATCAAACTTACACCCAACTATGTTTTTCTATATTATTTGAAGGATCTCAATTCAAATGTAGATGTGATGATTAAATTCATAGGAGGGAACACTCTACCTAAGGAAGTTTAAGTTGAAAATAAGGTTGAAAATTACCTTATATAATCAAGCAAATTGTCTCCAAGGCCACCAATACCTCTTTTTCTAGAGATACATCCTCTTACTCAAACTTTTTCTCCAATTCCATATTTAGCAAAGTTTTATCAAATAAAAGGTGATAAAACTAATAGATTGGGGAAGATAGAGAGTCTTCTCAAAGATCTAAATAACAAGTTGGTTGTAATGGAGAGGCAACAAGCTCCACCATATAGGCCTTATCGAAACACTAATCAAAATTATCAATAAAATAGATCACCCTATAAATATAATCAACAAGGACAAGGGTAAAATCCTCAGTCAAGGTAATACAATCCTAATGTTCCAAGAAATTATAGAGATTTTGTGTAAACTCAAAATATCTATATTTAGGAAGGTCAATGGAAGAATAAATGGAATCCAACAAATGATATGGTGATTACACAAACTGGTGAAATCTCACATTAGTCTTATATGTAGAAAAGTTCAACTCCTCTTCCACATGAAAACCAATCAAATAATGAATCCTATCTACTATATAGAGACATTCCTTCATTCACTTGAGTAGAAGTGCCAAATCAACAAGGAGGAGATAATTTTAAAGCACTACCTGATACCACATGCATGAATTTTTAAGAATGGGAACATGTGTTTGAGCATATAGAAACTAATATGGGAAAAGCTTTACAAAGGAAAACTAAACTAATTATGGTTCAATCAATGGATAAGAAGAGGATGTTGGAGGATAACTTGGGGAAACCTAAGATTTCTTCATCATCTCCATTGGATAGTCAACAAACTACTTCAAACGTAGCTACTAAATCTCCTAGAAATCAATAAGTACCCCAACCTCATGGACAATAACAAAAATCCCCCTTTATTTCACATGTTACTCAAATGCCAAGTGATGCTTATACTTATAAGGTAAATTCCAAAGTTATTAGTCTTAATTTTAATATTATGTATCATTTGAAGAAGGCAAATGTAACTATGTCCATGTATGATGCTCAATCTATTCTGAGGAAAAAGGAGATTCTCGAGAAAGAAATCTCCAAAATTTCTCATGTGGAAAAGATAGTTGATAAGGTGAACACTATTTTCATCAATAATAGTCAACCTAACCAAGTTAATAATCAAATTACAATAAAAAATCAATTTCAAAATGTTTTTTACCCTTCTAAGGTTGTTAAGGTCCCCCATTTTATCTATTAGTCATTATAAGAGATAGTTTGGTACACAATTGCATGATAAATTTAGGTGCTTTAAACTTAGTGATACCTAAAACCATAATAGATAAGCTTGGGGTAAAATATGTGCCTAAATTTTTTTTTTTCTTCAATTGGATGAATACCCCACTAAGATAGTAGGCATCTTGAAAGATATTAAGATCACATTGACAGTGTATCTAAATTGTATCATTAATCAAGATGTAATGGTCATAGACCTACCTCCATATTTTTCCCTATGATTGTCTAGGGATTTTGCCACAAATATTTGAGGATATTTTTCATCTAAATGGTCATACATAGTTTTTATAACTAGATATGGAACCAAAGTTACTATAATATCTGAGCCTATCTCTAGGCTCCACTAATTGTGACATATTTGAAGAGGTTGAAGAGGTTAATGAACAAGAACCCCATAATCATATTTAAGGAATATCAGATATATACTTGGATAAATGGAAAACTAATAATCATGTATTTTATCCTTATAGAAACATTGAAGAGGTAGACTTAGGAGTGTACTGCATGCATGAGGAAGGTGTTTTCATACCTTGCTTAACTAACACTGCTCAAGAAGAGGATGGTATATGGACTTTATTATTTGATGTCTTAAGGTTAAGTAATGGAAGTGGAGTGGGATCCATGTTTATTTCACCCTTAGGTTAAAATTACCACTTAGCTACAAGACTCCAATTTAGTTTCACCTCAAATACAGCTAAATATGAATCTCTTTGCTTGGTTTTCAAGAAGCAAGAAAGAAAGGTGTCAATCTTCTCCAAGTCAAGGGGGACAATGAGATTATAGTACAACAAGTGAGAGGCCTAAGTGCATCAAAAATAATCATTTGAAATCTTATAAGCACTAATTATGGGACCTTATGGATGATTTATTGGCATTTAATATCCAGTCCATACCAAGAGAAGCAAACTAGCATGCAGATAGGCTTGCAGTCATTGGTGCCCACTATGAGATTATAAAAAGATTAAAAGACAACAAAATCCAAGTTAATATCAAGGTTATATGTATAATATCAATACCTAATAATGAGGTGAGTTCTCAAGTCTTTTTATAATGATGATCAAATCACATGTTTTCTAATGTAAGAGGCAAAATTATTCCATAAGGATCAAGACAAGTTCCAAAATCAATATGATGATCAGATAGTAAAAATGAGGTCTAATAATATGGATAAATGTCTTATGAATTATAAATAATCTTGAATTAATATTACCAAGTAAGAAAATGAATTCATACATCTTAGCTAAGGAAGAACACTATGAAAACATAGAGATCTTTAAGGATAAATTACTAAAGCTAGGAAAGGTCGATATAAGAGAGGAAAGAGTTGAATTTGTTACTTTATGCCAAGAATTTTTTGATGTATTCTCTTGGGAGTATAAATAATTGAAAATTTTTTACCCCAAACTTGCATAACACACCATTTAATTACAAAGTAGTGCCAAGCCAGTTAGGTAAAAACAAAGGCTTGTCAATCCAAGAGTGGAGGACCTAATGAGAAGAGAACTCTATAAATTGATTGAATCAAAGATAATATTTCCAATTAAGCATTCCTCATGGGTGGAAAACCTTATGTTAGTGAGGAAAAATAATAGAGAGATTCATTTATGTGTTGACTTTAGGGACCTCAATAAGGTGTCCCTAAAGGACCATTACCCACTGCCCTCCATGGATCAAATTTTGCAAAAGGTGGTAGGTTATCAAAGGTTCTCATTGCTTGATGTCTTTTCTTAATATAATTAGATCATGGTCAAAGAATAATATAGGCATAAGACTACCTTCACTATAAAATGGGGCACCTATGTATATGTTAAAATGCCCTTTGGACTCTCCAATGTTGGAGCCACATTCCAAAGAGCAATGGATCTTATTTCTCATGGTCTTTTAAATGATATGGTTTTAGTTTATTTTGATGATATAATAGTATTCTCAAAGAATCATAATGCTCATATAACACACTTGAGAGATATTTTTGATAGGTGCAAACAATTTGAAGTTTTGTTTAATCCAAAGAAATGCATTTTTTTAGTGTATGAAGGAAGACTTCTTGGGTATGTGGTGTCTAAAGATGGTATTTCCATTGATATAGATAGGATATAAGCAATAATAGATATACTATTTTGTAAACACAATAAAGGATTGAAGATCTTCTTGGGTAAGATAAATTTCATTAGAAGATTCATTTCAGGCTTTGTAGAGTTGATCAAGCACCTCACTAATATGTTGAGAAAAGGCAAAGAGTTTACATGG
This sequence comes from Torreya grandis, assembly GCA_037957365.1. NCBI lineage: Eukaryota > Viridiplantae > Streptophyta > Pinopsida > Cupressales > Taxaceae > Torreya > Torreya grandis. Next base: position 2,489,059 of record JARHVA010001337.1, on the reverse strand, counting down.
ACAAGAGAAGGTAAGAGAAGCTTTGAGGCCATCAAGGAGGCCATATCTCATGCCCCCACACTTATAAATATATATATTTTAATTATGAATTATATTTCTATGCCTTCTCTACATTAGATGCAATTTTAGCCATACTTATGCGGTAGAATGATAAAGGTCTAGAACAACCCATTACTTTTTTCAATCAAGTTTTGGAAGACAATGAGGAGAGATATTATTTTATGTAAAATCATGTACTTTATATATTTAATAATTTTGAATAAATTTAGACATATGGTTTTAAACAAGAAGATTATACTAATGGTAGCTCATCTAAGTGTGAAGGATTTCATCCTCAACAGAGACTTAAGTGAACAGCCAGCTAAATGGGTCACTAAGTGCATGGAATATGATATTGAATTAAAGGTCACAAATATGTTCCAAGGTAAAGGATTGTGTGAACATCTTGAAAAATATGATAAATAAGAGAAGGAAATGGTTTTTACACTTTAAGACAACCAACAGGAAGATGAATCTACTTTTCTATCTAGCTGGACATAAGATAGTGCAAGTTTCCTTCAAACAAGAAAATGTCTAATGGGTTTAGATGCATCAAAGAAAATAAATTTCAGGTTTTAATCAATACTATACATTATTATTGATTGATTTATATTCAAAAAGGACATTGGAGGTATGATTTTAAGGTGTGTTGAAGCTAATTAATTTGACAAAAAAATTGAACAATTTCATGATAGTCCTTCTAGAGGCCATTTTATAGTTAAAACCATAGCTACAAAAATCATTAGAGATGGTTAACTTTGGCAAAATTTATTCAAGGATGCACATGCATGGGTTATAAAGTGTGCAAAATGTGTAATGTTTACAAGTAAATAGAAACTAGTTATGATATTGAAGCCTATTTAGGTTGAACAACATTTCATGCAATAGGGATTATACTTCATTATCATGATACATCCTCCATCTAGTATTGGTCATAAATGAGTATTGATAGTATAAACTATTTCACCAGGTGTGTGGAAGTAGTACATTTGAAGGAGGCAAATCAGAACTCTGTGTTTGAGTTTTATAAGAGTCTAATCACCCATTTTGGAGTACCTTATACTATGATATCAGACAATGTTTTAGAATTCAATAGTGTAAAGGTATGCAAATGGGATATTTATTAAGTTATTTATCTAACATCTTCATCAAATTACTATCCACAGGGTAATGGACTAGTTGAGTCCACTAACAAGAATCTAATTCAGATCATCAAAAGAACACTAGAAGATAATCAGAGGTCTTGACATGCAAAGATGAAGACTACTTTATGGGCTGATAGGATTTGCCCCAAGAAGGCCATTGGTAATTCACCTTATCTCTTAGTTTGTGGAAGATAAGCAAGGCTACCCATCTCTTTATATATCCTAGCTTTAGAGCTTACACACTAGTTAGAGCTTCTAGAAAGTGATGCAATGGAGGTTAAGATGAATGTACTAAGAGAATTAGAAGAGATAAGAGACTATGAAATGCATACCATGTGGTACAACCAGAAATAAGTCAAAATGACTTTTGAAGAAATAAATTCATCAAGGATATTCCAATAAGGTGACATAGTCCTCAAATGGAATGAGGACTGTGCAAAACTAGGAAAACACTCGAAGTTTGACAACCTTTGGAGTGGACCTTATGTCATCACAAGTTGAAAGGAAATGAATTCCTTTAAGATTACTAGATTGAATGGAGAGATCCTTCCCATCCATATCAATGGGAGGTATCTTAAATTATGCTATTAATCTGAACTCATGCTCTTTGTATGTAAGTAGATAGATCTACCATTTCCTCTAAGTGCTTCTACAAATTATTGTTTTTAGTTGTTTTATTTATTTTGGTCTATTTTGTTGCTTTATTATTGTTTGTGGGTTCCCCATTACTCTAAAGTGCTTCAAGAATCAACCAAAATCTTTTTTTATAAATAGTACCTTAATCATTCAATCATCATGAGCAAGTTTGATCAATAACTAGGATCCATGACCAGCAGGTTGTTCAAGCCAGCTAAGTTGTTATAGATGTTGGCCATTTTTGGCCCACATAGAGAACTTTTATTGAGTAGGTATATGGTATAAAATCCATACAAAACCTTGAATAAATGATCAAATTTCTTATTGAAAAATACCAAGTGGTTTAGAGACAAGTCCAAAATGGAAAATGAAGGGTTCTTGAGCAAGTTTTATGGTCTTTGAATAGTTTAGGGTCATGGAATAGATCTGAACAAGATTCAAGTTTTCATAGTTCATTCCAGCCTTAAAAAATCTAGCAACAGTTCAAGCATGAGTTTAGAAGAGCCTACATGTTTTAAAGGAAGATAAGTATAAAACTCTTTTTTGTCTAAGTCTTTACTTGGGAATTATTTTAGACTTTGTGGGGCTAAAGCTAATTTCTTTCAGACCTTTATTTGACTAAGTGTTCTTTATTTTGGGAAATTCATTTCAATTTTTTGGCTAAGTGTTAGGAATTTTTTTGGATATTTTATACAAAATAAAAGGCCCAAAGACATTTTATCTGTGATAAAAGCTTAAAGGTCATTTGTCTTGGGAAAATTATTTGAATAATTTCTAGAATGGTTATTTCTTTAACAAAGTGTCCCGATAAAAAAGTTCTGAAGGGTCATTTTTTGAGAAAGTGGCCAATACAAAAATCGTAAAGGGTCTTTTTACATCAAAGTTCCCTTTGAAAAAATCCCAAAGATAAAGTGATCAAAATAAAAAGTAGAAGGCATGAATTATTTCAAAAAATTTGTCTAAATAAAAAGCTCCACAAAAAGCTAAGTATGAATTCTTTTGAGAAAATTATCCCACAATAATTTCCCCAAAGACCTCATTCTCTCAAACATTTTGTCTGAGACAAAAGTATCAAAGACCAATTTTTTTTAAGGAAATGTTTTAGCATGAAGCCTAAAATAAATGTTCAAACAAAAGGCCTTAAGAAAATTTAGCCAATCAAAATCCTAAAGAAAATATCCCAATGCAAAAGTTTTGAACAAGTGAAATATTTGGAGGAAATTATTCTAAAAGAATTTCCTCCTAGACATAATTACATCAGCTAAATTATTTTGACAAAGATGATCCTATAGGATGGGGACATTCATGCAAGTGTCTAATTCAGACCATGTCAAGTAACTATTGAAATTCAAAAATGTAGTGATGGGCACATATTGATGTTCATGAAAACATCAAAATAAAGATCAACAATCATCCATTGAGGTCTAAACATTGATAGTCATATAGACATCATTGACATTCATGTGGACATCAATTGAAAGGTGTGTATAAGTCAAATTTAAGCCCCATAGAATAGTTGTTTGGTTTTAAATAGGTAGGATAAAAGGGTCATGTTACTTCATACATATAGATTCAATGGTGTGAGATGGGTCAAAGGGTAAATGAGCTCAAGAGGCTACCACATGGCATAAGCACATAAAGTAGTAGACTGACAACAACATCTTGAGACTAATGCGTAATTGACAAGTGGTACAAACATGTGAGTCTTGGTAGAGGACATATGGATCACATTCATTTGTATCAAGTAGATCAATGGAGTGAGATAAGTCAAGAGGTTGATGATCCAAGTCAATTTTTGATGGCCAATCAAATGAAGGTGAGCCTAGTTAACTTAAGCAAAGGTCAAAGGGTTAGTTTTTGACCAAGGCAAGAAAGTAAGAATGGAACTGAGCTCAAGCGTGATCTATATTAGACTAAGATTAGATATTTTGGGATCAAATGACACCATTAATATTATGTAGGGGTTGATAAATGAGATATGATGGGGGCTTCTCATCCTGCAAACATAGTCATAGCTTGACAAATCATCGTTCACAACATGGCTCTATTAGATTTGAGATATGAAGACTTGTTCCTCATAATTTGTGACAAGTGGTAGATGGCATGTAAAATGAAGGTAGGCATGTATACTTCAATAGATTCATCACCAGAGCCAGCTACATGAAAGTGACCCTTCTCTTCACTCTTGCATATCTCAACAAACTAGCAAAGAGTAGTTAAAAATAAGACAAAACCCTAATAGATTGATCTAATTATTTTAACTACATTGATCCCAAAACTTATCTTAAAAACACTGTATCCCACTATTGTAACCATTAGGGAGCATTAATGAAGGAACAATGTAATTGTGTAACTATTTGAGTGACCCAGATCATCAAGAAGCTTGAATGAGCATAATGTGTAGAGGTAGTTGTAATTACATTTCAAATGAATTTGAGATCATTTGATTCCCCTTTTGTGTGCAAAAAATCCCTCTCTCTTTCTTTATTTCTTCCATTAATGTATCCTTCAAGCTATTGATGAGGATCCCTCAATTTGGTATGACTAGACTCTGCCAAAATTGTATTTTGCACGTCTTAGAGTAATGAATAGTGCATTTTGTAGTTATTTGCTAATTTGTATTTAGTGGCTTTTATGTTTGTCTGTGTTGGGTGAATATTTTTTCACCAGCTGACTAACGACAAAATAGGTGCATCAACCATAGTATAAGGATATTTAATCATCAAAATGTGTAGGTCTACCACATCATAAGGAGATAAATCTCTCCTCTCATCAAGGGGAGGTTCCCTATAAACTATAGTATACTATATATGTAAGCTGAAAATACACATAGGGGTGAACTCATACCATCCATCTCTCTTTTTTCAAATATGATGCTCATAGAATAGAGGAGAATTCTAATGTAATTACTGAAGGCACTTCTCTTCTTTCAGAAGTGATATTCATTCAATAGTAGGATCCTTCCTAGGTAATAACAGAAACCACATGAAACCCACAAAAGCACAAAGCCTTTCATTATTTCTCCTACAGATTAGGACAAAGTAACACAATATGATTAAGCACAACCCAAATTTTGCACCTAAAACTACAATAGATTGAAATATTACAAAGGATAAGCAGAGCTCAAATTCTCTCCAGTATCCTTTACACAAAACACAGACTGAAGATAATTATGGCAACACAAAGTCTCCCACAGTCAACTTCAGGACATCTTCTAGCTTATTTCCACTTGTTTTGCTTGTTTGATTAAATAAACAAGACTATTTTTAAGAAAAAGACATAAGAACAATTTCTTAAATGACATAAGCTATTTCAATACAAAGTCTGATAGGTCGCTTGATTTCTCATTCATTTAACAAAATATGATTAACAGTCTGAGCTCAAAGTCTCAGGATTGCCTTTCAATTTGGGCAAAGCTTCGCTTCTCATAACTTAGAGATCTCTCTTATATAAAATGGGAGATTACAATATATAACATTACAAGAAAGACTTGGGCATTTGTTTTTATGAAAACAACCCATGCTAAATTGAATGCCTTGAATATATGTCAAAGGACCATGCTGGAAGAGGTCATCGGCATTGACTTTGGCATTATGAATCATCTCAAATGTCTCCCCCTAACCATGGGTTGTCTGGTCTTCTTTAAGATACTTACACAGCTATCCATTCACCTTTACTCAAAATGTGGAAAAATAGGCTGTGCCTTTAAATATTTGTGTTCTCTGATGTCCACCTGGTGGACCACCTAATAGAAATAACTCTTGCAGATATTTCTAGATTTCCTATAGTTACTCTCTACTTCCTTGCCACATTTTGTCTCTTATTAACAACCTAAGATCTCAAGGTTATCTTCTTGCTTCCTCCATTCGCTTCTTAGGCTCCTTTTTGGGCTGGTCATTGAGCTTGTTCTTAGGTATTTTGAAAATTAACAGTTATTCCATCACTCTGAAATTGATGTCCATGGGAACATCATTGATCCCTTTGAACCTCTTTGAACCTTGAACCTTGAACTCTTTTGGTTCAAAGATTCAATGGTTCAAAGGTTCAATAGTTTCGTGAAGGGCCACATTCACTTTTTTTTCTTCTTCGATTGAACCATTTGGTTGAACTTCTTTCTGGAACCTCCCACTTCCTCCATTTGCTCGAGGCTTCTACTTGAACTTTGAACTCTTTGAACCCATTGAACCTTTGAACCTTTTTAACCTTTTGGGTTCAAGGTTCAAGGTTCAATGGTTTAATGATTCATTCTCTTTCTTTAAAGCCTTTTATTCTCTAAGTCCATCAAACTTATCAGACTCATTGAACTTTTGAACCTTTGAACTCATTGAAGCTTTGAACTCATTGAACCTTTGAACTCTTTTTAGTTCAAGGTTTAATGGTTCAACAGTTCAATCTTCACTCTTTAAAGCCTTCTTTTCTTTAAGTCTTTCAGACTTTATTGAACTTATTAAACCTTGAACCTTTGAACCTTTTTGGTTCAAAGTTCAAAGGTTTAACCTTATCTCTTCGACTCCTTTTCTCTAAGTCTTTCAAAGTCATTGAACCTTCTAACTCATTGGACCTTTGAACCTTGCGAAGGTCAGGCTCAATGGTTCAATGGTTCAAAGTGGTTCATTATTTTTCTTTGAAACCCACTGTTAAGTCTTTTTATCAAACCCTTGCATTGAACCTTCCTCAAAACACTAAGGAAATGCCTTAAGTGTGTTGAACTTCCTTTTAATAAATCCCACTTATTGAATATTTGGAAAACTTAACTACTCAAAACATTTTGAAAGAAAATAAGAAAGCATTTTGGCCTACAGGACTAAAATGGTTGATATGTTATCCACAAAAGTAAGTGACAGATTTTGGGAACAACAATTGGCTCCAGTTGGGGAACTTCCATCAATTAAAATTTTAAAATAGTCAAAGGGATTAGAAACCAAAATCTCAGTGCCTTCATCCATGCCATTGGGCTATAGAGTCATGCTCACCCAAAAAGAAAGGCACCAAAAACCAAATGGTGCCAAAAACAAATGAAAAACACAAGACAAAGAAAGACTATAAAAGTGTACATATATACAAATGGACTTATCTGATGCTTCAAGGATTGAAGTGTTTCAGATGTTACCCACTATGAAGCAGAGAAAATGGCATTCCATCTTGGTATTCCAACAAAAAACTATTTTCACCATTTAAATGATGAATGGTAAATGGGCCTCTCCACAAGGAATTAAATTTTCCATGCATTCCTTTTGGTTCTCTCCTCTTGTCCCACAACAAGACTTGATCTCCAATTTTTAAATCATAGATCTTTGCTTTCTAGTAGAAGAGTCTCTTCATCAAATTTTGATGCACAAAAATTTAGTCCACCACCATAGTTATCTGCTCATTAAGTTCAGTCATGCACATGATTCTCTTGTCGATGGAACTTTCAAAAGTTCAATCTTCCATTGCCTTTGCCAAATTTAATGCTGGTAATTCCAGGGTGATTGGCATCTCTGCATTGAGACCATATAAAATTTGGAAAGGGGACATACCAATTGCTCTCTTGGGTGTTATTCTTTCTACCCATAAAGTGTCAAGCAATGATTTATGCTAGGTTCTTTGATTGTCATCTACTAGCGTCTTGATAATGGTCACTAGGTTCTTGTTGCTTGATTCTGCTTGACCATTTCCTCATGAATAATATTTAAAATAATGAGAGAGGATAATCCCATAATAGTAGTAGAACTAGGTGATCTCATGAGAAGAGAAATAGGCTGCATTGTTTGTTACAATCTTACTTGAGACCCCAAACCTGGAAATGATGTTTTCCTTGAGGAAATTATATACTACATCTAAAGTAGCATACTTGACTAGAATGGCTTCCACCCACTTGGTAAAGTAGTCTATGGCTGTAAGGATATAATCATGTCCATCACTTGAAGATAGATTTATAGCACCAATGAAATCAATTCCCTATTGCTGAAATAGCTCTTCTATCAGCACAAGCTTGAGAGGCAATGCATCCAACTTGGGTTTGCCAATGAACTATTGACACAGCTCACATCTACGCACCCAAGTGCATGAATATTGAAATAGAGTAGGCCAATATTACCTAGTTCACAAAATCTTGTGGGCAATCATAGGGGCAAAAAAAGTCCTCCATAAGCCAAATTGTGGAAAGACTCTAAAAGTTTGTTCTGATGCGCTTTATCTACGCAGCGAAGGAATACCCCATCAAGGTTCCTTTTATACACACCATTGTCCCATAAGACAAATTTGGCATATTTCAACTTAATAGTCCTCTTTTCTTTACAAGACAGGTGACCAAGGCACTTACCATAGGTAAGGAAATGAGCAATATTCAAATGCCACTCATTCATAGTGGTGACAAAGAGAACTATTGGCATGTCTTCAAATTTTACTCCTTCATGCCTTGTTTCTTCTGGTATGTTATCAGAAATTAGTTGACAGAGACCCTTTCCCTACATTAGCTTGGTAGGTTTGATATCTAGATCAAACTCTTGAACCTTAGCAATCTAATTGCCCCTTTTAGTGCCAAACTCTTGCTGAGTTAAGATAGATTTCACTATTGTATCAGGCACTAGAATGACAGTGTGTGAGTTCAAGATGTAAAAATGGAAATGCTTTACTACCTTTACTATAGCATAATCATGTTTCTCCATGTTTGAGTATCTCAGCTCATGAACTTTAAGAGGATAGCTCATGAAGAAGATGGGAGATTCCACACCTTATTTATTCTGTTGAACCAAGATGGCTAAAAGCATATGTTTAAAAGCATAGATGTACATCATGAAGTCTTTGGTGTAATCAGGACATACCAAAATTGGGGTGTGGGTGATAGCTTTCTTGATGTCTTTAAATGTTTATTTCCCTTCTTCAGTCTAGCTAAAAGTGGGTTTGCCCTTCATCATATTGACAATGTGGCGAGTCTTCTATATGAATTCAAGAATGAACCTTCACAAAAAATTCACCTTTCCAAAGAAATAGTGAACTACAGTCTTAATGGTAGGAAGAGAAATCACTTGAATGGATTTGACCCTTTTTGGGTCGATCTTTATGCCTTCTCAGGACATAGTGTGGCTGAGAAGTTTCCCTTCAGTAACCCCAAAAACTAATTTTTTGGAATTAAGAGAAATACCATTCTACCTACATCACTCCAGCACTTATTTTAGATGATGCACATGATTAAGATGATGCTTATAAAATAATATCAAATCATCAAGGTATACCACAATGAACTTACCCATTTCATTTCTAAAAGCAATATCTATTGCTCTTTGGAAAGTGATGCTAGCATTGATCAAGTCAAATGGCATTCTTTGATATGCAAAAGTGCCCCAAGTGTTGTGAAGGTGGTATTATATTGGTCTACTTCACCAAATTCCATTTGATTATATCTAAAAAATCCATCTAGCATTGATAACATCTCAACACCAGTCACTGTCTGTAGCAGTTGATCCATGATGGGTAGGGGATAGTTGTCCTTTAAAGATGATTGATTCAGATTTCTGAAATCAACAACATGTGAATTTATCCATTCTTATTTCTCGTAGGGACTATGTTCACAATCCAGGTGGAGTGATGGATTTGGAAAATAATCCTTGCATTCAACATATTTTGTATCTCAGACAAAATCATGCCTGATATCCTAGGGTTGTACTACCTTTGCTTCTGCTTATGTGGCAGTGACCCAATCTTGAGAGGAATCTCGTGCTAGATTTCTTTAGGTCTGAGGGGTTTTAGATCATCATATGAATATGCCAAAACATCAATGTAACAGCAAAGCAAAGTGATAAATTTAAGTTTTTCATCGAGGGTACAACAACTCCTTATGTTGACCATTTTTGGATTGTCCTCTGTACTCAAATTTATTTGATCAAAATCCTTGGAGGATTTTGAATCCATTTGTTGTTCCTTGACATACCTATCATGCTTGTCAAAAAATTTCTCAAGAGAAACTAATACTTTGGGAATTTTATTCCCTTTGAGCTGAAGGAACTCTTCATCTGCATTTGAATTTGTTGCAGGAGCTAATTCCTGTGATGGAGATTCATTGCCTTCAAATTGAAGCTTTTCAAAGTTGTCTCTTTGTTCTAGGAAAGTAATGATTTGGTTATCAGCATTGAACACCTAAAAATGGTTGGCATTATCAAGTACACTTGGTCAAAATATCAACTCAATATTGTACCTATTTTCTTTGAAGTCTTTGTGAGGGACAAAAAGAGTTGTAGACACAGCCAATGCATTTGCACAACTATTAAATTCTCTAGGCACAGTAGACATATTGAAAGCATCAAAGCTTTTAATGCAGTCCCACACTAGATTATAGTGATGATGTAATCTCTCATTCTTAGTTTAATATAGGTTCCTCACCTGATAAACCACTATCTCAGCATCTCCTTTGGCATGAAGGATTTTAACACCTTTATCTTGAGTGGCCTTTAATCCAAGCAGCAATGATTCATACTCAGCAGTGTTGTTAGTGTTGTTGGATTATAACTTATATGCATATGGAAAAATATCTCCTTAAAGAGATAACAAAATAACTCCTACTCCTGAACCATTTGAAGGATTGCTACCATCAAATTTCAAGATCTAGACATCATCAGATTTTGATCCTCCCTCATATTTTTGTCAAGAAGGGACGATCTCTTTTCATGTGTACTGCACCCTACCAATTCTTCTGATATTTTATATGAATTTTTTGGATTGTCACCTTTGGGACTTTCATCTTCTGAAATGGAAATGTCTTTAGCAGAAAAAAAGTAATTACCCATGCCTAAAGACTCAAACAAAATTTGAGCTTTAGGGGTTGAAGTTCAAGTGACAATGTACTTTGATTCCTTCTCAAGAAGCAAATTTTGCATGATTCCTTTAATAGGGATCTCACCTCAGATAGGTCCATGCTTAATTATCCATCAACATCCTTGCAAAAAATTTGCCCAAGAAGAATGCCATAGGAGGCTGGGATGTAGGCCACTAGGACTGTAATTTTGATTCTCTTATCCGGGAAGGCCACAAATGCAAATTGAGCATCTTTGATTTATCCTAGCAGAGGCACCTATTTATTTTTCATTTAGAAACATCTCCCAAAGGTCTTAGTTAGTGTGAGACCAAGATGTTTTTCCACCTTGGTGGGCATGACATTGTTAGACACACCAGAATCAATTATGCAATTATTCAACTGATGACCGTTTATCAACAGGGAGACATAAAATGGTTATGTCTTCCTAGGAGTGGCTGGAGGAGTAATCACAAGATTATTTTGGGCAGACATTTTCTTTGGGGGATCACAAGTTGCTTTAAAATTTTCTTTTCCTGCAAGGATGGTTTTATTTTTGATACATTGAACTAACCTATCCAACTGCTCAGGGTTGGATTGCAAGAATTCAAACTCAGACATTTGAATTTTGGTCTTCTTAACATGGCCAATTATATCAAATGACTTAAATGAATTTGAGACAAAGGAAGGTAGTCCATCGATTTGGGTTTTACTGGGTATGGGACTAGTCTACAAATTTGAAGCAGAAGGTGAAGGAACATTTGAGGTACTTACTTTTTTGTTGCTCATCAAATCCTTTGATGGGAAAGGCATCAAAGTTCCTCATTTAGAAATTGAAATTGCTAGGAGAAAATCTTCCCTTATTTTTCTTTTATCTACTTGTTGAGCTGACTGGTTTTGAGACTTGGTAAATACTATGTATGATCCATCAAATGTTTTTCCTTTACTTTTGGGTTCATCCTGGTAATTCAAGAAACTGATGTTGGATTCACCAGCTAATTCTTCTTAACCTTCTATAAAGAGATCAGCATCATATTCTTGGTTCAAATCAGGTTAGAAAGAAAAATTAAATTTAGTTTCCAGATAACCAACTGCTGAGTTAGTTGGTGTTGCTTCAATGGCAAGCTTCTGATCCAAATGGATCCATGTACTGTTCTATTTTGCAAAAGTCTTCAAATTTATTTCAAATGATTTGCACATTGTATTACTCATCGAGAGCTTTCCAATGCTTTTTGTGGTTTTCAAAATGGACACCGTATGCAAAAGTTATAGGCCACTGAAGTTTTGGTTCAATAGGTAAAAATTTGGTGTTGTAAAATGATGTGGCATAGTTGAGGAATGCCAAGTGGACCAATCTCTATTTGACACATGGAAAATAATTAGGGGGCAAAAAATATTGGTTAGGTGTTTTTTTATGCACATGGTATTTGATAAATTCAAATGTATTAAAGGCGCCAAACCTCCACGCCATCCACCAAATACGCCACCTTGCCATGTCTATCATGCCACCCAAGGAAAATTTCAAAGTCCAAGGTGCCAAAAATAAGGGAAGAAGAAGTCAAAGCTTTCAAACTGCATACTTGGCACCTAGGAAGGAAAGCCTGAGTGTACCCCTGGAAGAAGGATGCCCTTGCTCACTTCCCTAGGCACCTAGAAAGGAGGAGGGAGTTTTGAACTTGAGACCTAGAACTTAAAAGGCTAAGGTCTTGACTGCTTCAGCCATAGTGGCTGAAACATTATAAAAGGGAGTTATTTTTACTTGTATTGACACAGAATTCTGACTATGTAAAGAGGATTAAGAGGATTAGAGCCTTGTTTTTTCCTTGTATGGCCTTGGGCTTTTGTTTTCAAGTCTAAGAGAAATATTTGCAGGCATATAAAGATCAGAGAAGGTGAAATTGAATATTTGTAAAAGTTTTAAATCTATTTGTCGTAGCATTTTAATAGAATGGTCCTCACTATTGGGCAAACTTAGAGATGTAGGCTATTGAAGCCGAACTCCATTATCAACTTGCTGGTGTTATCTTTGATTTTATTTGATTATTATTGCATTCTAATCTTCATTTTAATTTTGATTTTACTTTCTTTATGAAAAATTAAATACAAGAAAGTGAAAATTTGAAGGATCTCATAAACATGAACAAGTGATTTTTGAATGTAATGCACTTGTATTTTTCAGTTTACAGATCAGATTTTTGGTATCAGAGCGGTTGTTATTTAACAGTGATTGCTAGTGTATGTTGACAAGGTCTAAATCCCAAAAGGGTGAAGGAAAACTCATTGAGTATAATCTAGAGATTGGTTCAAGGCGTGTTTTAAGGATGGCCAAAGAAGAGATGGAATCTGAACAAGATTTTCGTCGAGCTTTCATGGACATGAGAAGCATGGTTGAGGAACTATACCATGACAAACAAAGGAAATCTAAAAATGAAAAAGAAGGTGATTCACGAGAATCAAAAGGTAAAGAAATAGAAAAACCTTCTCCATCAGATGACGGTAAAAAAATTGTGGAATCTCTCCCTTCACTAAAATTGGATATTAAGTTTGAATTACCAATGTTTAATGTCAAAGTTAATGCTAAAAATTTGGATAATTGGGTCAACCAGATTGAAGTTTATTGCAAGGTCCAAAAGATTGCAGGGGATGAGTCAAAAATTCATTTGGCTACTCTTCGTATGGGAGGTACAGCTCTCATCTGGTGGGAGAGTAAGTTTAAGGAAGTCAAGGTTCAAAAAGGTAACTCAATTTCTACTTGGAATGAATTTATTGAAGAACTCATATTGCAATTCTATCCTTTAGGCTATATGTAACAAGCCATGATGGATTGGCATAGTTTTAGACAAGGAAAAGGCCAAAGTGTTCAAGATTATACACAAGATTTTAGGAAAAAAGCTTTACTTTTGAATGTTCCTCTATACACACAAGAAACACTGCTAAAATATATAGGTGGGTTGCATAGTTACTTAAGACATATGATTCTTATGTTCAATCCCACTAATTTATATGCAGTATTTGTTCAAGCCACTCATTTAGAGGCTAGAGGAAAACAATCAAAAGAATATTTTCCTAAAGTAAAATGTAAGCAATCTAATGTTAAGCATTCCAAAGGGAAAAGTTCATTAGGTAAGGGTAAACAGAAATCCACTTATAATATTAAAAAAAAAGAAGAAAGAAAACCATTTTGTAATCATTGCAAGAAAAATCATGATGAGTCTAAGTGTTGGAAACTACATCCTGAGTTAAGGCCTAAAAAGTTTCAAAAGAAAGAAAAGAAGCCTAATGCATGGTTCAAGACTTGGGATCAGATTCAGGTGATGAAACTAAGATCACAGCTATGGGTTTACATAATGATTTTTCTCTTTTAGTTTCTAGCACTAAGTCATCAAATGATGCATCTTCTTCTAGACAGAATTCTGTGCATGTTGATAAGAAAAGAAATGAATTGTTCCACATTAGAGTTGTTTCAAAGCATACTAAGATTGACACTCTATTTGTTAGTGGTTCACAAGCAAATTTGATTTCTGAAGAGGTTGTTAATAAGCTAGGCTTACAAACCAATCCCCATTTGAAGCCTTATCCACTAAGTTGGGTGTGTGACAATGCGAAGCTACAAGTCTCACAAACTTGTAGGCTAAGGTTTGCCATCACATCCAAGTTCGTAGATGAGGTTGAGTTGGATGTTGTTCTATTGTACATATGTGGGATTGTTTTGGGAAGCCCATATCTTTATGATAGAAAAGTAATCTTCTATAGAGAGGATAATAAGTACTTGTTTGTTAAGGATGGCATTGAATATATAGTTAGAGCGCATCACATTAGAACAAGTCTTTCCTTGGTTATAGCAAGGCAAATGAAAAGAATAGTTAATTCAAGCAAGACTTTTTGTCTCATGTTGATTAAGTCTAAGGAAAAAGAATATTCTCAAGCTTTAGAAAAGTGTGATCCTAGACACAAGAATGAATTGGTTGAAATCTTTTTACTTATGATGATGTATTTTAGGATCCTAAGGGCTTACCTCATAAAAGGGGAGTTCAACATGAAATTCAGCTATTACAGGATTCTCTTGTCCCTAACATCGGCATGTACAGGTTATCAGTGGTGGAAAATGAGGAAATCAAGAAATAGGTAATGGATCTATTGGATAGAGGTGTTATTCATCCAAGTTCATCTCCTATTGGTTCACCAATTATTTTGGTGCCAAAGAAAGATGGCACTTGGTGAATGTGTGTTGATTTTTGTGCTTTAAACAAAATTACTATTAAGAATCGTTACCCTCTTTCTCATATAGATGATTTGTTGGATTAATTAAAACATGATATTTATTTCACTAAGTTGGATTTGAGAAGTGGATATAATCAATTAAGAATTAATGAAGGTGATGTATGGAAAACTGCCTTTAAGACAAAATAGGGATTGTTAGAATGGCTTGTTATGCCTTTTGGGTTGTGTAATGCCCCGACTACATTCATGAGATTGATGAATGATGTTTTTAGACAGTTCCTTGATGATTTTGTTATAGTTTACTTAGATGATATATTGATTTTTAGCAAGTCATTGGAAGAGCATGTGATCCACATTAAGAAAGTCATGGATGCATTATGAAGGGAAAAACTTTATCTAAAAATGTCAAAATGTGAATTTGGCAAGACCTCTTTGATATACTTGGGTTACATTGTAGGACATGGTAAATTGAAAATTGATCCTGTAAAAGTGGTAGTTATTGTTAATTGGCCTACACCCACTAACACAACTGAGGTTAGGAGTTTTCTTGGTGTAGTACAGTTTTGGAGGAAGTTTATTGCTCAATTTTCATATATTGCATCACCTTTGCATTCTTTGACAAGTGTGAAATAGGTCTTTCAGTGGGGAGGCAAACATCAAAAAGCCTTCGATACTTTGAAATAAAAGATAAGTACTGCTCCGGTCTTGGCACTTCCTGATATACAACAACCATTTGAGATTGAGACAGATGCAAGTGAGTACGCTATGGGAGCTATTTTAATGCAAGGTAAGAAACCAATTTATTATCATTCTGAAACCTTTATAAGTGCAGTAAGAAAATATCCAACTTATGATAAGGAATTGTATGTGTTGGTTCAAAGTGTTAAAAAATGGAAACATTACTTAATGGGCAAAGAAAAAATAATACATACAGATCATCAGCCCTTATAGTATCTCCAATCACAAACTAAGCTACAACAATCTAGACATTTTCATTGGATGGGTTTCTTACAACAATTTCATCTTGTGATCAATTATAAAAAAGGAATTCAGAATAAGGTTGCAGATATGCTATCTAGGCCTCCTATGGTTGTTGCATCTATTCTTTTACAACATGGTTCTTTGTCTCATGAAAGTTATAAAGAAGAATATGTGAATGATCTTGATTTTGAGGATGTTTATAAAGACTTGATGAGTAGTAGACAAGTAGAAGAATTGGACTATCATGTACACAATGATCTTTTGTATCATTTGGGTAAACTATGTATTCCTCAAAATGAGAGGGTGCACATGATTGGAGAAGCACATACTTCTCTTATTATTGGTCATTTTGGAGTTGCTAAAATGGTTGCACATTTGAAAATGTATTGTTATTGGCCTCGTATGCAGAAAAATGTTGCTAAATATATAAGGGGATGTACTCTTTGTGCCACAAGTAAACCTAGTAACAGGAAATTGGGACTTTACACTCTACCTATTCCTACTCACCCCTGGGAAAGTATCTCTTTGGATTTTGTGGGGGGGTTACCTATGACACAAAGAAAACATGACTATTTATATGTGGTTGTGGATAGATTTAGCAAAATGTGTGTTTTGATTCCTTGTACTAAGCAGATTACTAGTGAAGGAACTGCATATTTGTTCTTTAAACATGTATGGGTTCATTTTAGTTTGCCTACTTCAATTATTTCTGATTGGGATTCTCAATTTATTAGGGAGTTTTGGTCAACTTTGTGGGGACTAATGGACACTAAATTAAAAAAGAGCATTGCATTTCATCCACAAACCGATAGATAAACAGAGGTTATGAACCACACTGTGGTACATTTGCTTAGGGGTTATTGCAATAAAAATCCAAAGTTATGGGATGAACAATTGTGTTACATACAACATGCATATAACTGGGCACTTCATTCTTCTACTATGAAATCTCCATTTGAAGTTTGTTATGGATACTTGCCTAAATCTCCTCTAGATGTTTGTTATGGACAAGATACAGCTGTTGGTGAACCAAAAGAAGCCATTCAAGCCAAGAAGTTCATTGAACAAATACAACTCATTCATCAGACTATTCTTACTCAATTGGAGAAAATTCAAGCCAAGTATAAAGCCAGGCAAGACAAACATTGTATTGATCACCAATTTGTTGTAGGTGATATGGTATGGCTTCACATTAGTAAGGAAAGACTAATAGGTGAAGGTAAAAAGTTGAAACCAATCCAATATGGTCCTTTTCGGATAACGAAAAAAATTGGCACAAATGCTTTCCAATTAGATTTACCATCTTACATGCAGATTTATTCAGTTGTAAATGTGGAAAATTTGAAATTGTATGAGCCTCCAATGATCATTGATCGTGATGAAAGTGTATCCATTCCTTCCATTGATGATTTTTCTCCTGAATATCTAATAAAATTACAGGAAGATACTATACTTGACAGTAATATGTGGACTTTGCAAAGAGGTAATGTTGAATATATTCGTGTTGGTCTCAAAGGGATGCACCCAAGTAAGGCCAGATGGATGGAAGTTGGAAAGGTGAGGGAAAAATACCCTCACCTCATTACCAATTAATTTCAACTTTTAGAGGTCCAAAAGTTCCCAATGGGGAGGAATGATCCAAATGGATCCATGTACCATTCTATTTTACAAAAGTCTTCAAATTCAGTTCAAATCATTTGCACATTGTAATACTCATTGATAGCTTTTTGACAATTTTTGTGGTTTGCAAAATGGACACTGTATGCAAAAGTTATAGGCCGCTAAAGTTTTGGTTCAACAGGTAAAAATTTGGTGTCGTAAAATGATGTGGCATAGTTGAGGAATGCCAAGTGGACCAATCTCCATTTGACACATGGCAAATAATTAGGGGGCAAAAAATATTGGTTAGGTGTTTTTTTATGCACATGGTATTTGATAAATTCAAATGTATTAAAGGCACCAAACCTCCATGCCACCCACCAAATACGCCACCTTGCCATGTCTATCACACCACCCAAGGAAACTTTCAAATTCCAAGGTGCCAGAAAGGAGGGAAGAAGAAGTCAAAGCATTCAAACTGCATACTTGGTGCCTAGAAAGGAGAACCTGAGCACGCCCATGGAGGAAGGATGCCCTTGCCCACTTCCCTAGGCACCTAGAAAGGAGGAGGGAGTTTTGAACTTGAGACCTGGCACCTAAAAGGCTAAGGTCTTGACCACTTCAGCCATAGTGGCTGAAACATTATAAAAGGGAGTTATTTTTACTTGTATTGACACAGAATTCTAATTGTGTAAAGAAAATTAAGAGGATTAGAGCCTTGTTTTTGACTTGTACAGCCTTGGGATTTTGTTTTCAAGTCTAAGAGAAATATTTGTAGGCATATAAATATTAGAGAAGGTGAAATTGAATATTTGTAAAGGTTTTGAAGCCATTTGTTGTAGCATTTTAATAGAACGGTCCTCATTATTGGGCAGACCCAAAGATGTAGGCTATTGAAGCCGAAACCCGTTATCAACTTGATGGTGTTATCTTTGATTTTATCTGATTATTATTGCATTATAATCTTCATTTTAATTTTTATTTTACTTTCTTTATGCAAAATTAAATACAAGAAAGTGAAAATTTGAAGGATCTCATAAACATGAACAAGTGATTTTCGAATGTAATGCACTTGTATTTTTCAGTTTACAGATCAGCTTCCCTGGTGGGAGAGGAAGGTGATTTGGTTGCCCTTAATTTTTGTCAGCATTTCCCTAATATTATTGGTTGGGAAACATCCTCCTTGGTATATCTCGATAAGAAGGAGGAGTAGACATCCCTTGTGCCATTTGTTTTTTGAGAGCTAGCAATTCATTTGCTAACTTTTGCACCATATGATCAGTGGTGCCTATAAAATAATATTTAGAAGAAGAAGATTTACCTCTATTAGGATCTCTTCTTATCTTTCCTACCAAGATAAGATCATCTTCAACCTCAGTGGCCAAAATTTGAGCTGTAGCAACATCTATGTGGCCAGCCAGCCTCAATAGAAAACTCACTTCAGGAAGCTGAGAATTTATGAACAAGCATTTGAGATTCTCAGGTGTTGGCTAAGAAATTATGGGAATCCTATTTCTTAGCTCATCAAATTTGGCAATGAAGTCTCTCATGGGTTCATGAGGCTACTTATTCATTTATGTAAGATGGGCTAACAGGGCATGTGCATCTTCTGTAGGCTTAAATCTGGCCTCAAATTTGGCTTTGAGAGTGTTCTAGTCAGTAACTATTTGTGCTTGCAGATGATAAAATTAGTCTATAGCAGTGCCTTGCAATGTCTCTACAAACAGTCTGACTATAATGTCTTCATATTCAATGCCTATTACACCACAAGCTATGCAAAAGGCTATAATATGTTTATCAGGATGAACCTTCCCATCACCATATAACTTAGGGAAATTTTTCCTTGAGCTACATGGTAGCTCATATAGAGGTGGGGTTAGATTTAGGGGACCAAAATTATTACCCCAGGGGCCTCGAGCTGCCATGATATGGCTATTGAAAGGAGGGATAATAAATCTCTATGGGATATGTATGGACAAAGCTCTACCAGCAAAAGAAAGAGTATCTTTACCTAGTATTGGGGACCTAATGTTTGTAGGAGGAAAACTCTTGATTCACTAAAGGTGAGTTTGTGGAGGGGAAAGATCAAAATTATTTTGCTACACAAGCTCGAATACAGGATCAACAATACCTTGAGATCTCTAGCTTTACATGAACAGTGGATCTACCAGAGTGTAAAATGGATATGGAAAAGAACTGGAACTACTTCAATTTGAAGCTTGAGGCTTCAAACTATGCATTCTTCCCTAGCAGAGTCACCGAAAATTGTTGGGTGAGTTTTTTATCACCAGCTGACCGATAGTAAAATAGGTGCATCAACCACAACATGAAGATATTTAATCAGCAAAATGTGTAGGTCTACCACATCATAAGGAGATAAATCTCTCCTCTCATCAAGGGGAGGTTCCCTATAAACTATAGTATACTATATATATAAGTTGAAAATACACATAGGGGTGAAATCATACCATCCATCTCTCTTTTTTCAAAGATGATGCTCACAGAATAGAGGAGAATTCTAGTGTAATTACTAAAGGAACTTCTCTTCTTTTAGAAGTGATATTTAGTCAATAGTAGGATCCTTCCTGGGTAATAATAGAAACCACAAGAAACCCATGAAAGCACAAAGCCTTTCATTGTTTCTCCTACTAATTAGGACAAAGTAACACAATAGGATTCAGTGCAGCCCAAAGTTTGCACCTAAAACTACAACATAGTGAAAGATTATGAAGGATAATGAGAGCTCAAAGTCTCTCTAATATCCTTTACACAAAACATAGACTGAAGACAATTATGGTAGCACAAAGTCTCCCACAGTTAGCTTCAGGACATCTTCCATCTTATTTCCACTTATTTGCTTGTTTGATTAAATAGACAAGACTATTTTTAGGAAAAGGACATAAGAACAATTTCCTAAATGACACAAGCTATTTCAACACAAAGTCTGAAAGGTCACTTGCTTTCTCATTCATTTAAAAAAATATGATTAACAGTCTAAGCTCAAAGTCTTAGGATTACCTTTCAATTTGGGCAGAGCTTCGCTTCTCATAACTGACAGATATCTCTTATACAAAATAGGAGATTATAATATATAGCATTACAAAAAAGACTTGGGTGCTTGTTTTCATGAAAATGGCCCATGTTGAATGGAATGCCTTGAATATCTATCAAAGGGCCATGCTAGAAGAGGTCATCGGCCTTGACTTTGGCATTCTGAACCATCTCAAATGTCTCCTCCTAAGCATGGGTTGTCTAGTCTTCTTTAAGATACCTACACAGCTGTCCATTCACCTTTACTCAAAATGTGTAAAAATAAGCCATGCCTTTGAATATTTGTGTTCCTTGATGTCCACCTGGTGGATTGTTCCACCTACTGGAAATAACTCTCCTATAGATATTTTTGGATTTCTTGTAGTTGCTCTCTCCTTCCTTGCCACATTTTGTCTCTTCTTAACAACCTAAGTTCTTAGGGCTATCTTCTCACTTCCTCCATTCACTTCTTAGGCTCCTTTTTGGGCTGGTCGCTAAGCTTGTTCTCAGGTCTTTTGAAAATCAATGGTTATTCCATCACTCTAAAATTGACATCCATGGGAATGTTACTGATCCCTTTGAACCTCTTTGAACCTTAAACCTTGAACTCTTTTGGTTTAAAGGTTCAATGGTTTCATGAAGGGTTATGTTCTCTTTCTTTTCTTCTTCAATTGAACCATTTGGTTGAACTTCTTTCTAGAACATTCTGCTTCCTCTATTCGCTCGAGGCTTCTGCTTAAACTTTGAACTCTTTGAACCCATTGAAAATTTAAACCTTTTTAACCTTTTGGGTTCAAGGTTCAATGGTTCAGTAATTCCTTCTCTTTCTTTAAAGCCTTTTATTCTCTAAGTCCATCAAACTTATCGGACTTGTTGAACTTTTGAACCTTTGAACTCTTTTGGTTCAAGGTTCAACAGTTCAATGATTCAATCTTTTGAAGCTTAAAACTCTCTATATTTTGTAAGTCTATCTAAGTTATTGAACCTTTGAACTTGTTGAACCTTTAAAATCTTTTTGGTTCAAGGTTTAACAGTTTAATATTCACTCTTTGAAGCCTTCTTTTCTTTAAGTCTTTTAGACTTTATTGAACTCATTAAACCTTGAACCTTTTTGGTTCAAAGTTCAATGGTTCAACCTTATCTCTTTGACTCCTTTTCTCTAAGTCTTTCAGAGTCATTGAACCTTCCAACTCATTGAACCTTTGAACCTTGAGAAGGCGAGGTTCAATGGTTCAACGGTTCAAAGTGGTTCATTCTTTTTCTTTGAAACATGTCGTTAAGTCTTTTTATCAAACCTTTTCATTGAACCTTCCTCAAAACACTAAGGAAATGCCTTAAGTGTGTTGAAATTCCTTTGAATAAATCCCACCTATTGAATATTTGGAAAAATTAACTGCTCATAACATTTTGAAAGAAAAGAAGAAAGCATTTTGGCCCATAGGACTAAAATGGTTGATATGTTGTCCACAAAAGCAAGTGATAGATTTTGGGAACAACAGTCTAATATGAAAAAGTGGTTGTTATCTTACCTCTGTAGATCCAATCTCAATATAATTTACTTTCTTTGTAGGTCATATATTATGTCCTAGCATTGATCTCTCAAGGATATATTAGACAACCAAATTTAAGTTTCCTCAACCAGACCTTATTTTCATTGCTCTATAATTTGATTGTATCAAACTAACCTCTATATGAAATAATGTTGCATAAAGACTATAGTAATTATTGCATTAGATTATTTCATAGTCCATTAGTGTGTTAAAGATTTCAAACTTAAGAGTGGATCTGGTAAATTCATGGTGCATCACCACATATTTGAATATTTTTCATTTTTATGCAATCTTTTCACCCCAACTCAGTTAGTTAGTAGAAATAAAGTTCCAAACTATCATATCTGAAGAGCTATCCTCATTAAAAACCCTAGAGGTTTAGTCTAAATATAGGCATCTCACAACCTTAGATCATTCCCATGTTAGTCTAGGTATGGGTCAAACTTGAACAAATTTGACCTCTATTGGGTGCTATCTATATGGCTAATAGTAACAACATTTATAAGTGGGATTGTGAATATTAAAAACCTATAAAGTGTGGCCTTCTAGTTATGCCAATCCATGACAAACCTATAAAGAGTGGTAGATTAGTACATTGATTAGTTGAAAACCCAAAAGGCTATAAAAGTAGTGTACAAGAGGTAAAAATTGGTAGATGACACTTTGAGCAATAACTATGATCACTACTTCATCACCAACCCCATACTTTCATGCCCAAATTTTTATCTCAAAATGCATACATTTTTTTCTAAATTTAATTTAATGATACTTACTTATTCACTATGGTTGCTTAATATTTAACTATTTTGATTTGGTCAATGCACAACTAAAGGGTGACACACATAATTAGTATATGATTTAGTTAATAGATTCACTTGCTACCATGAGGCCTCCATAGGAAGTGAAATGTAAACATAATTAGATGAGGTCAACATCTAGGATGGTTTCATAACTTATTCACTCAAGTAAGAGGTACAATCCCAAATAAAAGGTACCAAAAATAGATGGTCATGTATAATTATAATTTACTAATTTAAGTGATCACAAAATTATTCACATACAACCTGATTAACACACTTAATTGAAATGAAGTGAGCCAAAACAATAATCAATTAACATAGGGTTACCACTTTAAGGATCACTAAGGGAGAGTCTCATCTAACACTATACAACTATACTCTCAAGGCATGCAAGACAAGAAAGACAACCAAATTTAATGTAAAATAGCTGAAAATAACCATATGATGACCAAACTCAAACTTTAATTAATATTTCATATGTAATTAATCCAAACAATGATGTAAGACCCCAACATGAGAAATATGACAAACACCCCTAACCAAGCCAAAGAACCTAGAACTGATGCATCTACCACAACTTCAGAAGCCTACATATCCATTCATAAAATCAAGGTCCAATGTAGTTCTCCTTTCGTTTGTGATAGCCTCCTTTATGAGACATCATCATTGAGACTAAGTTGACACTCCAATCCAAAAAGAATTATAATACATCACTCAAATGAGCTAATAAGTTATTATTAAAGACTCAAAATAAGGACACATCCAAATGTCATTAATCATATTCTACAATACCATAATGTATGTATCCTTCTCCAAATATTGATACATGATGTCATAAAGAGAGTCAAACGTGACAAAGAATCTATACTCTCTTATTCCAATGAGGTCAATGTCTCAATAACATCTGACTTATGTTGCTTTGAGAATATCCATCTCCTGAGCAAGTCTCTAATGGTGTCTAAGGTTAAGACAAGATAGAATAAGCTCCAATTTCAAAAATTTGCAAGGGTCACTATTTTTTAATAGCTAATCAACTAAGAAAACTACATGGTTGGAACCAAAAATAACCACTTTATTGAGGGGAAATGCTATAAATTCATGCTAAAGTAAGTACTCTAAGGATTAGATGTTTAATTACATGTTTCAATAACACACTAAAGTTAGATGTCAATTACTCACACTAGGGAACATCCTAATGGTTAATTCATTGAGCATTTTCTTCCAATAACATCCTCGAGTTAGTTGATGACACCCACAAAAAGGGGAAACCTAAGGGTTAGTTTTTTAACCTATTCCCACTCCCTAAGCTACCTACATATATGTGGTGATTCCATCATGTGTAGAATTAGGGATGCTAAAGATCACATGTTCCTAAATGAGTGTTAGATTAATGTGAATGTTTTAACCTTCACCAAATAAATTGAGTGAAATAAGTTACCTTTATAGGTAACCCCATGACACCTAGTTGGTCTAAATGTAATTAAGTTACACCAAGACATATTAAAAAATAATTACACACATGATAATTTTAAGATTGAATGTTAAAGCCAATCCCATTCTATGAGCATAATCCAAAACAAATTCTATAAGGCTCGATCCTAGTTCTACCCATTGTTAACTTAAGTGTTAGGAATATAGAACATAGAGAAATATTAATTAATTAAAAGCATAAATAAAATGCAAAAAACACAACATAATAGAGACATAGATTTAATGTGGTTCACCCAATATGGGCTAAGTACACATAGAAATAGCTAGCCCTTATTATTCAATCCAACAAATTGAAGGGGAAAACCTAAAATATAATCACTACAATATCCTCTTCACTCACATACTATATTGTAGTGATTACAATTCCCTCATATCAAAGGAAGGTTACATATTAGGGAAAAAATGCATAAACATAATTTATACCATTAGATCTATGAATTAAAAGTGAATGGTCTATATTTACTATGAAATTACAATATTTTATAATGTATTACCCTCTTAGACCCCCATGGTGACCCTAGTGAGGGGGAAACGCGTTGCCCCTCCCCCCCAACTTATCAGGAACTAGGCATTATAATAATATTAGGCTCCACCATCTAACAATCTCCCAGTTGGAGAATAATTATTGTAACTCCACCACTACAACTCTTCCTTAGAATTTTGTTTGAACTTTGACCCTAGCATGTTTCTCATCTTCCTTGTTATCCTTAAAGACCTATTGAAGTTGAAAAACTCTCCATCTTCTCTTTAGTGACTACCTTTGTTAGCATACCTATAAGATTCTGACTCATATAGATCTTTTACAACTTCAATCGACCATCCTCCAAAACTGAATGAATGAATTGATACCTATGTTGTATATGTTTGGTTCTTGAGTAGAATGTTTATTTCTTTGATAAATGAATAATACTTTGTCTATCACTATACAACCTAAAATAATCCTTCTTATACCTCAAATCTTTCATGAATTGTTGCATCTATATTATATCCTTTCTTTCTTCTATAACTCTAACATATTCTGCCTTTTTAGTTCACAAAGCAACTATATTCTACAATTTTGAAATCCAACTAACTGTTGTGTCACCAACAATGAATACATAACCTATGGTGCTCCTCTTACTATCTAAATATACAACCATGTTTGCATCAACATATCCTTATAAGGTAACATATAAACCTTCATAGAATAATTGTCTATCAGTGGTCCCTCTCAAGTACCTAAGAATCCACTTAAATACATCCCAGTGCTCTTTTCCTAGATTATTCATAAAGTTGATAACAACTCCCACTGTATGAGCAATGTCTAGTCTAGTGCACACCATAACATACATTAAAATTCCAATTGTTAAAACATATGTAACTTTGGACATGTAATTGATTTGTTCATTTGTTTTAAGACATTATTCCTTAATTTGAAGTACCCTCCCAAAGGTGTACTCACTATTTTTGCATCTTGCATATTGAACCTGACTAACACCTTCTTAAGACAATGTCAATTTTCTATTTTTCCTATCTCTTATTATTCTCATACCAAGGATTTTATTTGTAGCATCCAAATCCTTCATTATAAATGAATCTTTTATTTTTCTTTTGAGCTCATTTATATCATGAATTTTAGACCTTGTAACAAGCATGTCATCTACATACAATAACAAGATAATATAGCTACCATTATCTAATCTCTTAAGGTAAACACAGTGGTCAGAATGACATCTATTATAACCTTTTTCTATCATAAACATGCAAAATTTCAAATACCACTATCTTGGAGCTTGCTTTAGGCCATACAAATTCTTCTTCAACTTGCAAACCATTTTTTCCTTACCTTTAATTTCATATCCCTATGGTTTCTCCATATATATTTACTCCTCCAAGTCACCATGAAGGAATGTCATCTTCACATCTAAATGTTCAAGGTTCAAATCTTCTACTACTACCAAACTTAAAACAATTCTTATAGAAGTCATTTTAACTACTAAAGAAAATATTTTGTCAAAATATATACCTTTATTTTGTGCAAACCCATTTACAACAAGTTTGGCCTTGTACCTCTTTTTTCCTCAATCTTCTTCTTTCAACCTATAAACCCATTTATCCTAAAATTCTCTTTTACCTAGAGGCAACTAAACAAAATCCCAAGTTTGGTTATGTGCCAAGGATTCCATATTCTCTTTCATGCCTTGCTTCCACTTCTTTCTAATTTCTAGGTATATTGATTCTTCATAGCTTTTTGACTCACCACCATCAATTAATAATAAATAATAAAGTGAATGAAAGTATTGTTCAGGGAGTCTACTTACTCTAGTAGATTTGGTAACTATAATTCTAGGATTTTGAGGTACATGTTGTCTTTGTGCACATTCTAATTTTATAGAACTTTTGAAATTTTATTCCTAGTGATTTCATCAAAAATTGCATATTCAATATTTGGCTTTTCTCATTTCTTTCCTTACAACTGATCTCTGTACATGACCTTCTCATTAAATATCACATCTATAATCCTAATGATTTTATGATTTTCAAAATCCCATAAATGGTAATCAAAATCATTAACTCCATATCCAATAAAAGTACATTTCTTGGATTTTGCTTCTAGCTTGGTTCTATTTTCTTTATCAATATGGATAAATGCTTCAAAACCAAAAGTCTTTACAAAGGAATAATCTACCTTTTTACTTTTCCATTCTTCTTTTGTAATTCCACCATCCAAAGTTCTTGAAGGTCCTATATTTATTAAATAAATAATAGTATCTATAGAATTTACCAAAAATTATAAGGGCAACCCTACATGTAATCTCATGCTCCTTGCATACTCCATGATTGTCTTGTTTATCTTTTCTGTCACACCATTTTATTGTGGTTTTCTTGGAACCATATTCTCTCTACAAATCCCTTGGGATGAACAATAATTATCAAATTTCTTATTGCAATATTCACCTCCATTGTCTAATATGAACACTTTAACTTATTTTTTGTCTCATTCTCAACCAAAACTTTTCATTTCTTAAAAGTATCAAAAATATCATATTTTCTTCATATGCATTAAACCTAAGTTTTTCTAGTTGCATCATCAATAAAAGTAACATAATAAGAAGAGCCACCAAGGGATAATAATTGAGCCAGTACACATACATTTGTATGCACAAGCTCTAACGTTTCATCCTTATTTGTCATCTAAAATCTAAGAAATATGATTATCTTATGTTTTCAATACACATAGTGCTCACAAAAATCCAAATCCACCTTCTTCAAATCTAGCAACAAATTCTTTGAGTGGAGAATTTACATCCCCTTCTCACTCATGTGCCCAAGTCTATGGTGCCATAATTTTGTATCTACTTTTGTAGAAGTTAAAGCAATAGAAGAGTCAATATTACCATTAAATAAATATAATCTACCTACCTTCTCTCAATTTTATATTACCAGTGATCCCTTAGTGACCTTCCATAAATTTGATACAAATGTAACTAAGTAGCCCTCACTTCCCAATTGCCCTACTAAAATTATATTTCTTTTCAACTTAGGAACATGTCTCCCCTCTTTCAACAACCATTTGTTTCCATTCTATAATTTTATTTGTATCTTACCCTTTCTTATAATTTTAAAGGCTTCACCATCACCCAAATAAACCTATCCAAAATCACCTTGAACATAATCTTAACAATATTTCTTATGGGGTGTAGCATGAAATGAAGCCCCTAAATCTAACACCCAAGAACCATTAATGTTATCTAAAAAAATATTAAATCATATTGTAACACATCACCTAGTACATCTGTTTCCTAGTTTTTATCTTGTTTTCCATCTCCTTATTTTCCTTTTTGAAACTAACAATCATTCTTCAAGTGTTCTTTCTTCTCACAAATCTAGCATACCAACATTTCTCTAGATTTGGATATGCCCTTTTTAGACTTACCATGATTCCCTGGGCCCTTTCTTTTATCTTTTTGTGTTCCGCTATTCTCCATAGTCAAATCATTACCTGATGTCTCACTTGTGCTTTTCCATTGAATTTTCTTTCCAAGAATAACACTGATAACATCATTAAAATTTAAAGTGTTTAAACTAGAGACATAATTACTCACAACCATAACCAATCCATTATAGCTTTTGAATAATGAACATAGAATCAAAAGATCCATAACCTCATCATCAAAATTTAATCTTATAGAGCTTAATTGATTTGTGACCATGTTAAATTCATTTAAATAATCAACAATAGACCAATCTTATAAAATTTCTAAATTAAATAAATTCTTCATAAGAAATACCTTGTTGGAGGCTGAGGGTTTTTCATGCACTCTATCCAATTCTTTTATCACATCCATTGTTTCTTTTGAAATATTGAAGGCCACCAATGATGCCAGGCACAACTGTATTGTTTCTAGTGCCTTTTTGTCAAGAACTTCCCAATATTCATCATTCATAGTCACCAACTTCTTTTCTATTCCACCCAATGGTAGGAAAATATCTTTCTAATATAGATATTCCTCTATTTGCATCTTACATAGCTGGTAGTTTTGGCCATTGAACTTCTCAACCTTAAACTTTCCTTCTTCTACCATTACTCCCCACTTGAATCAGGAACCTTCTTTTCCTATGAGTTTATTTTCCAAATAAATTTTTGACTCTAATACCAATTGTTAGGAATATAGAACATAGAACAATAGTAATAGTTAAATATGGAAATAAAACTTAGAAAACATAACATAATAGAGACACAAATTTAACGTGGTTCACCCAACATGGGCTACATTCACACAGAAATATCCAGTCCTTATTATTCATTCCAACAAATTGAAGGAAAAAATTTTCAATACAACCACTACAATATCCTTTTAGCTCATACAGTATACTGTAGTGATTATAATGCCCTTATATTAAAAGAAAGTTATATATTAGGGAAAAAATGCACAAATATAATTTATACCATTAGATATGTGACCTAATAGTGAATGGTCTAGATTTAATATGAAAATATAATGTTTTATAATGCATTTTTAACAAAAAATTTCTTTAGGGGGGCTGCCACCAAACTCCCACAGCCCTAGACCCCATGGTGACCCTATTGGGGGGGTTGTTTCCCTCCTAAACCCCCTATCAGGAACTGGGCATTATAATAAGATCAGGATCCACCCTCCAACATTAAGATAGACAAAACATTTGTATTTGAGGTTTAAACTTGAACTAAGGTAAAAAGTGAATAACTTAATATATATAAAAGGGTAGGTAAGTCACAACCCAAATAACTATGCTAATAGATCACAACAACAACCATTGTGATAAGAGACCTATTAGAACATACCAAACTCGAAGCTAATACATAGGTGCCAAAAACACCCTTGGCATTGATTTAAGAGAAGAGGATAATTTTTTATAAACATGAGAACTTATTCCCTAAGATATAATTATTACGTTTCAAGAAATAAAATATTTTTATTATGATAAAAGCAACCAATTAATCTACTAGTCCAAAGTGGATTTAACTACTTTAGAAAATTCACTCACAATATTTCATATAAATAGGTTTTGGAATCTCCTTGATAAAAATAATAAAATTAATGATAAATTTTATTTTATTAATTTAGTGTTAATTATAAAATATTATAAAATGATTGCATAAATTGATTCTAAATCAATTTCGAAGGTTGGAAACAAGGGTAAATGTTGTTGTCAAAAAGTGCCTCCATAAATGGCCCCATGGTATGTTACTAAAGAGGTTGAAAAATTATTTAATGGTTGTTGGAGAATTCTAAAACTTAAGGAAATCATATTCAAACCTTATTTTTGGTAAAGTCATAGTTTAGGTGTTTATTTTTTGTTTGATTCTAAAACATTTTCAACTAAGTTAGAAAACTTTTACATAAATTGTTTGATTATATATTTAGAATTTATATGTTATAATTTGATTACTTTAATGTATAAAATGTATGAGATAGTTTTGAATAACTAATCAAAATAATATAATGGCTAATTAATTCTTAACTGGGTTAAATGGTAAATTTTGGAGAAATTTAAATTTGTAAAGTAAACTAATGAGAGATAAAAGATGTTAAATAAAAGTAATTTATTAAAGAAACCAAAATGTTACTTAAGTTCCCACTTGGATAAAGTGATGGTAGATTAATTTCCCTCCATTAGATTGAGTAGATCTCATCCACAAGATCTATGTTTCCAAACAAAAAGCCTTAAATTTATTACTAGTTATGAATAAAACTCAACACTTCGAACTTTTCTTTCATTTCTTCTATTTTTTCTTTGCATAATTGGAGATAGAGCTCAAAAATGGCACAGATTATTTTTGAAACTCTTAGCTTACATGAGACATACACACTTTGTGCATACAAAATGTTTATGTAAATCTTTCTTATTTATCCATGATTTTACATTGTCTATTAATATATATTTTTACATATATATTATTTTCATTAATTCAAAAACTATATATAAAGAGACACACACACACATAGAACCTTATACTCAATTCTATTTTCATTATATATATATATATATATATATATATATATATATATATATATATATAATAAATAAATCAAGTGTTGTTGAATGAGATCCAATTATAGGAAGAGGGTTGGTCAAGCCATAACCCCAAAAAATGTAATAAAGGAAAACCTCTTACCATTGGAATCTATATTAAAATGGAAATGGAGTGGGATGATCGAGCTCAACCCTTCCCCTCCATATAGAGGAAGGGAGTGGGGTCAGTGCAATCAACTGTCCCCTCCCAAAATGAGCACTTTTTTTCTTTTTCTATATGTTTATTTCTTTATTTACCTATTAATCTTTATAATGTAATTTTAAGGTCAAACTCATGGAAAATTTTGTTTATATATATATATATATATATATTTTAATATATTATTTAGATGAATGAAATAGATTAATTCATTCACTTTTTTTATTTTTTTTCATATTAATAATTATTTTACTATATGTTTGATATTAAAAAAATGTAAAATTAAAAAATTAAATAAAATTAAAAAGACACACACACACACACACACACACACACACACACACCATTTATTTTTTTATTAGGTAATGATTTTTTATTGAAGCTTAAAATCACTCTGGGATATAATTGGGGTTTAGATCCCAATTTATTTTTAACCATAGAATACAACCCACTAATGGTCTAAGAATCACACCAATGGTCATTAGAATCATACTAGAGCTTGAAATCAGTCTGGGATATGATTGGGACATAGATCCCAATTTATTATTCACTATAGAATACAACCCACTAACAGTCTAAAAACTATTCCAGCGGCCATGAACAACCATGAGAATCATACCGACAACCATGAAAAGCCCAAATAATATGCCAATGGTTATTAATAACCCAAACAATCATACCAATAGTGAATAACAGCCCCAAGATTTGCACCAATGACCATGAATGACCCAAAAACTAATAAAGACCATGATTGGCCCCAAAAATATGAATAGCCACAACTAGAATTATATACCATTCCTAATATTTGAACCTATGTGAGCTTTGGAATAACCAAACCACTTAACCAACTCACCCAAATCTCATTAGCAATATATATACATATACATATGCATACATATACACATATATGTGTGTGTGTGTGTGTGTGTGTGCGCGCGCGCCTTTTCTTTTAGTTTTTTGTTTTATACTACTTACATGGATGAAATCAATTCATTCATTCTCTCTTCCTTTTTACATTTTTTCATATTAATTATTATTTTACTATATGCTCACATAATTATATTTGTTTAATCTTAATGTTTTTGTGTATGTGTACATATTCTTTTCATTTCATTTCATTTTTTTCTTTTTCTTTTCTTTTTTTGTTTTATACTACTTAAATGAATGAAATAGATTCATTTTTTCTTTTTTTTCCATATTAATAATTATTTTACTATACGCTCACATATGTATGTCTGTTCTTTCTTTTTATTTTTTTATATTAATAATAATTTTACTATATGATCTCATAAATATATTTGATATATATAATATTTTAATACCATAAAACTTATTTTAAAATTTATTTTGAAATAAAATATGTTTATATAAAAAATATTTTAATACCATAAAACTCATTTTTAAATTTATTATGAAACAACTTATTTATTTTTATTTACAACATGTGTGTGTGTGTGTGTGTGTGTGTGTAATTTTTTATTTCAAAATTAATATCCGTTCAATATATAATATATGACAAAATGTTGCAAATTCATAAATAATAATTTATTGAGTAAAGGCATCTACTTTACATTCTTACTCATATACACTACTTAATATTTGTTCAATATATAATATATGACAAAATGTTGCAAATTCATAAATAATAATTTATTGTGTAAAGGCATCTACTTTACATTCTTACTCGTATGTGCTACACTAACTATATATATATAATTTTTTATTTCAAAATTAATATTCAATCAATATATAATATATAACAAAATGTTGCAAATTCATAAATAATAATTTATTATGTAAAGGCATCTACTTTACATTCTTACTCATATACACATTTTAAATATAGATTCATACTATAAGTATATTTATCCAAATAAGTATAAATATATAGATTTAATTAAACTCATTTATTTTAGGTGTATGAACCAATAATTATTTATGTATATACTTACATTTCTAATTGCACCCTATAGTTTAAAATTGGATTTTACTAAATTTATATTGCAATGTCCAAATTTTAATAATTAATAAATCCCTAATTTCTAACTTACATCCTCAAGTTTCAAAGAGAGAACATGAAAGGAATTATAAAACATATTTTCCTCAAATAATGCAATAATTTTTTTTTTGGCATACATAGATGTGTATGTGAGTGAGTGAGATATCATTTATTCAACAAGCATGATAGAACTCAATAATGAACAAATTTATATCTATTATGTAAATTTATCGAAGATTCAAAGGTAGAGAGATAAATTCTATTAATTTATTAAGCATTTACCAACATAAATAAAAAATGGGAATTAATTCTACCTCAAATTTTCTTGCGTACAAATTCCTCCAAGATTTTTCTTCTCCACTTTAACTCCCTCCACCAAAATGAACCCCACTAAAACCACCAAAATGAGATTAAGTGTGAGAAATAAAATAAAGTCTAAATTTTATATCCCAATGATTTTTCACTCAACCCAATAAATGGGAGGGTAATTTTCTTACAATATTCACCTCATATATTACAAGCCCATACTTTCATTTAATGAACTTACAAACCTATATGGGTTTACTTGTTGAAGTACCCAAATCTTAATGACCTTACAAACCCATGTCAGCTTACTTTTCTAAGTCACACACTTTATACAAAGGTAAAGGGTCCTTTACACTCAATAATAAATTATCTTACATTATCCAAATTTACATTCTATAAGCACATCCACCCACCATTGTCTAGGCCCTAACCAATAGTTACTCTAGCCTTCCCAGAGAGTCTAGGTACAAGTTATCAATAGAATACTTTTAAATATTCCTCATGATTTATGTGGATTTAAAAATTTATCGAGTTATCATTTAAATTTTAAAATAATAAGATTTCTCCAATTACATTTCAACAAATAAGGTTTTCAAAATAAGGGAGAAAATAATATATGAATTCTTGTGCAATTGAAGGATCAAAATGTTAGGCAAACACATGATGGCAACGAGGGCAAGTAACTTCAAACATAAGGGATATTACATACTCCCCATTATAAAATCATCATCCTCAATATACCAAACCAAAATAATAGGCTGAAGAACCACACACTTATGAAATCATAATAGGTTATAATAATGCACCTTAAGCCAATAATAATACAACAATAATTTTTTAATTAGTTTCAAAATCCCATAAATTTAATTATAGATCATCAATGTCCTATGTCATTTACATTTTTATCAATTATTTCTCTTATTCAAGAATGAGATCAAGTGTGAGAAATAAAATAAAGTCTAAATTTTATATCCCAATGATTTTTCACTCAACCCAATAAATGGGAGGGTAATTTTCTTACAATATTCACCTCATATATTACAAGCCCATACTTTCATTTAATGACCTTACAAACCTATGTGGGTTTACTTGTTGAAGTACCCACTTCTTAATGACCTTACAAACCCATGTCGGCTTACTTTTCTAAGTCACACACTTTATACAAAGGTAAAGGGTCCTTTACACTCAATAATAAATTATCTTACATTATCCAAATTTACATTCTATAAGCGCATCCACCCACCATTGTCTTGGGCCTAACCAATAGTTACTCTAGCCTTCCCAGAGAGTCTAGGTACAAGTTATCAATAAAATACTTTTAAAAATTCCTCATGATTTATGTGGATTTAAAAATTTATCGAGTTATCATTTAAATTTTAAAATAATAAGATTTCTCTAATTACATTTCAACAAATAAGGTTTTCAAAATAAGGGAGAAAATAATATATGAATTCTTGTGCATTTGAAGGAGGCAAACACATGATGCCAACGAGGGCAGGCAACTTCAAACTAAGGGATATTACATACTCCCCATTATAAAATCATCATCCTCAATATACCAAACCAAAATAATAGGCTGAAGAACCACACACTTATAAAATCATAATAGGTTATAATAATGCACCTTAAGCCAATAATAATACAACAATAATTTTTTAATTAGTTTCAAAATCCCATAAATTTAATTATAGATCATTAATGTCCTATGTCATTTACATTTTTATAAATTATTTCTCTTATTCAAGAATGAGATTAAGTGTGAGAAATATAATAAATTATAAATTTTATATCCCAATGATTTTTCACTCAACCCAATAAATGGGAGGGTAATTTTCTTACAATATTCACCTCATATATTACAAGCCCATACTTTCATTTAATGAACTTACAAACCTATATGGGTTTACTTGTTGAAGTACCCACTTCTTAATGACCTCACAAACCCATGTCGGCTTACTTTTCTAAGTCACACACTTTATACAAAGGTAAAGGGTCCTTTACACTCAATAATAAATTATTTTACATTATCCAAATTTACATTCTATAAGCACATCCACCCACCATTGTCTAGGCCCTAACCAATAGTTACTCTAGCCTTCCCAGAGAGTCTAGGTACAAGTTATCAATAGAATACTTTTAAATATTCCTCATGATTTATGTGGATTTAAAAATTTATCGAGTTATCATTTAAATTTTAAAATAATAAGATTTCTCCAATTACATTTCAACAAATAAGGTTTTCAAAATAAGGGAGAAAATAATATATGAATTCTTGTGCAATTGAAGGATCAAAATGTTAGGCAAACACATGATGGCAACGAGGGCAAGTAACTTCAAACATAAGGGATATTACATACTCCCCATTATAAAATCATCATCCTCAATATACCAAACCAAAATAATAGGCTGAAGAAACACACACTTATAAAATCATAATAGGTTATAATAATGCACCTTAAGCCAATAATAATACAACAATAATTTTTTAATTAGTTTCAAAATCCCATAAATTTAATTATAGATCATTAATGTCCTATGTCATTTACATTTTTATCAATTATTTCTCTTATTCAAGAATGAGATTAAGTGTGAGAAATAAAATAAAGTCTAAATTTTATATCCCAATGATTTTTCACTCAACCCAATAAATGGGAGGGTAATTTTCTTACAATATTCACCTCATATATTACAAGCCCATACTTTCATTTAATGAACTTACAAACCTATGTGGGTTTACTTGTTGAAGTACCCACTTCTTAATGACCTTACAAACCCATGTCGGCTTACTTTTCTAAGTCACACACTTTATACAAAGGTAAAGGGTCCTTTACACTCAATAATAAATTATCTTACATTATCCAAATTTACATTATATAAGCACATCCACCCACCATTGTCTTGGGCCTAACCAATAGTTACTCTAGCCTTCCCAGAGAGTCTAGGTACAAGTTATCAATAAAATACTTTTAAAAATTCCTCATGATTTATGTGGATTTAAAAATTTATCGAGTTATCATTTAAATTTTAAAATAATATGATTTCTCTAATTACATTTCAACAAATAAGGTTTTCAAAATAAGGGAGAAAATAATATATGAATTCTTGTGCATTTGAAGGAGGCAAACACATGATGCCAACGAGGGCAGGTAACTTCAAACATAAGGGATATTACATACTCCCCATTATAAAATCATCATCCTCAATATACCAAACCAAAATAATACGCTGAAGAACCACACACTTATAAAATCATAATAGATTATAATAATGCACCTTAAGCCAATAATAATACAACAATAATTTTTTAATTAGTTTCAAAATCCCATAAATTTAATTATAGATCATTAATGTCCTATGTCATTTACATTTTTATAAATTATTTCTCTTATTCAAGAATGAGATTAAGTGTGAGAAATAAAATAAAGTCTAAATTTTATATCCCAATGATTTTTCACTCAACCCAATAAATGGGAGGGTAATTTTCTTACAATATTCACCTCATATATTACAAGCCCATGCTTTCAATTAATGAACTTACAAACCTATGTGGGTTTACTTTTTGAAGTACCCACTTCTTAATGACCTTACAAACCCATGTCGGCTTACTTTTCTAAGTCACACACTTTATATAAAGGTAAAGGGTCCTTTACACTCAATAATAAATTATCTTACATTATCCAAATTTACATTCTATAAGCACATCCACCCACCATTATCTTGGGCCTAACCAATAGTTACTCTAGCCTTCCAGAGAGTCTAGGTACAAGTTATCAATAAAATACTTTTAAAAATTCCTCGTGATTTATGTGGATTTAAAAATTTATCGAGTTATCATTTAAATTTTAAAATAATAAGATTTCTCTAATTACATTTCAACAAATAAGGTTTTCAAAATAAGGGAGAAAATAATATATGAATTCTTGTGCATTTGAAGGATCAAAATGTTAGGCAAACACATGATGGCAACGAGGGCAAGTAACTTCAAACATAAGGGATATTACATACTCCCCATTATAAAATCATCATCCTCAATATACCAAACCAAAATAATAGGCTGAAGAACCACACATTTATA
This sequence comes from Torreya grandis, assembly GCA_037957365.1. NCBI lineage: Eukaryota > Viridiplantae > Streptophyta > Pinopsida > Cupressales > Taxaceae > Torreya > Torreya grandis. Next base: position 2,451,720 of record JARHVA010001337.1, on the reverse strand, counting down.
AAATCATAATAGGTTATAATAATGCACCTTAAGCCAATAATAATAAAACAATAATTTTTTAATTAGTTTCAAAATCCCATAAATTTAATTATAGATCATTAATGTCCTATGTCATTTACATTTTTATCAATTATTTCTCTTATTCAAGAACGAGATTAAGTGTGAGAAATAAAATAAAGTCTAAATTTTATATCCCAATGATTTTTCACTCAACCCAATAAATGGGAGGGTAATTTTCTTACAATATTCACCTCATATATTACAAGCCCATACTTTCATTTAATGAACTTACAAACCTATGTGGGTTTACTTGTTGAAGTACCCACTTCTTAATGACCTTACAAACCTATGTGGGTTTACTTGTTGAAGTACCCACTTCTTAATGACCTTACAAACCCATGTCGGCTTACTTTTCTAAGTCACACACTTTATACAAAGGTAAAGGGTCCTTTACACTCAATAATAAATTATCTTACATTATCCAAATTTACATTCTATAAGCACATCCACCCACCATTGTCTTGGGCCTAACCAATAGTTACTCTAGCCTTCCCAGAGAGTCTAGGTACAAGTTATCAATAAAATACTTTTAAAAATTCCTCATGATTTATGTGGATTTAAAAATTTATCGAGTTATCATTTAAATTTTAAAATAATAAGATTTCTCTAATTACATTTCAACAAATAAGGTTTTCAAAATAAGGGAGAAAATAATATATGAATTCTTGTGCATTTGAAGGAGGCAAACACATGATGCCAACGAGGGCATGTAACTTCAAACATAAGGGATATTACATACTCCCCATTATAAAATCATCATCCTCAATATACCAAACCAAAATAATAGGCTGAAGAACCACACACTTATAAAATCATAATAGGTTATAATAATGCACCTTAAGCCAATAATAATACAACAATAATTTTTTAATTAGTTTCAAAATCCCATAAATTTAATTATAGATCATTAATGTCCTATGTCATTTACATTTTTATAAATTATTTCTCTTATTCAAGAATGAGATTTAGTGTGAGAAATAAAATAAATTCTAAATTTTATATCCCAATGATTTTTCACTCAACCCAATAAATGGGAGGGTAATCTTCTTACAATATTCACCTCATATATTACAAGCCCATGCTTTCATTTAATGAACTTACAGACATATGTGGGTTTACTTGTTGAAGTACCCACTTCTTAATGACCTTACAAACCCATGTCGGCTTACTTTTCTAAGTCACACACTTTATATAAAGGTAAAGGGTCCTTTACACTCAATAATAAATTATCTTACATTATCCAAATTTACATTCTATAAGCACATCCACCCACCATTGTCTTGGGCCTAACCAATAGTTAATCTAGCCTTCCCAGAGAGTCTAGGTACAAGTTATCAATAAAATACTTATAAAAATTCCTCATGATTTATGTGGATTTAAAAATTTATCGAGTTATCATTTAAATTTTAAAATAATAAGATTTCTCTAATTACATTTCAACAAATAAGGTTTTCAAAATAAGGGAGAAAATAATATATGAATTCTTGTGCATTTGAAGGATCAAAATGTTAGGCAAACAGATGATGGCAACGAGGGCAAGTAACTTCAAACATAAGGGATATTACATACTCCCCATTATAAAATCATCATCCTCAATATACCAAACCAAAATAATAGGTTGAAGAACCACACATTTATAAAATCATAATAGGTTATAATGCACCTTAAGCCAATAATAATAAAACAATAATTTTTTAATTAGTTTCAAAATCCCATAAATTTAATTATAGATCATTAATGTCCTATGTCATTTACATTTTTATCAATTATTTCTCTTATTCAAGTTCTATACTTATTAACATATTTTATTTTTATGAACTTTGATTCTCTTGTGAGTAATAGTGTTTTAATTCAATATTTAATATCAATTTTCTTTAATTATGACCCATAGTGTCACACTATATTATCATCCAAAACTACCACAACCAATTGAAACCCAAAGACATCTTACTATTGTATAAATATAATTAGTAACATAAGTAATGAATATAATGTTCTATTGTGATGAAATAGTAACTAAGCTATGGGCCATCCCATGGTAAGAGTACACTTGTTGAGATCAATACCATTCCATGTCTGAGCCATACTAAGAGACATTGAGAAATATTGACCAATACTGATAACCATTATTTGTCACAAACCAATTGATATCTCATAATGTTGATGTCAAAACCGATGAAAGAGCTTATATACAAGCATAAATCATTATAATATCATACAAAAAAAAAAAATTGTGTCATCCCATGGTAAACATACAAGGTGAATAATAAGTGTCACATTATGGTAGAACCACATAGAACATTACCAAGTAATGTTGAGTTATTAGTAAATGTTCCTAGAAAACCTATCATAACATGTTAATATAGGGATAGCTAGTGCAATACGTGACAAAATAATATAATAGAATATATATTATATCTAAATTACCCACTAATTAACAAAATAGGAATAAATAAATAGAAAATGCAAGCTTATTAGATACATAACATTTGATAAGATCTATATAACTAACAAATTTATAAAATAAAGCATCATTACACACAAAAAAACTATGAAAGATAAGTAAGAGAAACCATTACAGAATTATATATTAATCTCTATCACATTAGAACCATTTAAAAATACAATTGACTATTTTATATATTTTTAAAAAGTGTTGTCACTTCATATTCCAACATTTTTATAAATCCAACAGAAATACTCTTCACATTCTAAAGTTTTTTGCTATGCTTACAAGAGTTGAGTACATACAAAAAGATATACAAGAGATAAAATAGTGTAAGTCACACATATGTTATGATTATTGCTCTCAGTGTCATTTACTAGTTTTCACCCTTTCTTCACCACTTAGATTACCTTTCAAGTTTTAAAATAAGTAGTGTATTATCATAACTTCCTCACAATTTTTTAATAAACTAGTTTAACTAGGTGACTGCCCTTTATAGGTTTTCAAGTAACCTAGCCCTACTCTTAATGCTTAAGGCCAACCTATTGAAGTGTACCAAAATTTATGAAAATTTAAAATTTTAAAATTCACAATACCTAATGAGTAGGTGATGGTATGCTCTACGTTGGTTTCACCTAAGATTGTTGTGATTTTGATTCTTCTTGAGATTCAAAAGGTGGAATTAGTGATATAGAATATGTTTGTGTAGGTTGTGGTGTCCATTCAATTTCTAGCTGAGACATAGAAATATTATTTCTCTACTATAGAACCTATTGAAACTATTATGGAGGAATAAATTGAGGATTGTCAATAAATTGTACAATGGAGTTATCAATATAAGGCAAATCTTGATTAAACATTTTCTAGTCAATAAGCACGTCCCACACCATAGATAGAAATGTGTGTAGTAGAACATGGGTCACCATAAGATTATGAATATATTCATCCTTTGTGATGGTGATGAGTTCCTTATAATTTAATACTTTGACCTAGATGTTTAGGTTGAGCTCATCTAACTGATCTACATGTATTTGTGTTTGAATAATAGTAAATGTGTTATGAAGAATCTCATTTTGCTAGTCTACATCTTCTGCATGGCATTATCTCATGAATTAATCAATTATTTTAGAGTGATTTCCATCAATGTAGGGGTAGTCAAATTATATTCCATTACAAATTTGGATTTTTCTATATTATCATACTCTATCTTGACTTCAAACTATGAATTGGCGTGGTGTTGATTCTAATTAAATATTATTAGATAATTTATTTGAATTGAATTGTAACCATATCCAAGATTTGTTCATATTCCTCATAGATTTCATAAATTACATATGTTTTTACTTTGATGTTCTTCCCTTGAATTTGAAAGGATTTCAACTTCTATGTAGCAATATAGTACTTTGTTAGATGGGAAAAGAGAGCTTAAAATTACTTATCTTTTGACATTACTTGATAACCCAGGAATTGAGTGACCAATATAGGGAAAGTTTTATTGATAAGTTGGCATGCATTGGAGAAGTAGAGTTATAGGTATGTGTTTTCCTCCTATAGTTTCAAGACTTATTTATCTAAGGCTAAAACTTTATATGATATTGGTTCCTAAAAATTAGTTTCACCTTAAAAAAATTTAGCCAACAAAAGTTGACAAACATCTAGATATGTTTCATATGCTATTTTAGCCAAAGACATGATGGAAGTTGTAGTTAGGATATGTCCCTTCTTAATTTGTGCCATGAGAAGAGAAATATTTGTAAACTAGGTAGAAAAATAGGGACATCCATATCCATTGACTAGTTATTTGGGGCCATAGTTGAGATTCCTTCTTCTATACACCTCCCTAAGCAGCCTCCAAGCCTTGAGATGTAGGCAATGTCTCCTAGGTCTTAGTTGCTTGCACCATCTTGGTGATATTCATCACTTGTTGGGTCGTAACTTCTTGTTGTGTTGTTCTCTCTACTTTTTATTTATTTTTTGCTTCTAACTTAACCTTAGCTTTGGCCTCTATTTTAACCTTGGCCTTGGCCTCTTTCTCAGCCTTGGATTTGGCTTCTACTTCAACTTTATTTGTGGCTTCCTTATTGTTGGCCTGTTTCTTAAATTGTTCATCAATGGGTAGAGATTCTTTGGTATTTTTCTCTTCTTGAGCCTTTGTGAGTGCCTCTTCTTCATCCTCATTTTATTGTACTACCTACTGCTACTTATTATTCTTATTTCTTCCTTATCTCCACTTTTCTGGTTATTTTCTTTTAAGTCTTTGCTTCCTTAAATTTTTACATGCACTCCTCTTCTACCTATTGCTTTCACTAGTCCTCCTCCTTGGTATACTTGTGCTTGGATTTTTTTTTTCTTTTTTTCTCTTTTTATGCCTTCTTCTCAACCTATTTTTTTGCCTTTAATTTCTCTTCTTATTCATGCATAGCTTAATTTTATATTATGACATCTATTCTATCATCTTACTACTCAAGCTATAGAAAACTGGTCTCTTTAGGCTCCTCTATGGGAGTTGGTGAGTCAAAAACTATAATTTATTGTAAATATTATGAAGAGGATGATTACATAATAATAAATCTTCATGTGGAATTCTTATTTTTAGAATATGGAGGGGGAGTGAGGGTTCTCTTTGGCTTCTTCATGGTCTAGACTTGAGCCTTATGTTGGGATCCTTACTTTTGTTGTGATGTACCCTCATTTTATATGTCTACAAAGGACACTATCTTGTATTTTAATTTTGGAGAGAGTATGGGTGAAACATGGGACCTTTGTTTATGCACTAGGGTTAGAGGTGGACTTTATTGAGCTAAAAGATACATTTCATGTGCAACATAGGATCTTATAGTTGGATCCTTCTAGAAAAGTTATTTTTGAAACTATTAGTGCATTGTTTCTTGTTTAACATTATCTACAATGATGGATGAAGGAGGTTGGGTTATATTCACCCATTAATCTTGCTTTACCTAGTTATATACCTGGGAAGTGCACATTGCCTTCCAAAATAGTAATTATTTTTCCTCCTCTTACTCATAAACATCATTGCTTATGTCTACAAGAATAGACTGCAAAAATTCATTTTCCTTAACTCTTAAATTTTTTAGGTGGTACTTAGTAGCTATTTTTATAATGTGTTTATTATCTATCTATGAATTTATAGGGCATGTCCTCTTATTAGGTGTTAGTGGTGAGGCCATTGATGCCTTACTCTTACCTTTATCATCTTGTAATGGAGTCACTTGTGTTTATGATGGTTCCCATAATTGATATTATTTATGTTTAGGCATAGGTTGTTGGGCACCTAGAGGTATGGATTTCAAAGGTTATATCAGCCTAATAGTGAGGGATTTATACCACAAAACTTCTACCTGGGAATCCAAAATAGTAATGAAAAAGGGAAGTGGAGTTGTAATCTCTTTAAGTATTTCATGCACTTTTATCTAAACGTCATTATCTAGTTTTATCACCAACACATGCTTCTCTAGGTACTGAATAACCTCCTTGGGCACTCTGGTGTGTAAGATGATCATAGATTGTATTTATATCTACCATGAATTAAATATCCCCAACTAATCATAGTATTATCATGTATTGGTGTAGACGATGTCAGTGAATGCAGTCATAGGCCAAAGTCTATTTCTAGGTTCATTAAACCCTTTGGTGACTTCCACTATGTAATGTAGAAGAAAAATACTAAAAATTGATACTAAAATGTTTGGGATGTGCCAATGAGAACATTTTAAATGTCCATTATCAGTTATTAGACCAAAAACTTAGGCCAATTGAAATCCTCATGTATCTATATCACATAATATATAATGTCCACAATGCCTTTGGTTGCTTATTTGGCACTTTTGGTGGTCTACAAAAACTATTTGGTGATGCATTCTATTAGATGAGGAATGAGGTAGAATAAAAACACAAATTATTATATATGGGAACATGTGTGAATTATATGATTTTGTCTTTTATATAATCATTTGTATGTATCTAACTTTGTAGACATAAGCAATAAATGGAAAACTATGAAGAGTATTCCCTTTTGGCATATCAAAAGGCTAGAATATGAAGAGATAATGCTTTGTAATAATCTATATATAGTTCTTAATTATAATATTATATAGTTTTTATGTGTGATAGGGATTGATACAATGTTTTGTATGGTTTTACTATTTGTCTTTTACTTTTAATCTGTGCACAATAAGTATTGTGGATGTTTGATCTGGTATTCATATAGTTATGTTGATTATTTTGTATACAATTTATTATCATGTCTTCATTAAAATGATTTAAACTTATTAAATAATGGTGTCCTTCAGTCTAAAATTCCAACAATTACTCTATTTTGTCATTAACTATGTAAGGTATCCCTGCAATTATCATGTTATGGAATTTTCTAGGAACCTCTACTAATAATGGTGCAATGAGCATGGAAATTTTTGAAATATATTAAGATGGTCACCAAGATAAAGAGATTTATAAATATGGTTAGATGAGATAATATGAATCTTTTTAGAGGAATAAGTTGGAAGATTCAGAGTGATTATAAAGGAAATAAATTAGGAACATAGATACAGAGAAATTTACAAAATATTATAGTTTGAATTAGTTGGATTGTTAGTTATGTGGTTGTCAAGAATAGAGTATTATTATTTCCAACCGAAAGGATAGAGTGTATAGTTTGGATGGAATATGAGGTAGATAAACTATGAATTTTAGATATTCATTTGACTCATGCTATGGACTACTGGACCCAGACCATAATTGACAACTATATCATGGAATTTGTTATACAAGGTTATTTGGCCTTTGAATCTACACAATACCTATTTTTTAGATGATTCCATGGTAAGTTAATTTAATGAATACCTATGTTTACCAAAATTTTGGTTTTGGAAAAGGTCATGGTGCCTACTTCTATGGAATAGTCACTTTAGGAACTATAGGGGTGTGTGCAGGATTGAAGTGAATGATATGGAGCTAAGTAAAGGAAATTGAACCTGACCCTAGAATATGGAGGTTGAGAAGATACAAAGTGAGAATAAAATTATAGGATTAGAAAGGGAAATAAGACAATAGAGAATATGGATTAAAGTGAAAAATATTAAATTAACTACAAATAGGATTAGGGGTAGAGTAAAATATACTAAAGTTAAAAAGGTGTAGAGAGAATGTGAAAGATGTTGAAAGCAAAGATTTTAGAGTATTAAAAATGACCTAATGAAGAGGAAGATATAAGTAGAAAAAATATAGATATCGAGTTTGGCAAGTAGGAAGAAGTTAAATTATTACTAAAGTAGCTAGAAGATAGAAATAAATTATAGTTAATGAAAGGGATTTTATCTAGACCTAGGAAGGAAAGTTCTTGGGAATAAATTAGGTTCGAATGCAAAACTATCATAGGTTAAATTTAAAATTTAGAATAAGTTCAAATTAGAGATCATTAAATTCAAAATTAAGCATCCCCCTATCCCAATATATTATTTGGGAGAAGAAGTGCATGAGAAGAGGAGGATACAAATTAATTTTATTCCTTTAAAAATAAGTTTAGAAAGCTAAGTGTAAAGATAAATTAGGTAATAGATAAGAAGAATATAGAAGAGTCAAGATTCCTTCTTACGAAACCTAAAAATACTAGTGCACAAAAGTCCCTAATCATATTAAATATTGTATATATGCCTATAGTTATAGTTTCCAGTGTGCAAAAACCTATTTTAGCAACTACAAGTATGCCAACTATGTTTATCAATACATGTATGTGTTGTTTATTTAATGTAATGGGTTAACATATCCTAAGCAATACTCAATAACTTGTGATATGAAATGGAAAAATAAGGGGGTAATATCCTATGATGTTAAGAAATGTGAATTCATGGGGGATTTGTTAAGATGAGCCTTAGAGTTTATTTGTAAAAGAAACATAGATAATATCAACCTTACACAAGTTAAATATCTATTAATATCATATTTTACTACAATAAATGTACAATCTAAACTATTCAAGACCTTAAGGAGATTCAACAAAATTTTAAATAATTAGTCAAAGACTATGATCATAGATTTTTTAATGTTATGAATAAAATAGATTTCATCCTATAAGATAAGGATAAGGATGTTTGGTCTATATAAAGGCTATGACCAATAATTAGATTTACTATTGTGCAATCTCAGTTCCTAACTAAGGTTGATGCTCTATATGCTGCATACAAGTGGAGAAAATAGAGGATTATGATGACCTTTTAGTAGCAAGTTATAAGATAGTAAAACTAGATGCATTTATGAGAAGAATGGATGATATTCATGAGAATGATAAGCTTAAAATAGGCTTATGGTGTGTATAATGTTGTCGAGAAGGCCACCATAGGAATGACTATCCAAAACTTAAAAACAATGTTTTATGAAATATGTAGAGTAGTTGTACATGCTACTTTAAAGTGTCATATTTTACAACAATATATCCAAAAATCATATAATATGTTATTTAAATTTTGTAAATCAATAAACCATGACAATAGGAGTTATAGTGATCTAAAAGAGCTAAAAGAAGGTTCCAAAGAATGTTTTCATTTTTTTTTTGTAACAGTCACCAACTATGAAGTAGGGTATCCCAAGCTAGGATGTGGACATGGAAAGTATGACACAAGGTAGTATCTAGTTAATACCTATGTCACCACAATACGAATCCTAGGGTTTGGTTGGTTGAATTTCATCTTCCTTGAGACACTAATATCAGTATTTATAGAATAATGTAGGTTTTTAGTGTTAGGATGTGAAGTCACTATTCACATGTCACTAGTCATGGCCACTATTCATGTGATGAGGTGGTAGTTACTTTTCATAGTGGTGAGTTGGTAATGACTATTCTTGATAGGTGGTAGTGATGAGTTGGTAGTGACTATGATTGAGAGGTACTAATGGTGAGTTGATAGTGGCTGTACTTATGAGGTGGTACCTTGTTGATGTGGCATGGTCCACATGGAATCTTTTATTGATTAAAATATTAGAAAAGATAAATGGGGTAAATTTATCTAATTATTCACATGGGTGACCTTTGGAATCATGTGGGAGACAAAAAAGAAGTGAGTCTCATCATTTTCCTTAAGCAAGTGCATGTGAAGTCAAAAGTTGAGGAATATTTTGACTTATGTGGATGAACATGGGAAAGTGAGGAACATGTCTACTATTTCAGATTGGAATCACATTCAAAGTGGGGAGTACCATTTTTGAAAACATGGATAAGGTCAAAGTGCATCATGAAGATGCCATTCAAAGTTAGACCTTGCACATGTGAGAGGTAACTTTCACAATTGATGAATAGTGAGGCCACATGGAAGGTGGAAATTTTTTTTCTCTCCCCTATTTTTCTCTGTATTCTACCTTATCCATTTGTATTTCTATAAATGTATAACTCTCCATCTATGTAATGAATCTAGAGAGAGGAAGTTTGAAAGCTAGAGAGAGCAGGTCTATAAATCTTGTGAGTAATTATAGAAGTTTGGTATAGTATCCTTGTGAGGATTATTTAAAAGATTTTAATTTAGTTTTGAAGGCTTTGTATAGCCTTGTATGATTCATGTGTATGAAATAATTTTAATAGAGGAGAGTGTGTGAGGAATATCTATTCATGGATAGGTTTATTTTTGAAGTTAATAGAAGATAAGGCATTGAAATTTGCCCATGGGTTTTCTCTCACTTGTTTTCAAGGGTTTCCAAGTATATATCATGTTATCTAGTGATATTATTTGTCATTATTTATTTTAGCTTCTTAATTATACATTGTTTTCTTACATAGTGGGATAGTATTTGCTAAAATCTGGTATCAGAGCTAGGCTCTTGTGAAAAGCTCTTATGTTTTACTATTTTTTGTTGTAAGGAAGTTGTGTGCAAGTGGGAATTATTGAAATGACAAGAAGAGTAACCATATTTGAAGTAGATAAATTTGATGCAAAAAAATTCTCCCTATGGAAGTTATAAGTGGAAGATATCTTACTGCAGAATGACCACGCTCTAGCCTTGAAGGTTATTACAAGCAACCCCAATAATATGGTATATGAAGATTGGATTAAGATGGATAAGAAGGAAGTTTATAAAATCCATATTTATATTGTGGATTCTATACTCTTCAATGTTGTTAAAGAGAATATTGTAAAAGATTTATGGGAGAAGTTTAACAACTTGCACTAGAGAAAGTAAAAACAAACAAAGTATTCCTAAAGAAACAATTTTATAGAATGAGGATGAATTAAAATTCATCCATTTTTTCTCAATTAAATGAGTTTAAAAATATTATCATTGAGCTATTCTTCATCATTGTGAAGATAGAAGATGAATACAAGTCTATCACCTTATTGTTTTAACTCCCTTATAGTTGGGATCACATGGTGATAACTATCAATAATTCATCATCTAAATTTCTTAAGTTTGATGATTTGGTTGTAGAATTTTTTAAAGAGGAGATGATAATAATGTCTTCTAGTACATCCTATAGTAATGAAACCTTGGGTATGAGAGGGATATCCAGTGAGAGGAGCACATAAGGGTGATCATTGTTGAGATCAAAGTCTAGAGGACATAAGTAAAAGACTAGGTGATGGAATTGTGGAAGGCTAGGATACTTGAAGAAGGATTGATGGAATTTAAATAATGAGGAGAAGGATGAAAATTATAATCCACCTTCATTTGAGGCCAACATAGTAGATTCAAAGGAAGCAATAACACGTGAAGCCTTCTAACTCAATAGATGTAGATTAAGTGATAATCTCGGGTCTTGGACTCAGGTGCATCTTTTCACATGTCTTCACATAGAGATTAATTTATGTGTTACCATCCATGTAGTGAAGATTATATCTATATGGGTGATGATCATCCATAAGATATTATGGGAAGAGGGGATATAAGGATCAGACTACATGATAGTATAATCAAAATGTTGAAGGATGGGCATCATGTTCTTGTGTTGAAAAAGAATTTGATATCCATCAAGAGGATGGATGAGCTAGGGTATTACTATACCTTTGGTAATGATAAATTAATAATTTCCAAAGGATCCTTAGTGGTATAAAAATAATATTCTTACGGCTCCTTATATTGACTATGCAAAGATTTAGAAACAAGTATTGTAATAACACCAACATTATAGATTGCTTGGGGTGAAGTGATGATAGATGGTAGTAATACCTATAAGAGGGTGAATTTTAAAACACAAGTTTAATTATGGGCTTGATTTTAAATTAGTCAAGTATAGTTATTATAAAAAATTAATAAGGGGTGTATGATGTGGTATCCTACTAACATCTTGTTAGCCGAGATGGTGTAGATGACAGGAAAATCCATGCAAAAGTGGAGGTAAAATAGAAACCTAAATTTGTACCTATTTGAATTAGTTGAAGAATAATAAGTTGAGACTTGATGTTATGAACAAGGATTGAGATGAACAAGGATGTGAGAGAAAGGAAGTACCTCACTTCTTGCATTATTGAGTTGTCTTCCTAGGAGTGTCCTAAAAGAGGAGAAGACATGTTGTGTCCTATGTATTGGATTCATCAATAGTAGGAAACCTCATGTAAGCTATGATATTCAGTAGATGAGATATTCCTAAGAAGTGGGAGTAATGATCAGTTCATGGAAGAATCTCAGATAGAGGATTGGTCTGTGGAAAAGTGAATAATCACTTCAAGTGTTACAATCTACTATGGAGGAGCAGATGTTGACAAATCTAGTCAAGACAAAGAAGTTTTAGTAATTAAATAACAACTCTATTGGGTTTGTGTCAAGGTAGTAGAGTGCATGGTTGGAATCTAGATGGAAGAATATGCAGGTGTATCAAAGCCTATGTATATTGAATTTAATTGGAATAAATGTTAGGATGTGAAATAAATATTCACATGTCATTATTCATGAGTCACTATTCATGGCCACTATTCATGTGATGAGGTGGAAATTACTATTCACAATGGTGAGTTGGCAATGATTGTGCTTCAGAGGTGGTAGTAGTGAGTTAGTGGTGACTATACATATGAAGTGGTACCTTATTGATGTGGCATGGTGCATATGTAATATTTTATTTATTAAAATATTAGGAGTGATAAATGTATCATATATCTCCACTTAGTTACATGGGTGACTGATGCAAGAACATCAAGGCAAGGAAACCTCATTTGTGTATTTTAGTCTACAAGGGGACAAATCTAGTCAAAAAGATAGTGTTAAAGGTTTTAGTACATGATAATATGTATAATTAAGGTCCTATAGGTCTTAAGAAGCCATGAGATGGCTTATAATTTTAATTAGAGGTTTTCCATCCAAAACTATAATTTTAATTTTCAAATGTTGTCATAAGCCAAGAGTGACACAAGCAAAGGTAAAGAGGTGGAAAAGAGTAAATATTAGAGTTAAGGGGTCACCAAATCCTTGTAATAAGTGTTTGTGTCATTAGTATGCATGGTCATAAGGGGAAGGATAATACTTTAATCATGAAATCAAGAAAACCCACGTTGAATTTATCTTTAGGTAAGTTTTGGTTTTGGTAATCACCTCAACCAATCTTGAAATTGGTTGAAGAGGAGAATATTTTACATGTGTGAGAGGGTTAGATAGCATATATGAGGAAAGGGAGGATATAATAAACTCTAAGAAAGGGAATCAGGGAACTAAGAGAAAATTTTGATGTACCTCTCAAGGAAAGTGGATAAATCATCCAAGGGACTAAATTCTGTAGATCAAGATTGTCAAAAATGAATAAAGAAAATTGTCTTGTATTTTTTGTTATTTATTTGAATCAATATTGTGTAATATAATCCATGCATTGTTATTATAAATCCAAAAAATACATGTACATGGTTCTTTATGAATGTTGCAAGGAGACATATGAGCAGAGTGGTAGTCTTGAGAAAATGAGTCTACTTGGTTTTGGAGATTGTTGATATAAGAATAAGGATGGACCATTAACCCTAAAGGATAAACCTAATTTATATAAAATTTATTCTATTAGTTCTCACATCCTATAATGAGATTCAATTAACAACCATTCAATTTTGAAGAGTTTTGTATTTGCATGGTAAAGTTGGCAGGGTTCTAGAACCTATTATGTTGGTTTGTATTAGAAGTGCCAAGTCTTGAAATATATGTGTCCATAGTTAAGAAGTCCATGGAGATCTTTGTATAATCCATGTTGAAAGGAAAATATTCTATAATTGGTTGGAGGTAAAATGTTACTAGTGATGTCAATACCTATTTTGAGTAAATAGTTTTGTTATAAGGGTAATGAAGGTTTATCTTTGTCTTTATTAAGTATGTTATTAAATGGATATTTTATCAATGTTGAATCTTTAAGAAATAAGGTGATGAGATACATGTTCACCTTATGGTAACCTAAAAATTGGAAGGATTAAACCCTATTGCACTTACAAACTTATAAGTTACATGGTGATTCTTAGTCAAGAAGGTGGAGACTATTTTGGTAAGAAAACGTGTATCTTTTGATTACAAGAAATTGTAAGAGTTGTTTTAGTCATAATCAAATTATGAAAGATTGAATATCATCTTTGAAAGATTCTTAATTATTATAAACTCACTAAATCCTATTTTCGGAATGCTCATGGTGTTTAATGATTGGTTAGGACCCTATATGGGTATATAGACTTTATAAAGATGATGGAATCTTAAGGAAGGTAATGAACAAGAGTTGAAGGGAGTGTCAAGCTAATGAAGATAGAATAAGAGAAGGAAACCTTGTTTGAATTTTAAGAAAACACTATTATTATTTAGGCCCTACCACTCTCATATTTGTGTATACAAGCAAAGTGAAAATATTGAATAGTTGTTGTCTAATAGATGGGATTTTTAATATGAAGAGTATTTTGGATGGTCATAGGTATAATGGAGATGGAAAGACTTTTCAAGGCCCATTAGAAAGTTTTGAACCCTAAACTGTATGTTTACTTTATTGTCTCAGTTCTCATAAAGTCCTAAAATTCTAAGTTTCATTAGTTTATGACATCAAATTGACATTTGAATGGTTATAACCAATTGTATAAGGAGAAAGGAGTCAATACATAGCTTATTCAAGTGATTTGGTCTCTTGAAGTGTCCTAGAATTCAAGATATTGAATTTAATACACCCATGGCCCTATACAGGCCTAGAAAACCCTGGTATTAGGGTTTAGATTAAATTGATGTGTTCTCACTAATGGAAGTGATTTCAAGTTTTTAAGGACCGTAAAATTATGAAGTTGACCATCAAGGGTCAGAATAGGCCTAATTAGGCCTAAAGAAGAGTGTTTTTACAAAACAAACATCATCTAGAAAGGAATTTTAGTCATGGAACTTGGTAGACATCTAAAAGGGGATAATATAAGCCAATTAAAGTTATTATTCCTCCAAAATATTACTTATATTGAATGAACCCAGTGAAAAAGCTCAAGAAAGGGATACAAGCCTCCTAACATTGCAAAGAGATTGAATAGTGGAAAGAGGGTATGGAAGTGTATTGGATTCCTTTAGAAAGGCATAGATAATAATTTTATCATCATTAAATATTATATATTCCTTAATTTTTCTTAGTTTAAACTTAATTCTTGTTTTGGACCTAGAGACCTCAAGGGTTACCTAGTGTGAAAGCTAGTGAACACCAAGGAGAAGTTTGTGAAGAAAAAGGGTGTATGAGATGGTGAATGAATTTAATGTCATATGAGAGAGGTTAGATTATATCAATAATTTTTTTTAGGATAAAAAGACACATGTTCATATGATCCAGAAGGCTATTAAGATAAAGAACTAAGGAATAAGTTAGTGTGATCATGAAAAGCATAACCAATGTAAGTGACTAATTGGATTAATGAGCCAGGTTATGATGTTTTGAAGACTTATATCCATAAATATACACCATTTTGGTATTATATCTAGTAAGGTATGCTTGATTAAAAAATTGTGTTTTGAATTATTTTCATTTTGTTGATTTGAGATAAAGATAACATGCTATGAGATGTGCATGAGAATTAACTTAAAGGGTGTTAAGGTAGAAGATAAATTACAAGTTTGATCCATTAAGGTCATTAAATGAAAATAAGATTGATATAATGAAGAGATAAAGCCCCAAAGTCCTTTGAGAAGGACAAGAGCTAGTCAATAAAGGATAGAAGAGATAGAAGGGAAAGAGAGCATTGAAGCTCCAAGAGAGAAGGGAAGAAATAAGACTCCAAAAGAGAGTCAAAAGAGTAAGAAGAGATCATAAAGAGAGGACTAAAGAAGAGGAAAGTCCCACAAGAGGTCTAAGAGGCAAGCTTGATAGGAATTGCTAAGAAGAAGTTCTAGATAGTCCAAAAAAATAAAGAAGAATGGGGAAGATGGATGTAGGAAAGGAAGTAGCATACATAAGAAAAGAGTTGGGGAAGAGATTTGAGAAGATTGAGCTCATGATTAATCTCATGATAAAACAATAAATCCAATAGATTGGATATATTATGAATAAAAAGGTGAAGTGGCTAATAGAGTCACTAGTGAGAAGAAGAAAGCACAATAAATATGTCTTAAGGAGAGAGAAGAAGATAGAAAAGGTATCCAAAAGAGGCATGAGAAAGAAGATGTTTCCAAGTGATAAAAAATAAAGATAAGTTATTAAGTGAGATCTCATTAAAGATAAAAAGAAGGAGAAATATGTGCCAAGAAGAGCACATGAGGATGAAGATAAGAGAAGATGGAATATGCCTATGCCAAATGCATTCAAAGAGACTATATGGTCTCTAGTTTTATATGCTAAATTGATTTTGAGTTTAAGTTTGAAAGTATGAAGACAATTTTGGAGAAGGCCAATCATAAGACCTCAAAATTTATGAAGAATGGGTCAAGCACACTACCCATCAAGTGGAAAAAGGAGGACAAAGAGAAATAACCTCTCAAAGAAGACAAAGTTTTGAAGATTGAAGATGTTTCACATGCTAAAATTGAAGAGAAAGAGGAGTTATATGATGCATTTCCATGTATATCAGTTGAAACAAAAGATATGGTGAAATAATAAGTCAAGAAGGTCACCCAAGAAGATATGAAAGAATAAACAAGTTTGCGTCAGATTCCTATGAAGGTAAATGAGTGTTTACATGTTGATTTTGATTGCATAAATGAAGAAGAAAAGGATGATATTCAGGTTGAGGAAAATAAAGATAGATTTCAGCCCTCAAGGAGAGCACAAAGTCATGGGTATGTATGGCCTAAATTTATTAAACAAGTAGGTGATAAGAAGGAAGATAATAATCTCAAGCAAGAAGTCAAAAAAATCAAGAGTATAGGTGGAAACACAAGGAAAATGATAAAGAATACCAAGTTGGCATGGTAGAAAGCAAAGGCATGAGGTATGAGAGTGATGAAAATAGAGGAAAATGTTAGCCTAAGAAGATACAAGGGAGAAAATGGGTGATAAATAACATGGAAAGATCACAAGAAGATCATAGTGTAACTTTATTCCAAGCAAACATGAAGATAGAGGAAGATGGCAAGTCCAAAAAGCAAATGAGAGAGATGATGCAAGTAAACCAAGCAAGTGAAATGAAGGTACAAAAATTTAAACAAGTAAAATAATGCATGATAGAGGATAAGTGTTGGAAAAATGTGTTTTCAAGTATGATATATGATGGTATGTGTGACTTTGATTTCAATAGTGAAGATTCTTTGTACATAGAAACCATGGCATTGATGAATAGATGTGTGGAAAAAGAAGATGAAGGTGAAACACCTCAATGAGTGCTTGAGAATCATGATTTATATCAATATAATGGTGATATGAATCTAAAAATTGAAGGATTCCAAGGATAAGATCAAGAACAAGTTGTCTAAGACAATGAAAAACAAAGTAAATCAAAGTTTGATGAAGTGAATGAAGAGGTTGATGCATTCAACTTGCAAGAGGAGTTGAGAATGTTGGAGTATATGTTTAGTACATCAAAATATATGAAAATATATGAGGTAAAATAAGTAAAAGTCAACCAAGAACTCCAAGAAAACTCAAGAGATGAGCAACAAAGAGATGCACAAGAAGTTATGCAAACAAAGATTCAAACATTAAAGAAAGCAAGCAAGGAAATTGAAAACAAGTTGAGTTGAATATTAGATCAAATTAATTATGCATTTTTACTTGAAAAACATGCATATGGGAGGCCAAATATTGGTCACATAAAAATTTCATATGAAAAGTATGAGTAGATTAATAAATTTCTATTCTATAGTGAGCAAAATGAGAGAAAAGAGCATCAAAATGTGAAGAAAAGGAAGCAAAAGAACATATAGGTGAAAAAAATATAGATATTGGCATGTCCAAGAGGTCAAAAGAGTCTCATAAAGAATGAGATAGAAGGAAAAAGAAGAAAAACACACAAAACAAGCAAGCCGCAAGTGAGATTAAGGAGAAAAGAAGCCATGAAGCAAGCATGATAAAGACACATGCATACAAGTTGGTTGTAGTTGAGCATGAGAAGATTCAATATGACATATTACAAGTGGAAGATGTAGAAAGCAAGGAACTAAAATAGTGGGAATATCTCATGGAGTTGTAGGATGCATAGACGCAAAGATTAGACAAAGCTATAATGAAAAAATGCAAGCATTTGGCAAAGAAAGGGAACAAGCAAGGATAACCAGTAGTCAAGCATGTGTGAAGGACCATAAAAGGATAAATTGGAAGGCAAGAAAGAAAGGATGTGGCTCAATTTATCTCCCTCCTATGGAGTATGATGTAGGAGCATCAAGGCAAGAAAACCTCATTTGTGTGTTTTGGTCTACAAGAGGACAAATCTAGTCGAAAAGATAGTGTTCAATGTTGTAGTACATGATAAGAGGTCAAATTAAGGTCCTAGAGATCTTAGGAAGCTATGAGATGGCTTATAATTTTAATTGGTGGTTTTCCCTCCAAAACTATAATTTAAATTTTCAAATGGTGTCATAAGCCAATAATGACCCAAGCAAAGGTAAAGAGGTGGACAAGAGTAAATATTAGAGTGAAGAGGTCACAAAATCCTTGTAATAAGTGTTTGTGTCATAAGTATACATGGTAATAAAGGGTAAAGATCATAATTTAATCAAGAAACCCCATGTTGAATTTGTCTTTAGGTAATTTTTGGTTTTGGTAACCACCTCAACCAATATGGAATTTGATTGAAGAGGAGAAGATTGTACCGGTGTGTGAGGGCTAGATAACACAGAGGAGAAGAGAGAGGATAGAAGAGGCTTCAAGAAAGGGAAGTAGGGAGCTAAGAGAAAAATTTTATGTACCTCTCAAGAAAAGTGGATCAATCATCCAAGGGACTAAATTCTATAAATCAAGATTGTCAAAAATGAATAAAGAAAGTTGTCTTGTATTTTTTGTTATTTATTTAAATCAATACTGTGTAATATTGTCCATTCATTGTGTTTAGAAAGCCCAAAATTCCATGTACATGGTTCTTTATGAATGTTGTAGGAAGAAGACATATGAACAGAGTAGTAGTTTGGGGAAAAGCATTCTACTTGGTTTTGGAGAGTATTGATATAAGATTAAGGAGGGAACATTAACCTTGAAGGATAAACTTTATTTATATAACATTTATTTTTTTTGTGCTAACATCCTAGAATGAGAATTAATTGGCAACCATTCAATTTTGAAGAGTTCTGTATTTGCATGGTAAAGTTGATAGGGTGTTATAACATGGTATGTTGGTTTGTATTAGAAGTTACAAGTCTTGAATAACATGTGTCCAAAGTTAGGAATCCCATGTAGATCCTTGTGTAATCCATGTTTAAATGAAAATATTCTATAACTAGTTGGAGGCAAAATGTTTCTAGTGCTATCAATATCCTATTTTGAGTAAACAATTTTATTACAGAAACTGATGTGTCATCACCCAAACTAATTGAAGTCATGCTATAAGGCTCTAAAGATGAAAACTCAACTAGTGAAGAGCCCATGTGGTGAGAAGAACTCGAATCAATGACCCATGAAGATGTAGAAGCTATTGTAGCTACAAGGGCCTTGCCCTTTTCTTTCTCCTTACCCTTGCTTTTGCCTTGGTAGAATCTTGGGTAGATGAATTCTGCTTGATGGACTCTGGAACACCTATGTTGTTCTTCTCTAGAAGATGAGTTAGGTGATATATTTATTTCTTCATGCATTTGTGTTCATCATGCCCTATCTTTTTACAATAGGCACACTTAACCTTCTCCTTCTTAGGTTTAGCATTAGAAGAGGAAGTCTCAGTGTTGTTTTTGGCACGATTGGTGTTTTTTTTCTTCTTCTCCTGGTCCTTATTCTTTTTCTTCTTCTCCTTTGTTGAAGTCTTATCCTTACCATTTCTAGCTATCAAAGCTTTGGGTTGAGTAGACTTCATTGTGCCCATTTGAATTAGCTTATCTTGCTCCCTAGTCAAGTCGGCAATGAATGAATCCAAAGAAGGCATTTTCCATGTAGTGCCAAGGGCACTTTTTGTGGCATGGAAGGTGGAGACAAACACTGAATAGATTGAACCTAACTTTGAAAAAATAGAAAGGATGAGTTGATCATCTTTCTTCTCTATCCCGCATTCTTTCAATTGCAATTTAAGGGCCTTAAACTTAGTGAAGAAGTCTTGTAGGGTGTCAAAGTTGCTAGGACTTAGACTTATGAGTTCGTTTTCGAGCTCATGACCTCTCATCTCATCAAGCTTCCCAAATAAATTTTATAAGGTGTCCCATATGTCATTGGGAGTCTGGGAGGATTCTAAATGGAAGAGAAGTTTTGGAGACACATACAAGCTCAGTAATCCATAGGCTTCATCACTACGGTTGTACCACTTGACCTTTTTAGCATCAGTGTTGGGTTCTACTTCAGTACCCATGGTGATCCTATACAACCCTTTGCTTTTAAGAATGATTGATATTTTAACCTTTTATTCATGATAGTTAAAGAGTGTTAGGGGTTTAAGTTGAAAATAATCTATTTTTCACTGAATTTAGGTGAAGTTGTGTTGATTGCAAGTTGTGAATTTATGCAGAAAGGAGAATGAAAGTAAATATTTTAAAAGTTGTGAAAAGCAATCACACCCCCCCTAAATATTGAAGTGCATGCTCAAAATATGTTAGACTTAGCCGAGAATGCGTCTTAGAGCAATCAGTGCAAGACTAAAGCAAACAGGACGTCGGACTCAGCCGAAAATGCATCCCGAGAGACCCAAATTTTTGGCACTTTATAAACTAGTGAATTTTTGACAAATAACAATCCTAAACTATGGATAATTAAATTACAAACACTTTTTCAAAAAATGGCACCCAAATTTGAGCTACCGTTTACAAGATATTAAAGGTTCAATTTTCTCGTAAACTAGTGTTTTTGCAAAAAAACACTAAAACATTTTTAAAATGCCTATTTTGAGAGAGAGAGTGGTCTTCCAACCACTCATTAGATTAGGCATGGAACGAGGAATCCAAAGGAGGTTTGTGTGGGGGGGAATTGGCCTCTCGCCAACTCGGGCCTCACCCTTCGTCTTCGTAGGTTGAAGATACAAATTTAAAATGAAAAACCCCAAATTACAAAACTATCTAAAAAATTAAATATTTAGTCAAATTGACTGATTTTGTTTCACAATTCAATTTTAAATTGAAAATAATGAAGCATAGATAGAATGAAGGATTGCCAAGTGTCCAAGGGATGCCAAGTAAGGAAGGGGCACCAAAATAGCACAACCCAAAATTTTAACTCAGAAAAGACAAAAAAATAAATATGCAGACCTATTGGATGTCGTATGACCTGCTTGGCACCTTGTTGGGCAAGAAAATAAGCTGGAAGGACTAATTGAGGCGTAGCAAAATTGAAGGTGCTACTGAAGTTGGCGCAAACTTGCAAACTTGCACGTCGTACGGCCTGGTCAGCTATTGGAGAGCGCAGACCGCTGCTACTAGAACTGAAAGCTATTTTGGACACCGTACAGCTGATGGCATGGCTGGAAGGAAGGACTTCTGCTACTGAAACTGAAGTTGCTTAGAGCTGCTCCTCCCTCTGCTCTTTGCACACAACAATGGTGCCCAGGCTAACTATTGAACTAGCCCCTGAAGTGAAGACAATTAAGACACCCAAAGGCCAAGGATTCTCAAGAAAATGATACCAAAAATGATATACTTTTTTTAATTTTAGATTAGATCTAAAAAAATTTTAAAAAAAAGAGAACTCCACTCCTCTTGATTTCAAAATGAACTAAAAGCATAACCATACATACGATTACCGTTCTTGCTCTGATACCATATCGGAGTTGTTGCTAGAATCTAGATAATGCGAGTGCAATGGAGACATGATCACACGAGATGAAGCAAGTGCACACCACATAGATGCTAAAGCAATTTGAAAATAACAAGAAGATAAATTACACAAGACAAAATAGAGAAAACCAAAATCTGATTAACATGAGATGGCCAAAGTGAGGACTACAAATATGAGAGTACATAAGTAACTCCTCCACAAAAGGTGGACAAGGCACCCCAAGAATAGACTATAACTACTCCATGAAAGGTGGTGACAAGGTGCTAAGAATAGAGAAGTAACTCCCATCAAGGGAGTTACTTATGACATTCTTATGACACATCTATGACACACACCTCCACATAAGCTAGCCTATCCCAAAAATGTAGGAAAACTCCATGTATGCACAAGAAATACAATTTCCCTAATTAATAAATAGGGAAAAATAAAAACCTACACTAATAGGTTTGTGTGTTGACAGTGAAAGTCTAACACAAGGTTCATGTTCTTGATGATACCATGGTGTCTATCTAGGGTCTAATGGTTGTTTAAGATATTTTATTACACTTATCCACTACTTAAACATATTTCACATAGAAATTAGGTCCACGAATGTCCACTTGCAGGTCTACAAACCTATGGGTGGCTAGATTACACTTCAGCCTTATTTGAGAGTATAATTTGACATCACCTCTCAACACATTGAACTTATGACCTTGTCTATAGTATTATACATTTTTACATTAGTTTATTATTTCCACTCAGTCCAATATTGATGTTCAAACCTGTAAAATACCATTTATGCACAGACCATATGTCCAAAGAGTAAAACATGATGCCTCTTAATAGGATGTTTGCAAAGAGATACTTCTAAAGAGAGAACAGATGAATTTTGGAATATTGAGGAGGTTTTATATGATAAATGGAGTACTGGTAACCTCTAAAAGTGACATACATCTTAGACAAACCAAAACAAACTTGTAGCAAGATGATATGCCCACACAGTCAAGACATTTTTCCTTCTATTGAAGACACTTCATTGAGATGAATTAGTTGATTAAACCCAAATTTAAAAGATATATTTTACCTATGAAAATATCTCTCAAAACCATTCTTCTCCATTGAATTCTAAAGTGGAGAAATAAGAGCAAAATCAAACCATGCTTGGATGGATAAGGCATAGTGACCTAATGTCACTCTTAGCGATTGTTTATAAAAGAGGGACAATGAATTTGCAAACCAATCCACTAATTTAAAGATTATTAGGACCCCTAAAAATTTCCAAAGTTTTAGATCCCAACTCTCTCTCTCTCTCCTGGTTGTACCATCCACTTGAATTTTATCTTTTTGAGTTTGTGAAGGTAGTGACGGATGAGAGAGAGTGTATAATGCATTTGTATGACCTAAAACTTGATCCAAATCCTAAAACTGCTCTTATAAATCTAAAAGGATACCTTTAAGCCATTTTCAACTAATACATGATATTCCAAGGTCATACAAGTGCCCAAAAGTGCTTATAAAGAGGTAGTTTACTTAGTTTAGGCATTAAACTATAGACTTTGTCAGTGTATGACCATCCCTAAACATTATCTAACATCAAGTATGTTGGGTAACCTTCTTGAATTTTTTTTCTTTGAATATGGTACTTACAACTCCAAATTAGCTAAAAGGTGACTAAAATTATAACTTAGCACATGACACAATAAAATGTTAACAAATGATAATATGACCTTAAATACACATTAATAACATTTTATAATGTCTCTAAACTATTTAAAACCTTTTACCACACTTGACCACACCAAGACCTCATAAATGACCCCTAGGACTAGACAAGCACATATTAGACCAAACCTTGGACCAAACTAAATAAAGACAAATATGACCACATGGAGCCATTTAGAACTATTTAAGACCATAAAAAAACTATAAAAATACCATAACCAAGTTTTGATAACCCCATGAAAGTTTCAACCTATAGGGGTTTACCAATTTTGACTTGAGGTCAAAATTTGGTTATTGGTGATTCATAGGGGTAGCATGCCTACAATGCTAATGGACCAATGGCCTTATCCTCCCATTAGTCAAAGGAGTCACCTTTATACTACAAAATGAAACTGACATGCCCTAAAGACTTTAAACTCATACCAAACCACACAACAAGAATCAAACACACTATTCTAAAGGCATTTAGGTAAAACCACACATAAAATACTCAAAACAACACACCTAACTTATTATGTACATACCTTAAAACATGTTTGACGTGATGAAATAGTTCTTCTTGATTCAACTAGGGTAAAAAAAAAATGTTCCTAGAGTCACAACTACTCCATGAGAACAAATCACCATAAGATGGGTGTTTTTCAAAGAAAACTTTCTTGTGAATGTGATCAAATGACTTACCACTCATGAGACCTCTGCTAGCTGAAAATGCCTCATTTGAGACTCCTTTGAATGGTCTTTCTAGATCTCTTTGAAGTCTACTTGGCATTATAGCTTGTTTGGACTCTTTCATGCTCCTTTGTCACTTGTCAATTTTCTCTTTAGGAGTCATAAAACCTTTCTCAACTTCACATTCATTTGAACTATGATGTGTTTGATGTTTAGAGGCATCAAACTTGCCTTCTTATTGTCTAAACATGTCTGCAAGTACACCAAGATCAAATTGATGTCTATGTTGATCCTTACTTTTATGAACATATGCCTTGACCTAATTGCATTCTTCTAAGGAATCAATTTTCTTGACAAGGACTTGACACTCTTCTTTGTATTTGTTAGGTTCATCATTGACCCTATCACCGAGCCTATGTTTCTTTTGAGGGAGAGTTGGCCCACTTACTTGTTCAAATTATTGCATTATGGTATGGTATTGTTACCATAAATCATCATGTCCTTCTTGGCTATCATATGCATGAATATTTTATTATTAGTTAGGTATAAATATGGCATCTTCTTGGCTATCATACTCCAACACACTTTAAAACTCATCATCATCATCACCATCCATATGTATAAAATAGTTACCCCATGCAGCTTGTTGAAGGTCATCATTAAAATTAACCTCAAAAAACATATCATCCTCTTTATGCATAATATATGTGCCAAGACCTATCTCTTCAATGAGCTTGTATGGATCAAACCCATGTTGATCAGCTCTTCACTCATCAAGATATAGGTTAGCTATGCCATCAAGAGTGTTAAAGGTTCTTGGTCACTAGGATGGTCTTCCTCTTCATTGATGTTAAAGTTCATGTTTGAAATATTAGGTACATAGGGATATACATGAAACTTAGCCAAAGGTTTAGACTTGATAGATACCTTAGCACCATACCTAGTCCTAAATGCCATGTAGGACCAATCTGAAGTCAAATACCCTCCAATATTAGAATTGAAGTCCCTTGACAAGCAAAGGGAAAAGTAAGGTGGCACATCTATAACCACCACATTTTGGAGATGGATAATGTAGGGAAATCATAGAGAGTGAGTTTTAAACCTTTGATAATGCCAACCATCTTGGTAATTGATCCATCCAACTGTAACACCCCCTTAGAGTGTGACTCATACTTCAACTTTAGCTTGGTTACTAATTATTTAGGCATGACTAATGCACTTGATCCACTATCAATCAAGAAATTTTGCACCAATGAGTCTTCAATGATTATGGATAGGTATAATGGAGGAGGTTTATCCTTTCTTTCATATTTTTTGGTTACCCATCCTTGGTCTTCACTTCATTTGTCAAAACTGTCCCTTTTTTACTAGGCTACCTAGATGATGCATTGAGCTTGGAGAACTCATTTTGGAGTGGGTCTCTTTATCTAGGGATGGATAGTTCTAATCACATTTAGATGCTTACATGAACCTTATTCATCTGATCCAAAATATTCATAGGAGAGCTACCAACTTTATCATGCACTCTAGAAGCCATAACACTACCACTAGCTTATGTAAATTGATGCATAGGAGAAGGCATATGAGGAGCTCTAACATTATGAAATTTATTATTTACTTGAGCCATAGGGCTGAATTTAGAATACCTAGTCCTTGAGGTGTTTGAGAGTTCACATTTGGACCACTACTTGTTCCTTATACTTCCTCAACTGCTCTCTTCTTTGACCTTATATTTTAATTTATCGAGCTTAAACCAATATTGAGATTACCTTGATAGTTGACTACAAATAAGTCCTCTTGATAGTAATTCATCAAGGCAAAATTTGATTGAGCATCACCTTTAATGTTCTCTCCTCTACTAGGCATCTCCTCTTGAGTCATGGAAGGCATTGTTCCCCATTGATCCATATAGTCTTGATTGAATGCATCATTTATGTAAGTGGAAGAGTTATGAGGTTGGTCCCATGAAGGATGCTCTCCATTGTCTTGAAAAATAATTTTTTGTATAGGTAAAAGTGTTTTATAATTAGAAGAAACATTTTGATTTTGTCTATTATTTTACCTCACTTTAGTTAGTTATCCTTGTCCTTGGTATTGACCTTAAAAAGGTTGTTTAGGAGCTTGATAGGATTGATAGGGATGGAAAGGACCTTGAAAATACCATTTTTATTATTTTTATTATTTCCTTTTAATATTTTGAACCTCTTCTCTAAGAGCCTTAATCATATATTCTTCCTTTTGTTTACTTGGCTGATTAGGGGTAGCTTGTTTGTGCTTGGGTGTGGGAATAGGAGTAATGATATACATAGGAGCTTGCACATCAGGAAATAAAGGAATGGGAGGTATAGGGGTTATCTTCCTAGGTTAGATAAGATATTTCTTAGCTCTTATGGTAGTCTCATAGGCATTAGGCAAAGTATCCCCTCCCATGGATTAGATCATCATAGATATGCCACTATTGAAAGTCTTGAGGTAATAAATAAAATCATGATGAATAGTAGGCCTTAACAAGAGTGGTATCCTATCCCAAGTATTTTGTAATCTTGTGTTGAAGTCTTGAATAGCCTCTTGAGTTTATCTCTTTATTGTATCCAATTGCTTGGTCAAAGATAAGTGGTCATATTTGTAATCAAACCTTTTTCTCAAAGCATCACCTAGTTCATCCTATGTAGTGATAAAGTTGGGAGCCAAAGTGCCATACTAATCAAGTGTTTTTACCTTGAAATAAATAATGAAAAATTTGATAGAAACATCTTCTTCAGTGATGTTATGTATATTTAAAAATTGGCAATGTTTTTTATATGTTCAATAGGAGTAATGGCAGCTTCTCCCGTTTATGAAGGCACACTTTTGAGAGATGTAATAGGGATGTTATTATAACGACCAAGTGTTAAAGATCTATGGCCATTAAAATAAATAAAAGTTAGGTTCCTTGGGGCTACCATCTTGCAAATTAGACCCAAGAAAAGTCTCTTAATAGGTAAGTGAATAGCCAAAGACTTTTTAGAGTATGGATGGGTATTAGAAGACCTATTTTCTCTAAGATAATAGTAACGTAACTCTAAAAATTTGAATGGAATGCCTTTAGTAAAAGATATTGTGTTTACCTTAGGCATGAAAATGAATCACTAGTCTGCAACCAAGAGCCCATGAGTTTTGGATTCCCAAGATACTGCATGAAGGAAGCCTTATAACTTCAAATTTATCAAATTCAGCATCTACCTTTGATAACTTATTAGACTATGAGTCCCATTTGGAATGATAAAACTATTATCAATAAAATTTTCACCCTAAGAGTGTCTAATTTAGCCTATTTTAATTTGATGTAAAATGAAAACATCTCTCAAGTTGTGGGTGACCCATGGGAGAGATGAGTTTCTAAATTAAAGGGCTAGCTTCCTTACACCGCACCTACAACTAACCACTAATCTACTTGATTTGAAGGAAAAAGAATAGAATGGAATTAACACTAACCTAATAGAGGTGATGTATCAAAATTAACTCCAAAAGCCTACCTGAATTTTCACTAAGAAAAGTATTTATAAAATTGATCTCAACACCCAAGGTTCTTCTAATAAATGTGTTTCAACATGAACGTAAGATTCCACGTATTTATCAAGGTAGATGAATAGAAGGTCCAATTATAGACACTAATACTATTCCTTACACTTAAAGACACACTAAAAATAACTAACTACACTTCATGTGACCTACTAGAAGGTAGAGTACTTACACAAAGCATGAGAGAATGAGATGAACACAAGGAGAGATAACTATCACTTGCCATTCAACCATGAACTAATTCACAGACTTAGACAAAAATTTGAGAAATCAAAATTAGATTGAAATATTTTATTCAAAGTCAAAATTAGTACTCAAACTAGCAGGGTTTTGTCAGGATCTTGTTCCTCAATTAGAGCACACATGATTACCTCTTGTATTAGCAACTAAACACGGAATTTAACCAGAAGTAACAAGTAACTAGAAATATGAAACAACACAGGTTATGAGAGACAATACACAATTGTATTAATAATCACTCAAAAGAAAATACAATAAAGAAGATGCCACTTCTTCTTCCACCTCAAAGGCTTGCCACACCTCAAGGACTTCTTCCCTCTCTCTCTTACGGTCCCTTCACACAACTCAAATATAGAATTGTTGTTCACCTCCACTAGTCAGTAACAACACTGCCAGTACACCAAGCACACAACCATACTCCAAGTAGATCTTCTGCTCTCTGCTACCACCTACAAATCACCAGACCTTACTCACCATTGTAGATCTCCAAACGTGGTCCTACACACCTGCTAACCAAGATCATACATATATGAAGAACCCTTCTGATTCTCCAAACTAGCACCCACACTTGGTACTATGGCACTAGGAGGAACACACCATTACTCTCTTCTCTCTGAAGGAGCTTATTTTGCTCTCTTACTCTCTAGCACTCTTTTACAATACAGCCCATGAGTCTATTATATAGATCTCATGCATACAATAATTAGACTATCTTAATTACAATAATTAGACTCGCAACTCTAAGTCTATAATTAGCCTTTAACATGCAAACTAACAGTCCAAAAATAGACTCTCCAAAATCTGCATGCAAACTGCATGCTCACACACAGGTTGCCGACGTCGGCTCCTTCTAACCGATGTTGGCCGACTTGTAATCGACGTCAGTTGCTTCTGCACTGCTATCTGACCGATGTCGGTTGCCCTGCAACTCTCCACAACCTTCGTAACTTCTCCTGTTTGCATCCTGGTGAAGCTTTTAGCTCCACAACCTAACAATCTCCCACTTAGAGATAAACAACTACACTTTTACTTGTACCTGTACACCATCTAATTTATTCCCTGGCTTGTAGCCCTCTTCAAGCTCCATCTTGAAGACCACCCACCACACACCCTATGATGCCTTTCCTGTCATCCAAGTAACCTGCCACATCCGAACCTACAAATCCATGTAGTGAAGTCCTTGACCCTGCATAGCATGAATCCCTGTTGCTGATCCCTCTCAGATACCTGAGAATCCACCTTCCCTAAATTGGCTCCAAAATCTTTGACAACTCCCACTGCTGGGGAAAACTCAGGTCTACACTCGACCTCATGTGATTTCAAACACTGTTCTAAGCTTAGCTTGAACTGTCCAGCCCTTGGTGTGCTTTCTGATTCTGCATCCTACATCTTGAACCCTGCCAACACCGTCTTCACATCAGCTCCCACTGGAGATCAACCTGTGATCTTCCATGTCTCTTATGCCAAAGAATTTCACTACTCTAAATTCCTCATGACATGCCACTAAACTAACCTTACCTTTAGCTCAGCAAAACCCTGTATGTACGAACCTGTTAGCATATCACCCACATACAGTAACTGGATAATGTCACGACTCATCATCCACCTAGTAAGACAAACACAATAGTTACACTGACATTGACTAAAGCCCTGCTTTGTCATCCACCTATCAAACCTGTACCACTGTCCTGTAGCTTCCTTAAGACCATATACCTTGGCCTTCCGTCTCACGTATCCATCCACTCTCTTATTTAACTTGGGAATCCATCCATCTTTCAGTGCTTTCTTCTAGCTGACAACTCCACCAACAAACCCCTATTTGGTTCTTCTCCAAGGACTTACACTCCTCATCCATGTCAAGCTCCCACTGTTTCTGGATTCTACCTACATTGCCTCTTCACATCTTCCTGGTTCTCGACCATTAGTAAGCAACTAGTAAGAAGGTGAACAACGAATATGAGGTCCACTTACCCTTTCAGTCCTCGATATGAGTGTTTGAGACCTTTTTGACAGCTTGTTGTTTGCCCACCATCCATTCCAGTGACCGATCTCAGCCATCTCCCAGTCTACACCCGACCGATGTCGGTTCCCTACACTGACCCTGACTGCCAATGTCATTTCCCTAGTCGATGCTGGTATCCCTTCTACTGATGTCAGTTCCTGTCTGACCAACATTGATCTTCCTGTTGCCATCGTCGGTTACTGTCTAACCGACGTCGATACCTCTGTTCGCCTGTGAGTGACGACCTTTTACCTGCAAGCTCCTTTTGGGTCAAAAACCTATTCAAATCAACACAGCCCTACTCAGAATAATTTAGTCCCCTCAGCTGATCTCTGTCTGTCATCTCCTCCATGAACACCAAGGCTTTTCAGTTCTTAAGTTTGTCAAAGATATCTGTCTTCCGCTTAAGAACATGCATTCCCCTCCTACATATGTGACCAAGCCTACAAAGCCACATCTCTGCAATAGAAGGTGAATCAATAATATAAGTAGATAGATAAAGGATACCTACTTTCTTATCACCGTCTAATTCAAGTACATCCGCTGTGAGAGTTACTATGCATCTCCCATCACCCAACTTTTTTAAAGAAATTAGACTCGTCTCCAAGACTG
This sequence comes from Torreya grandis, assembly GCA_037957365.1. Lineage (NCBI taxonomy): Eukaryota > Viridiplantae > Streptophyta > Pinopsida > Cupressales > Taxaceae > Torreya > Torreya grandis. Next base: position 2,421,186 of record JARHVA010001337.1, on the reverse strand, counting down.
GTACCTGCATGACCTCCTTCAACACTTGTGTGTTATCCATCTGCATTTTCAGCTTCACTTCCCCTTTGCCAACAATCTGACAAGGCTCACCAACCCCTAAATAAATCTCTCCAAAGTCTCTAAAGACATACCTATGAAAAGATGCTCTATTTCGGGCTGCATGGAAAGAGGCAAAAGAATCTGTAAACCAAGATTCTACTTTATCCAAAGCAACCTGTGCAACATCTGCTTCTACACGCTGATCTTCTATCGACCAACAATCTTCCTTTACCTGCTCTTTCTTTCCATCAATCAGACCATTTGTGTTATTCAGTTTCTCCATTCATAGCTTACTTTCTTCTGCCATTGCTATACTCCCACTCAATCTGAAACCCTTGAGAGTGACCTGTAATCAAAAAACCACTAACCAGATTTGAACCACCTATTAGTCAACCCAACCAAAAGCTCTGATACCAACTATCAGGATCTTGCTCCTCAATTAGAGCACATATGATTACCTCTTGTATTAGCAACTAAACACGGAATTTAACCAGAAGTAACAAGTAACTAGAAATATGAAACAACACAGGTTATGAGAGACAATACACAATTGTATTAATAATCACTCAGAAGAAAATATAATAAAGAAGATGCCACTTTTTCTTCCACCTCAAAGGCTTGCCACACCTCAAGGACTTCTTCCCTCTCTCTCTTACGATCCCAACACACAACTCAAATATAGAATTGTTGTTCACCTCCACCAGTCAGTAATAATGTTGCCAGTACACCAAGCACACAACCGTACTCCAAGTAGATCTCCTGCTCTCTGCTGCCACCTGCAAATCACCAGACCTTACTCACCATTGTAGATCTCCAAACATGGTCTTGCACACCTACTGACCAAGATCATACATATATAAAGAACCCTTCTGATTCTCCAAACCATCACCCACACTTGGTACTATGGCACTAGGAGGAACACACCATTACTCTCTTCTCTCTGAAGGAGCTTATTTTGCTCTCTTACTCTCTAGCACTCTTTTATAATACAGCCCATGAGTCTATTATATAGATTTCATGCATACAATAATTAGACTATCTTAATTACAATAATTAGACTCGCAACTCTAAGACTATAATTAGCCTTTAACATGCAAACTAATAGTCCAAAAATAGACTCTCCAAAATTTGCATGCAAATTGCATGCTCACACACAGGTTGCCGATGTCGGCTCCTCCTGACCGATGTCGACCGACTTGTAACCGACGTTGGTTGCTTCTGCACTGATATCTGACCGACGTCAATTGATCAGACCGACGTCGGTTGCCCTGCAACTCATTCTGCAAATCTCTACAACCTCTGCAACCTCTGTAAATTCTCTTGTTTGCATCTTGGTGAAGCTTTTAGCTCCACAACCAAACAGGTTTGTTATACCAGATGTAGATATCTTACAAGGCCAAAAGTGGTTGTTTATATAAAGAAATGGGAAGAGAGAGAGAGAGAGAGGGGCATAGAAGGAGAAGATTACCAAGAGTACACATGGTATTTATAAACAAGGATGAGTTGTTAATAGTTTAAAAAGACTTCTAAATCTATGTTTCTATCCTCTAATGATGTTCCATCCTCTAAGTGGCGTAGGAGTTAGAATCTAAGCTTGACACCTTGATCATCTTCTTAAAAACTTCCCTTTCTTGCATAATAAGAGTGATAAATGGAATTTAAAGTCATCAATTCACCATAAATTCCTTCATACCCTCTCATTTGACACCTTTTATACACTTAGAAACTCCTCTGATCTGATATTTCATCATTCATATACCTAAGTGTCTTGAAACTCCTCATTTCCCATGCCTAACCTTATCCAAGTGGCTCAAAACTTGAGCTCATCTTCTCCAAGGAACTATATCTCCATGTATGGACTTAAAATATCTTATTAGACCAAAAAAAAATCATTTTGGTTCCTAGATCAACTCCCAAGACTCCATTTTGCTCCTCAAGCTCTCATTAGGTTTATTTTCCTTATAGACCTAAAAACCTACTTGTGTAGAATAATGTAAAAATGTTATTGAGAAATTGAGAACATATTTTAGGACCCATTATCCCCTTACATCTTCATGTCAAATTTCATGTCCAGACTCTGAGTGAAAGTGCATTTTCTACCTTTCTCTCTCCTCAATTAGGCCTCCTTAACTAGAACCCTATTTTTGTACTCCAAATCTATCTCACATATGTAAAACCACCCAAAAACATGTGATTCACTTTTCATACCTTTTAACCAACCTCAATGTCAAATTTAAGGCCATGAGACCTTGTGTAAGTGTGAGAACCATGAAATGGCCTTGAAATCTAGTCTCATTTTAGGCTTGTTTAGGACTGCCTTGGAAAATGAGCTTAATTTGATCACTTCCAAGATCTCTTGTGCATATTTTTTATCTCTAAAGGATGAAATATATCTCATGTGACCTCCTACAATGGTTTTCAAGTTCTCCATTGCTCAAAACCCCTAAAAACACCAAAAATCATGTAAAATAGTGCATTTATTACATTGCATACAACTTCAAGTATAGAAAAAGTACTCATGGAGAATTTAATTGGAGTAATAAAAAACATAAATAATTTTTTAGTAGAAAAATATGTCATTTCATGTGCTTTAGAAGTCCATTTCTCTTGATTGGTCACTACTAGGGTTTTAAGTGCCTTATGTTCTTAAGGATTGTTCATAAAGAATAGATCTTCTTTATCTCTCCTAATTTCCTAATCACCCAAGATTGTAGTTATGGGACCCCTCCATCACCTCCAAACACCACTATTTCCCATTCAAAACCTCATGAAATTTTTGAGTGAAATATGATGTCTCTCAGGTTGCAAGCAAGCCATTAGAGAGGGGTCTGAGCTATTAGCCTTTATTCATGCAGGTAATGGGTCTAATCCATAAAATGACACCAAAATGATGAAGTTTTAATACCTCAATACCATCCTTGAAAACCACTTATCTCTATTCTTTTGGTTAAGGTTACAATAGGTGAGAGAAAATTAGTTTTGGATGACAGTCTTGCATTAAGAGAGCTTGAGGTGGTCTTGAGAGCATAAATGACACTTTTCTTATTTTTATCTAATTTTGAATGATCCTAATAGGTCTATATTATGCCTATAAACCTCTCAAAACCTTAAAATAATCACCTTACCTCCAACAAGCTAATTCATTCATGACTATACCTATGGGCCTGTGTGTGGTTGATCTTAAGCTTATCTGGCCTAAATAGGGTCTGTCACCATTTTCTCCTTTTAATGGGTATGAAGATTACTTGGAGTTATGTCATAACCATGAACCATATAATATGCTTCAAACCATTATTCTTAACTCTTGTTTCTACTCTAAACAAATCATTCTCATTCAATCAAGTGGGTAGGCTTGTGTATGGTCTTGTTGATTGTGTATAGAGGGGTTTAGGTCTTTCTTGTGATAAGTCTCAATAGTCATTTATTAAAATTTATTTTTGTCTTCAAATTTAGTATACCTAAGATATACCTCATTGTCCTTCATGTACTCTTCTCCTTCCTTAGTTTTGAAACCAACCTGCTCTTGACTGTAACCTGTAGGTGCTCATAGAGAAGTCTGACTATATTTGAGGGTTTAAGGTCTTTAATTTCACACCAATGATCCTATTAATGAAACTTAAACTTGTTTGATAAACTCAATTAGGCTCCAATATAATTTTATACATGCTCTACCTCTTCCTTAGGCTTGGAACTCACCTGTCTTGCTTAGGCTAGCATGTAGGTAGTCCTTGAGATAGTCTGATTGCATGCTTTGGGTTTTAGGACTTTCATTGCTAATCAATGATCATATTAATGACTTTTTTTTTACCCTTATGAGTTTGTAACCCTTTCAATTTTCACTCTCAAGTCACCATAACTTTACAACACACATTGTTCAAGGTTACCTCTTAAAGTGGATGTAGGTGGTCATTGGAAGAGAGTTTGAACATGTGGTCTTGAGCTTATTTTTCTCAACTACATCAAGGCACCTTGAAGGCAGTCAAATCTCATTAGATGTGCATTCTAACTATCTCACAAAGTATATTGGTTACTTCATGACATTTTCAATCTTTTACCTTCTTATTTTTGTACATATGCCTGTGTATATGCATTAAGGCTTATGAACTTAATCATTTTGACCATCTATAAACTTGTAAATGGTTTAAGTACCTTCATTGATGTGTATCTTCTCCCTCATATGCATTGGGTTATGATTCTTTCCCTGGATTTGTTTCTTGTTTGGAGGACAACTAACTTTCAATCCAAAAGAGAACCTATAGGTCTAGGGCCTATAGGTCTTCATTTACTTGTTTAGATTGCAAAGACAACTTGTTGAGTCTTTAGACCCTTTTAACACTCTGGTGTTGTATCAACTCCTGCTCTATTTCATCATCTTGATTTTAATAGGCTTAATACTTCTAACCAAACATTACATCATTTAAAAATTTGAATCACCTGTATGGATTGTATGTACAGTTAGCTTATGTATAAGGTTTGTGTGTTGATAGTGAAAATTAACACAAGGTTCATGTTCTTGATGATACCATGGTGTCTATCCAGGGTCACATGGTTGTTTAGGATCTTGTATTACACTTATCCACTACTTAAACATTTTTCACATAGAACTTAGGTTCATAGATGTCCACCTACATGTCTGTAGACCTATGGGTGGCTAGAACACACTTCAACCTTGTTTACAAGTATAATTTGACCTCACCTCTCAAAACCTTAAATTTATAACCTTATCCATAATATAATCTCATGCTACATTAGTTTCTTATCTCCACGTGGGCCAACATTGATGTTCAAACCTATAAAAGACCATTTATGCACAGACCATGCTTCCAAAAGAGTAAGACATGATGCCTCTTAACAGGTTGTTTGAAAAGAGATACTTATCAATAGAGAACACATGAATAATTAAAGAGTGAGGAGGTTTTATATGATAAATGGATTATTGGAAACCTATGACAGTGACAGACATCTCAGACAAACCAAAATAGACTTACAACAAGATGATATGCCCACACAGTCAGGACATTTTTTATTTTATTAAAGACACTTCATGGAGATGAATTAGCTAATTAAAACCAAATTTAAAGGAGATATTTGACCTCTGAAAACATCCCTCAAAACAATTCTTCTCCATCAAATTCTAAAGTGGAGAAATAGGAGCAAAATCAGACCCTGCTTGGATGGACAAGGCATAGTGACCTGTTGTCATTGTTAGTGATTGTTCATTAAAGAGGGGACATGAATATGCAAACCAATACCAATAATCTAAAACTTATTAGTACCCCTAATAATTTATAAAGTTTTAGCTCCCAAATCTCTCTCTTTTGGCCGTACCATCCACTTGAATTTTGCCTTTCTGAGCTTATGAAGGCAATGATGGAGGAGAGAGAGTGTCTAATGCATTTGTACAACCTAAAACTTGATTCAAAGACTAAAAATGATATTAGGAATCCCAAGGGACACTCTAAAACCATTTTCAACTAAAACATGATCTTCCAAGGCCCTACAAGTGCTTTTAAAGAGGTAGTTTGCTTAGTTTAGGCGTTAAACTATAGATTTTGTTAGTCTCTAACCATATCTAAACATTTTATGACATCACGTATGTTGGGAAACCTTATTGAAATATTTGTCTTTGAATATGGTACGCACAACTCCTTTAAATTAGCCAAAAGGTGACTAAAATGATAATTTATCACATAAGAACATAATTAAATGTTAACACATGATAATATGACCTTCAATACACATTAATAACCTTTTATAATTACTCTAAACCATGTTAAACATTTGATCACATTTGACCACACCAAGACCTCATAAATGACCCCTAGGACTAGACAAGCACATATTAGACCAAACCTTGGACCAAGCTAAACAAGGACAAATGCAACCATATGGAGCCATTTAGGACCATTTAAGACCAAAGCAAGACTATAACAAGACCATAACTGAGTTTTTATAACCTTATGAAAGTTTCAACCTATAGGGGTTGACCAATTTTGACTTGGAGTCAAAATTTGGTCAATAGTTACTCTAAGAGAGAGAACTATATCAACCTAAGGTTTATTTGGGATATATAGGCAACACTCATATTACATGAATTTTTTTGAAGACAGTTCAGTTATTCCCCTTACCTGTTGCCCCCCTTTTCATTTGATATCTATCTTGTTTGGTGTGTAGGAGCCAGGGTTTTATGTTTTGCAAGTCTTTTATATATTTATTCGACTGCCACACAGAATCAAGAAACCCTCATGTACGCGCGCATAGTCAACTAAGATGCGGTTGTAGTCATCATACAAGGTTTTAGTGTGACCATGTCTTTACACAACCTTGTCCTTGCATAGTTTGCAATTTGTTTTCAGATGCGACACCATTTGCAGGGTTTTAAAGTTGTTTTCAATCACAGTGAGCATTAAATATGTTTTAGGGAGGTTTGCACATACTTAAATTCATTTACCATTTTTGACAAATTCTAAACTCTATAAAATTATGTACCTTACTGTACTTTAATATCAGATCTATATGTTCTAACATTTCCATTTTAATAGTTCAATATCTATTAATTTGATTAGTTTTGATTCAAAATAGATTAAACAAAACCACATGATACAAACGCACCCAAAACTAACCCAAAGCATTGCCTAATCTAGAACCACACAACTCACACTCTTAAACCTGGAGCTATACATAACACATTATTAAGGGGAACTAACTATTTCAAAAAAAAAAGAAAAAGGAGGAAAGAAGATTTAGGAAATTAAAAAAAAGGAAGCCAAATACTTAAAAGGATTAAAAATCTTAATAAAAAGAACAATAAAAACCTAATTCGAAAGTCCAAATCATAAACACACAAATATCATAAAACAATACAAATTTACAAATAATATGTACTCCCTACCAAAACCAAATGTCTAAAGTAATTTAAAAGGAAATATGACAATATGAAAATACAACCACCAAAGTCAATGAATGGTAGACATATTTCATCCAATTATGTATGAAAGGGAACAAACCCACCCCACGTCAAAAGAGATGGAGATGGAAACTTCCAAATAAAAATGATAATTACAAACATCCAAAAAGTAATGGGACCTATTTAAAGGCAAACCAGCATGGTTCACCACTTAAAAGTAGAGGTAGATAGAAACTTGTACTTAAAAATCATAATTGCATCCATTATCCAAAAGTAATGGACCCATAAATCCATCCAACCAGGGATGGTTCCCCATTAAACTTTAGGTTAAGTGCAAATGGGACCCTCCAAACATGAAAGTATCGTGGATAAAAGTAAAAGTCACTCTTTAATAATCTTAATATTCACAAATGGGAAAGAGGATGACACTGAGTGGTCAATCTATAGATTCTGGCCAATCCTTGCATGTAGATTGTCAAATAATTGATGTTATAAACTAGTATAAATGTTTCAAATAGAATAATAAATTTTTTTTTTAATGCATATTAATTTAATTTTGATTGGTTATAGATAAATTTAATTTAATTATTTTATTATATTGGACATTTAAAAAATCAAGAAAAATAAATAAGTTTTATATTTTATTATATATTCAAAATATTGTAATTAAAAAAATTATGACAATCAAATAAATATTAAATTTAAATTTATGCATTAATTTTTATGCACTTATAATTATTATAACTATTTATAATTCCCATTTTAAAACACTAATATAATAAAATTTTACAATACTAAAATGAATTTCATGTTCGTATTATATCATATATTTTCACATCTTAACGAGGATATTTATTTATTTTACAACATTTAAATGTAATAATTGTATGCCTTCGCTCTAACACCTGTGGTTAGATTTCAAGATTGGTCGAGAGAGTTGTGAAAATACAGAGGATGATAGAATCCTCAGCGAAACAAAGCACATGGCAGTTGGGTCTTGCGGTAACTAGGTCTGTAGCGGTCTGTAACACTCCTCTCTACTCCTGTCCGACTATATGGCAATGAGTTTTGCAATTGGTGATCCGTTAAATCAAGTTTCAATGAAACATAACCCTGATTTTTTCTACAAAGATGTTGTTTGTCCCAAGGCTCCTTCGGCTCCACCTTCAACATCTTCCAATCTATACATTGTGAAAAAATCAAAGGAAATACCTGCATTGGAGATCTCTCTTTTTTGAGGTAAATGGGTTAATCTCTTCATTTGAAGATTATGCAATTATTTGTAGGTTTAATGGGTTCTGGCCTAGGTCTAAATATTTTCGTAAATGGATCTATGTTACCTGGACCAATAATTGTGCGATCCATTTATGCTCTAAAGGGTTTTTCATAGTTCAATTTGCTAAGCTTAAGGATTATCAGAGAGCTTTTCAAGAGGGTCCTTGGTTTTGAGGAAGAGATGGGCTCTTTGTTATCTCTTGGTTCTTTGATTTTGATCCTTCAAAAATGGTCATATCCAAAATGTTAGTTTGGATTAGCTCCCAAACCTCCCTCTTCTCTTCTTGCACCACACAACATGTGAAGCTATTAGTAACACACTTGGAAGATTCATCAAGACAGATTTTGAGCAGGTCAAATAAGGGTTATATACTTACGCTCATATTTTTGTGGAGGTGGACCTTAGCAAAGTCTCCCTGCTAGAATCCAAATGAAACATGAAAACCTCATTTGGATCCAAACCTTGGATTATGAAAACACTGCCTTTTGATGTCATTTTTGCCACCAAATTGGTCATCTCCAGGGAGTTTGTCCTTAGGCAAGCAAGCCAAAAAAGAGAAAGGATTAGTCTTCTCATCCTCAAAGTTGGCAACTGTATAAGCACCCTTCTCCAAGCAAGGATACATAAAAATCCAAATATTACATAGGAAAGAAAGAAAGTTCAAAATCTATAGAGAAATGCAATGGCAAATTCCTCTTGTCAAATGATATCTGCAGATATTCCCCCAGGTGGAAGTATCAAAAGAGCACATGAATCTGAAACTTCTGACTCTGATAAGGATCAACCACTATTATAACCTCAACATAATCTTAGGTTACCGATAGTTATTGCTAGTCTAATAGATATTGGTCACCCAGAGTGTTGGACTAAAGTTCAAAAGAAAAAGTGTAAAAAAGGTCATATGATGGATATGTGATTTGATTGTCTATGATTTTTCTTGTCAACCTTTTATTTTCTTACATGATTTTTGGATGTGACTTTTCCACCCATCTTTATTGTATGACTAATATTATATTATTATTTTATTTACCAATAAAAATATACTCTTCAAAAAAAAACTTGTAATTAAATGAAATAAAATAAATTTTAATGACTTACACATAATTTGATATTAATAATTAAATTGCATTGGTTTAAAAGACCTATCAAACTATAAGAATATATGTAAATTTTAGTCTTTACAAAATTGTTGATGCCAATTTTTTTTATTCTCTTATTTTTTATTTTTATTTTTAATTTTTAATTTTTTTTAATTAATTTTTTTATTAAAAAATAATAATAAATGGTTAAAAGATGATGATGGCTATTTTTAATGTCTTTAAAATAAGATTGGTTTCTAAAACCCAACTACATATTTAGAAAATATAATCTCTCTTTTAAACTTATTTTGTAAAAAGTAATTTATGATTTAATTTTTATGGGAGTTTTCACAATCTTTAAGTTCTTTCTAAGTGACATAGCAATCATTGGTTAGATGACATGATTACTTGCATAGAGATGATTTAATGGGCATTTAGATTTAAAATATAATCATTAAAATTTGGTTGATTATTTTGATTTGAGAGTTCATGAACTAAGTTATGGTTATAAATATTAGTTTGTATATATTTAGTATATAATATAAAGTGAGTATATTAAGTGAAAATGAACTTCATCCTAAATTTAATTTGAGTTATGCAATTTAAAAATAGTTTTTCTTCAAAATGTTTTTTTAAGGGTGTTTATCTATTAGTTTTATTTTGAAACTTATGTAATTAATTATTGGTTATATATATATATATATATATATATGGAATCTCACGACTTTATAAGTATATGATGGATCTTTAAGTTTGGGATTGAAGATATCATTGTTATATAACAATGATATCTTCAATCCCAAACTTAAAGATCCATCATATACTTATAAAGTCGTGAGATTCCATATATATATATATATATATATATATATATATATCTTTTTAAAAGTTACAAATACATTTTTTTTTTTATAGAAGTTTATTTCATTTTGGATGCTCCAAAAAATAATTTAATTTATTAAAATATTTTTTTCCAACCTATTCTAAGTCAAAGATACATGACACATGATTTTTGAGCAATGATTTAAAATAATAAAATAAAGTAAATTTTAGTAAAAATAAAATTTCAAACATTCTACTAAAATATTCTTAATTAACTACTTCAAATATATTAAATATATATCTCAAAAATACTAAGACCTATCAATCTCAAGGCGTTTATCTTAGATTTGTTACATGGTCTTGTTTAAATTGAAAGGTTCTAAATTAATTAACGATTCCATCATCTTATTCACAATTTTTCTATTAATTAACAACCGACGACATCAATCTAGTTGCACCATTGCACCGTTCAAAAAAAAAAATTGGGTAAAAAGGTTTTGAAACTCCACCATACACCTTAAGATATCACAACTTTTTAATTGTCTTCTCTAAGCAAAGAAAAAACTGTCCGATGACAATTAAATATACGTCAAATTTAAGGCCGACCATATTCTACATATATTCACTCAACAACAATATTACACTTGCTCCTCCCATGCCTTGTCTATCATTGTACGTTAAACATCTCAACATAATTAAAACTATGTGTTTAACTTATTAAAATTGAATTTAAGAATTGCATAAACAAGTTTAAAAATATACATTATTTATTTAAAAAATAATTATATTAAGAAATAGTAAAAGTAGTCAATGAGATGGGGGTAAGTTGGTTTTAAGTGATTTAGTTGTTTCAAGTCTCACCCAAGTTAAAATTTCAAGAACGACATATCTGATCGATGATGACTATTGTCGATAATAGTTGGTATACATCTAGTATCCAGATAGTTAATAAATCACATGAACATTTGGGCTCTCAATTATGTCTTAGCCCAATGCATGCTCTGATAATAATTTTAAAAAAATGGAACTAACCAAATTACATAGATTATAAATGTACATTTAATTATGTAGATATCAATATCTTTACGCATGTATCGAGATTGTAAGTGTACATACGAATTAGAGTGTCTTTTAAACCAACTACAAATAAAGAGATATTTATAGAGAGTTGTACTTTGATAGATGTTGTAACAAACCACATCATCATCAATGAATGTTGTAACAAACCATCATTCTCACCAATGAAAATATAATTTTTTCGATAATAAAATTAAATTTGACCAAATAAATACTTAAAAATCGTTTATTTACGCACCCGAATTAGAAGGTTTGTGCGAAAGTTTAAAAAATCCACCCTACACAACAATGCCATCTTAATCATATCCCCATTGAAACGCAATAAAACGTGGGATTTCCTTTCCATGCCAAAGACCTACACAATTGTTAGTCTAACTTTGTATCATTCGAGTTGACGATCCCCGAAACTCGATCCATTTTAGTTTTTTCACCCAATTTCCCCGAATCGACAGTGACGTTCATTTTAGGAAAGTTCATTCTTCACCTGATATTCGAACGGCGAAGCTTATTGTTGAGGCCGATGCGTAGGGTCCTCGGGACCACAAAGCAGACAGAGACACGACTGGAAAAAGGTGATATGATCGCGATTTGCATGTATTGAGCCGCCCTCCATAATACTTGTATCTTGCAAATGCCTGTCTGCAACCACCGTCAACCCTGCCCGAATTTGCATATGGCTGCTCGCCACGTCAGACTGTACTGACGCGCATAACATTTTCGACCAACCATTTCAAGTTTCCCACTCTCTTTGGCACGGGGGAACGTCAACCGCGGCAATCATTCTTCCGCAGCCCCACCCAGCAAACCCTCCCTCTCGCTTCCAGCTTCTGTCACTTCGTCATTAAATTGTTTGTCATTTGCATTAACTGCATATACTCTCTGTACAGTCAGATTATAAATCTCATACAGAAAGGAGCAGATAGGCTTGCTTCATTGTGATGATTTCTGAAGAACAAGTGTACATGGAAATGGTTCATCTGCCGGGGGCCTGCACAGTGGAATGCTCGGTTAATGTATGCGGGGGCCGGGGATTCGAAACAGAGACGTGGTCGTGGAAAGGGAGCTTCTGCGCTTGCGACTCGGCTTCTTCGTCTACTGTTTGTTCTTCCAAGCCGACGGACTTTGCTGCCTCTCTCGCCGCCGACATACATTCCGAGCAGAACGACGTCATGATGGAGCTTCTGCAGACTCTCCTCAACGACGACGACAGCGACAATAACAGCAACGTTGTCTGTGCTGGCGACCATACAGTGGCAAAGCAAGCGGACACGCCGTCTTGTAGTTCTGTGTCGGAATTCTGGTCGTGGGATGATGTGTGGGAGTCGAACACGGGACCTGCTCCGGACTGGGAAGTGGACTTTACTGATATAATGGACGACTGGATGTTGGACGCTGAGATGATTGCTTTGGACGGGATTTCAGATTTGGAAGCAGAGTCTACAAATCCGGCATGAATGTGTCTTTTTCTTCGTTTTTCAGAAATTCTTGGCGTGAGCTTTACGCTCTGTAGCATTATTTTTCGCTTGCAAGCTGTAAAAAATATGCATCGATTCTGTATTTTTGTTGCAACAGCACGGTCTGACGTGAATTTCTTGTTTACATTTTCCAAACCAGGATATATACACCGATGTGCTCATTGTATATTTGTATGCTGAACCTTTGTTTTAAGCTTTGAGTCACGAGGAAATCATAAACTTCTTTCCGTCTGCATAAATGAACTTCCCGGTGTAGAAGACAAACAAGAAATGAAACCCTAGGAATAAGTGCCGTATTAAAACATCTTTCACAAGATAAGTGTTTCTTATCTGCAATTTAATATTTCAAAAGCGAGACAGACAGTAAGTTTGGCTGGTATCGAGCTTTGAAACTTCGAAGTGAGAAACGTCTTCTCTTTGCCCCTGAATTGACTGATACGACAGTGAAAGATTATTAAAAGAACATCGTTTTCCTGTCAAGTTAGAGTTTCGCTTGTATCGAGCTTTAAAATTTAGGGTTTCACTTGTCTCCGCGTTAAATTTTTGTCTTTGTTTCTATTTCGATGTCTGCCATCTTTGAAGTCTGAAACTTGTGTTCTACCGAACTTCAGACTTTCTTGCTTTCTCATGTTAAAACTGACGTAATACATCTAATTGTCTGCTATATTTACCGTCTAAAACCGTAAAAAGATCGACTAGTACGTCATATATATCGTATGATCCTTTTTATTATTTTATATTTAACCCCTTTAACTTAACCCTTGGTGGGAGGGTAACACAGCTTTCTTAATCATGGTTATGGTTCATGAGGAGTTTAGCAAATTACCAACTACAACAAATGATGTTCCTTCTCTCTTGTAGGGATAAATATTGTGTGGCCGCAAAAAGACGGAAGATTTTTTATTTATTTAATATCTTAAATAAGGCTTTTTATTTTTGGGAGTTAGAGTATTTTTGTGACGCACAAGCGAAGGAGATTTCTTCCGATTTATTTTATATATTAATTTTATAATTTAGTAAATTGAACCTGGGAATAAAAAACAATTATAAACTCTTTCCATCAATAGAAAACATAAATCTTCATGATCAATGATTCTCTCTACATATATATGTTATTATATAGAAGGTACAAACAATTACAATTCCTCATATATAATGAAGTAAAGTTTTTCTTAATAATATTAAAATAGGGATAATGAAAACTTATAAAATGGGAGAAAAAAGATATTAAAATTTATCATTTTGAAAAGTTACAATATGCTTATTTCAAATTCAGCATCATAAAATACATAAAATTGTAGTAAACAATGTTTAATTAATTATGTAATTAAATATAGAGGGCAATAAAGCACTCTTAGTTTATTAAAAGAATTAATTATTTTTGTAGAAGAATTAGATATTATTGCTTTAGTGAAGAGACAATTTTTATGTTGTTTTTGGTTCTAAATAATCTTCTCGTAAAAAACTAACAATCATAATTTAAATCAAATGTAACATATCCATAATTCTTACAAAGTGTGGCATCCATTTTAGCCATGAATTTTCTAACATTGCATTGTATTGAACCAAAATAGGGTCAATGTGAAATATAACAGAACATGTATTGAGACTAAGAGTTATTGGCAATTCAATGGATCTAATACATTGCTTAGGTTCAATAATATTATCTAAATATTGAACGTCGTATCCAAGAGATTTGAGAAAAGTCATGCTATATACAATGATTTCATTAAAAAAATTAATCTCAACATTGGTGCATTTCATGCCATCTATGTTAGGGCTAAGAATCAAAGGCTCCAGATATTAAGAATATTTTGTAGTTGCTTCATTTAAAACTATGCTTATGACATTAGACTTTTTAGATATATATTTCTTTTGAACTTTCTTTTTGAGAAACTCTTTCTTAAGTACACTTGCTTACTTAGCTTGCACTTCTTTTTGCAACTTTTTTTTTAAACTTTTCTTGATGTAACTTTTATTTTTTCAATTGTTTCTTTCGTAACTTTTCTTGTTCCAGTGGTTCCTTTTGTAACTTTTCGTGTTCTAATTGTTCTTTTTTTAACTTTGCTCTAGTCGTTCCTTAGAAGATGTAGTCATTATTTGAATATAGTTCTCACTTATAAGAGGTGTTCTTGAATATGGTGGTGCTTTATTAGATGTATCTAATGTACGATATGAGAGGATCTTCCTACAACAAATTAAGGAAAATGCACAAAATAACATATTTATATAAATAGCAGAAATGCCAAAGGGATTATATTGATCACATGTCACTTCGAAGGGGTAATCTCCTTTGAGCAAACTCAATACAATAAATTCGTGGATGCTTTCATTGGCCTCAACACTTATATACTAAGTCTAATCTAAGTAACTACTACTTCCCATGAATGTGAGATAAAACAAAATGCTCACGGGATGATTTATAAAGCATATGCATCCATAGAAACTAATATACTAACAAAGTAAAGAGAAGGGGTAGCACGGGTTCCTAACATCCCCTCCCTTTTAGAAAAAGCTTTGTCCTCAAAGCTTCAGATGTGAGAATTGGTGTTGAATCTAAAATAGTGGTTTCCATGTTGCATCCTCTGGTTACATTCTATGCCACTAAATTAATATCTTTGTGATGGAGCAGGAGTGAAGTTGGCATGTGCGCATGTCTAGAATTGTCTCTGGCTCAAGAAGGATGGATCCTTCATTATCAAGTTCTAGTAAAACAATTTGCACTCTAATGTTTGTGCCAAGAACTTTTTTCAAATAAGAGACATGAAATATTAAGTGAACTTGGGAAGAAGGTGGGAGCTCCAACTTATAAACGATTGACCCAATATTCTGGAGAACCTTATATGGTTCATAGAGCTTGGGAGCAAGCTTATGACGCCCTTTGAGCTTCAGGGATGATTGTTTGTATGGTTACAGATGAAGAAAAACCATATCACCTACTTGAAAAGTGTGTTTGAAACGATGCTGATCAGCCTGTTGTTTCATTATGTTTTGTGCCATATGAAGATTATCCCACAGCATACTGAGGATCTTATCTTAGGTTCAAAGAATCATGTCGATAGCTTGAACTGGTGAACTAATGGGGGTATATGGATGGAACATTGGTGGTGCTTGAATATAGACTACTTCATATGGAGTCATTTTAGTTAAAGTGTGGTAGGAGGTATTGTACCACCATTCAGCGAGAGGGAGCCACTTTGCCCACTAGTATTGTTGTTCTGAGGTGAAGTAACGAAGGAAAGTTTTCAAGCATTTATTGACAATTTCAGTCTAGCCATCCGTTTATGGATGATACCCAAATCTCATTTTTAGTTGGCTACTAGTGCGTTGAAATAGTGTTGTCACTTGGATATGCACCCATTAAGGAGATGACAAGGTTCTCCTCATCCAAGTGGCACAATGTAATCACCTCTAGGCTTGTGAATAGCCTAAGGAATGATGTGAGTCTCTAGATAGGGCAAAAAAATTTAAGCATTTCTTTACAATTTTAGTCTAGCCATCCGTTTGTGGATGATACCCAGAACTCATTTTCAGTTGGCTACCGGTGCATTGAAATAGTGTTGTCACTTGGATATGCACCATTTGAGGAGATGACAAGGTTCTCCTCATCCAAGTGGCACAATGTAATCACCTCTAGGCTTGTGGATAGCCTAAGGAATGAGGTGAGTCTCTAGATAGGGCTAACTCCCTTGATGTTCTACTTAGAATTGAAACTAAACTAACTTTGGGGGGGTGAAAAGGGAGAAAGACACTGAAAGCAAAGCTAAACTAATGGAGGTGATACACCAAATTGACTGATGACATCTAACCATATGCATCTTACACTTGAGACCAAGCAACAAATCAAACATGCATTCTTCCAATCTACTACTTCTCACATCAATGTTACATTATGAGGTCAAGATGAACATCTAGGCTAGGAGGACTAGACAAGAGGCCTTGAATGGCACTGATGAAGAGACAAACTCACTTAATCCTTGACATATCCCAAAACACTTCACATGCCCTGCAAGAAGAAGCTTTCTAACTGCAAATAGGTTTCTTTTATCATCAGTAGACGCTCCAATTCTTTAGAAAACCTACGACAGTAGGCAGGGGCGAATGATTACAACTTCATTATTATCACTCAAAAAAACATTACACTATTTAGAATTTGCAATACATCAAGTTTCTGATTCTCAAGTTCCTTAAAGAGGCAAGATAAGAGCATACGCTTGATTACAATACTAGATTTCTAAAGCTTAGAATTTTTTTGATGACGAATACTAGTAGAGAGGCCTTATTTATAGCAATTGGGAGGTCCTGCCTGGAATCTTTGCCAAGGCGGTGTCTGTCCCATCATGCTTTACATCACAAAATTTAGCTACAATGATATCTTGTTAGATGCGCTAGATGAAGACATATGGCTTGGTGGGTCCAACATAACTTCCGCTTTAGTGAGTAGATCATCTTCACTGATCAGTGAAAAAAGACACCTTCGTTGGAATGTACAGAAAAGATGCCAATGTTGGGGTCCAACAACACATGCATGACAACATGGGTTGATGTAGAAATAAGATTCTCATTCTAGCTATCGATGAATGATTGTATGTACTATGGTGCCCTGAGCATGATCTTCTTCTTCATGAATATGGTGTGGCCCATATCTTGCAATATATCTGTAAAGATGCTCATTGTGAGATGATATTATCTTAATCTGCCATGTACATAAAGGACATTTTATGAGTTTAATGAACTGATGAAATATTAATTCACTATTCAATCGTTTGATAGTGATTACACTTGTGCTCCTATGGCAGTCTGCCTGTATGGAGGCTGTGAAAGACATGTAGATCTGATCCTATAGCATGAGAAATCCAAGTATAACGAGGATGCAACCCTTCTCTCAAAATCTATTCTTGGATAAGAATATTCAAGGAGGCAAACCCTTGGTTATAGATTCTAGTTAAATTAAAACTAGAATAGGGTTGATAAATTAAAATTGTTGGTGGATTTCTACTGAGCCAATCTGCTATGATATTATTAGTGCCCTTTATGTGCTCAATAAAGAAATTAAACTGATTGAAAAAGCTTGCCATCTAATATATTTACCGTGACCATCTTTCTGACCATTATCTTTTTCTTTAAAGATCATAAATCTAGTGCAATTAGTTTTTACAATAAAATGTGGCAGATGAAGAATTTTTAGCATAAATTTCTGGAGACATTTCTTCACAGAATAAATCTCTTTCTCAGAAGAGATCCATTTCAAGACATCTGCACTGAATACCCCACTAGAGAATTCACATACGAATTCTTTATTATCATATTTACAAATAAGCATTCCTCCCCATGCAATATCAGAGGCATCAGTATAAACCAAAAACTGGTTGGACTTTGAGATGTGTAATTCTGGAAGTAACAATACCTTAGATTTTATTTTTTAGATAGCGGTTGTGTGTTCATCCTTCCATTGAAATTCTTTTTTCTTCTGAAGAAGTTTTTGGAGGATGAACCTGTCTTCCCCAGAGTTAGGATAAAAGCTATTCAAATAATTTAATAGTCCCAAAAATGCTTGAAGCTTTGGTTTATCAAGCTTCTCAAGAAAATTGATAACCTTTTTCTTTGATATGCAGTTGGACTTGCAATTTTGAGTCTTGGATAATCATTTTAAGAAAATTACATTCTGTTTTACAAAATTAGATCTTTGTATCGGACATAACTATCCCTACAGTTTCTGCGAGCTCTAAAAACTTCAAAAGATGGGAGTAATGATTAGAAAGGGAATCACTGAATACTAATATATCATCTATGTATACACATAAGAAATCTGAAGTGTCTTCTAAAATTGTATCCATATGAGCTTGTTAAAATGCTGGGGCATTCATTAGACCAAATGACATAATAGTCCACTAGAAATGGCCAAAAAGATAGCTAAATGTTGTTGTTTTTTGTCAGCTTCTTTGACCCTAATTTGATAAAACCCAGATTTACAATCAAATTGTGAGAAGTATTTACATGTTGCAACCTTCTCTAGTAAGTAGCTTTTATCTAGTAGAGGATATGCATATGGTTGGGTAATGGCATTTAATGGTCTGTAATTTATGACTATTCTCTTCTTACCCCTCTTTTGTTCTGAGTGTTTGTTTACCATGAAAGCATAATAATAGTAAGGAGAGGTTGATTTTTCAATGAAGCCATTAGCCTCTAATTCTTTTATCTGGGCTTCCATATCATTATAATCTTGTGCCAAAATTGGGATCTTTTTCTCAATCTTCATATGCTTTTCTTTGATGAGCTTGATTTCCATCTCAAGCATAGATTTTGACCAAAATTATTGAGGATTATCAGAATAAATAGTGGTTCTAGTCTTTTCTCCTATAGCTTGGATTTCAACAGGGATTATAAGTTCAGGGGTCTGACTCATAGAACTAAGAAATTGTTTAGTTGCATAGATTAGGTGAGGAATCCTCAGTCTTTCATTGTCTATGGTGAACATGACACTTTTAGTAGTAGACCCATAAGGCGAATATCTATCTATAAAGGCTCTACCTGATCAGATATCTACAAGCATTTTTCTTAAAACAAAGAAATCAAAATGGAAGATTTTATCTTGGATCTGAAGGGGCTACTGATATTTATACATATTATAGATAAAATTGTTTCCTTGGACATCTAGGCTTTTATAAGCTAGAGAGTCATCCAATTTCTTCCAATCTTGGATGATTTGTGGTTTTGAAAATGAAAGAGAAGCCCCTGTGTCTACTTGTGCATCTACCAATCTGCCATTGATTTTGATAGTTATGAATTGAGCAAATTTACCATTGATCAGTTATGTCAAATAAGTTGGTTGTAGTATTTCCAAAGGAGGGATACTTATACATACCAGTTTGTGCTTTGATAGATCTTGAACTGGTATATGATCATGGTATATTTATTCTTCTGCTTCTTTTTTTCTTGAAGATTACTGTATTCACCTTGTTCTGGACAATAGTCTTGGTCTGAGTAGAAGGAATCATCTACTTCTTTGTCTCTAGCATCTATAGCAGGTAGAAGTAAATTCCATTGGGGTTCAAATTTTGGTGAATGAATTTTTTTTGGAGGCTCTTTGCTTATAAATTTATTCTTAATCCAAAAATCACTTAGTTTGAAAGAGCTCTAGAACTACAAAGGAGGATTGTGAGGCCTTTGCATTGTAGGTGGCATTCTTGGCATGATTGGCTGCCTTTCTCTAGAGTTACTTCATCCTCTATTGTAACCTCTATTCCTTGGTCTAGAATCCCTTTCAGGGATTTCATTGTGATGGTGAAACCATCATCCATAGACTTTGAATGGGAGGCTGTAATAGTCATGGTGCCATGGTCATTGCATGTTGGTGAGCAGTTGCTCCAAATCATTAACTAATGATTTGAGGGCATCAACATCATCATCATGATCATCTTCAAAGAGTTCATCTAGAATTAGTTCATAGATGTCATCTTGTTGGAAGAGATCTTCTTCTATGTCAATAACATCCCACCACGTTGCTGTGTTGGAGGAAAAGATATCTTTGACAACAAGATTTTTGCAATAGCATTACGGAGCAATATGACCAGGTTTGTGATAGATATAGAAAATAGAAGTTTTGGAGGGAGGACGCTAAGATGTACACTTCTTAAGAAAGCGGTGAAGAAGAGCATAAAAATGCTTGTGAGGGAAAGAGCGGTGCTTGAAGGATAAATGCTTATGGTGTTGCTTTTGGTGCTTGTGAGGTTGTACAAAGGGGCGACAACCAAATGGTGTAGTTTCAAAAAAAATAGGAGTGATTTGGGAGGCTTGATGTTTAGTGAGCTTTTAGATGGTTTTGGTTTTAGAGACTAACTACATGCCCTGTTGTTTGGCAAAATCAATTAACATCAGAAAGAGACATGTCATTTATGGTTAGTTATTTATGATAAATGTATGCAATCACTTTATCAATGAGATTGTAAGGGAGTGCATGCAAAAATTTTAATTTTATTTATGTAGAACCAAAACTTTTACTTTCATAAGCTAATTCTCTGAATTACTTAGCAAAGGCATCAAACTACTTTAAATCACAAAGAACCATTTTGAGCAACCATTTCTTTGATTCCAGTTCACGATTACCAACTAGAGGTGCAAACTCATTAATCAATAAATAAAAAAAGGTAGCCAAAGCATCTGGTTGGTGATAAACTTGTTGATTCTATTCTTGCTCTATCATAAAATCCCACCATTGGAAAATAATTCTCCAAAAGAATTTTGAAGCAAAGACTGTAGTAGCAGGTGGATCTAGATGTGATGCTACTGTAATGACTCTCATTGAGTTACACTAAGCAATAATTTCATTCAAAGGATTTAAGGTGTTGTCAATGTTTAGATACCATGGTTGTAATGGGATTTGTGTTCTTTGCATCAGAGAGGTACTAGGATTCATACTCTTTTTAAACGGTTTGAAGTTAGATCCAAACTTAACTTCATATGGAAAGATAGGATTTTTATTTTTATCTGAGGCATCCAAATCTTGTTTAACTAGCCAATCAAGACTATCCTCTAAAACTGTTATCTTAGTATCTATGGAAGACAATTGGCGACTTAATGTCGAATTGGAACTAAAAATCTCATGGCAGATTTGGTTTGTATTATATTCAAGAATGGTCAGTCTATCTCGACTATTTCTAATATACAAGACATCTTTACAAAGGTCATCAAATTTTTTTGAGAGATAGGAATTAAACTTGGATATATAATTTTGATGCTTGAATTCATTATAAGGCTTTGTTTCTCTTTGGAAAGCTGCAGAGAAATAATTAACAAGTCCTTTAGATTACTTATGCATCCCTTTATGAGGTGGCCACCTTCCACCTTTATATAGACTGACCTTATTGTCTGTATAAAATTCAAGAGTCTTTTCTCTAGGAAGACTCATCATAGTACAGGATAACTGGTCCTTTGGATCATGTCCTTGGTTGATCTCTTTATCTTCTATAAATGTATATCCTGATTTTACAGTTCTTGAAGAGGAAAAAGAAGGTTTTTATGGAGAGAGAGTATAAGAAGAATGATTTACTGATAGAGATATAGGTACAATATTGATGGTTTTACCATCAGTTTTATGCACAATGGCTTGACTCTTCATTTTTGGTGATACATTTTTTAGCCAATCAAGCTTCCAATTAGATGAAATTTCAATAGACTCAATATGTCCCTTTTGAAGCTGGACCGTACCACTTAATCTGCGAGCATAGGGTGGATTTTCTAATATCTTGAGGTGGTTTGTATTGGTCATACTATAAACAATAGTTATATTTATGGAGGCATACTTGAATTCTCCAAATATATCTAGACCAAACAAGGATGTGAACAAATCCCAACAATCTAGGGAGCCAAAATTTACTTCTTTGCAACCTTTATCACAAACAACAATAGAGAGGTTAGGACAGAACTCAAAATAAATAACATTATCATTAATACGGCCAAGACTAGATAATTGACATGAATGTTTAAAACTGACTTGGCATATATCACACAAGGCTAAATATAAAATAGGTTTTATATTACTAGGAATCAAAGGGGTTATATGAACTTTGATGAGACCAAAATGGATAAATTTGACATCTTCATGCGAACGGATATAGCTAATTGTAGATTCTGGCAACAGAGATAACAAATTTGTTTGGAAAGACTTTTTGGGCTTATAGCTTAGGGTGAGTTCAATGGATTTGATTTGAGGTTTGACAAAAGACAGATAAGTAGACTTATAAGCAAACTTAGACTTAAGAAGTTAAGATTTATTATATATCTGAGAAAACTTTACAGCTGGTGGTTTATACAAACTATTCTCTTTTTCAAGATTTTCTTCTATAACTTCAATATCTAGGCAATCAACAATTTGTTCAGGAATGAAAGGAGGTAACTCATGAGTTCCTTCTAGTTCAGATTCATTGAGAATCTCTACTATAGAAGTTTCTTGGGAATTCCATTTTCAGAGGTTAAGATCCAGACAACAAGAAATTTTTGGGAAGGGGAATAAATTTGTAGAGATAAAAAGGGCCTATGACAAAATGAATAAACGGCTAAGACTCGATGCAAATGTTACCCAAAGAAAATTTTAAAGCAGGGATACTTAAAAGTCTAGAATATAGAATATAAATCCTTACAAATCTTTCAATAGAAGCTCAGTAGCTCTGATACCATTCTTTTATCATCAGTAGACGCTCCTTCAATTCCTTAGAAAACCCACGACAATAGGCAGGGGTCGAATGGCTACGGCTTCACCATTATCACTCAAAAAAATATTAGACTCTTTAGAATTTGCAATACATCAATTTTCTGATTCTCAAGTTCCTTCAAGAGGCAAGAGAAGAGCATACACTTGATTAGGCTACTAGATTTCTAAAGCAAGGAATTGAAGCAACGTCTATTGATGATAAAAGAATGGTATCAGATCCACTGAGCTTCTATTGAAAGATTTGTAAGGATTTCTATTCTATATTCTAGACTTTTAAGTATCCCTGCTTTGAAAATTTCTTTGGGTAACATTTGTATCGAGTCTTGGCCGTTTATTCATTTTGTCATAGGCCCTTTTTATCTCTGCAACTTTATTCCCCTTTCCAAAAATTTCTTGCTATCTAGATCTTAACCTCTGAAAATGGAATTTGGAAAATCCCAAGAAACTTCTATAGTAGAGATTCTCAATGAATCTGAACTAGAAGAAACTTATGAGTTACCTCCTTTCATTCCTAAATAAATTATTGATTGCCCAGATATTGAAGTTACAAAAGAAACTCTTGAAAAAGAGAATAGTTTATATAAACCACCAGCTATAAAGTTTTCTCAGATATATAAGAAATTTGAACTTCTTAAGTCTAAGTTTGCTTATAAGTCTACTTATCTATCTTTTGTCAAACCTCGAATCAAATCCATTGAACTCACCCTAAGCTATAAGCCCAAAAAGTCTTTCCAAACAAATTTGTCATCTTTGTTGCCAGAATCTAAAATTAGCTATATCCATTCACATGAAGATGTCAAATTTGTCAATTTTGGTCTCATCAGAGTTCATATAACCCCTTTGATTCCCATTAATATAAAATTTGTTTTATATTTAGCCTTGTGTGATAGACGCCAAGTCAATTTTAAACATTCATGTCAATTATCTAGTCTTGGCCGTATTAATGATAATGTTATTTGTTTTGGGTTCTGTCCTAACCTCTCTGTCATCATCCAAGATAAAGGTTGTAAATAAGTAAAGTTTGGCTCCCTAGATTGTTGGGGTTTGTTCACATTCTTGTTTGATCTAGATATATTTGGAGAATTCAAGTATGCCTCCATAAATATAACTATTGTTTATAGTATGACCAATACAAACCACCCCAAGATATTAGAAAATCTGCCCTATGATCACAGATTAAGCGGTACAGTCTAGCTTCAAAAGGGACATATTGAGTTTGTTGAAATCCCATCTGAGTGGAAGCTTGACTGGCTGAAAAATGTATCACCAAAACTGAAGAGTCAAGTGACTATGCATAAAACTAATGGTAAAACCATCAATATTGTACCAAGATCTCTATCAGTAAATCATTCTTATTATACTCTCTCTCCATAAAGACCTTCTTCCTCTTCAAGAAGAACTATAAAATTAGGTCATATATTAATAGAAGATGAAGAGATCAACCAGGGACCTGATCCAAAGGACCAATTATCCTGTACTATGATGAGTCTTCCCAGAGAAAGGACTCTTGAATTTTATATAGACAATAAGGTCAGTCTATATAAAGGTGGAAGGTGGCCACCCCATAAAGGGATGTATAAGCAATCTGAAGGACTTGTTAATTATTTCTCTATAGCTTTCCAAGGAGAAACAGAGCCTTCTAATGAATTCAAGCATCAGAATTATATATCTAAGTTTAATTCCTATATCTCAAAAAAATTTGATGACCTTTGTAAAGATGTCTTGTATATTAGAAATAGTCTAGATAGACTGACCATTTTTGAAGGCAATACAAACCAAATCTGCAATGAGATTTATAGTGCCAATTCGACATTAAGTCACCAATTGTCTTCCATAGATACTAAGCTAATAGCTTTAGAGGATAGTCTTGATTGGCTAGTTAAACAAGATCTAGATGCCTCAGATGAAAAGCAAAATCCTATCTTGCCATATGAATTTAAGTTTGGATCTAACTTCAAACTGTTTAAAAAGAGTATGAATCCTAATACCTCTCTAATGCAAAGAACACAAATCCCATTACAACCATGGTATCTGAACATTGACGACAACCTAAATCCTTTGAATGAAATTACTACTTGGTGTAATTAAATGAGAGTCATTATAGTAGCATCACATCTAAATCTACTTGCTACTACAATCTTTGCTTCAAAATTCTTTTGGGGAATTATTTCCCAATGGTGGGATTTTATGATAGAGTAAGAACAAAATCGACAAGTTCATCACCAACCAGATCCTTTAGCTACCCTTTTTCATTTATTGATTAATGATTTTGTACCTCCAATTGGTAATCGTGAACTGGAATCAAAGTAATGGTAGCTCAAAATGGAGCTTTGTGATTTAAAGCAGTTTGATGCCTTTGCTAAGCAATTTAGATAATTAGCTTATGAAAGTAAAAGTTTTGGTTCTACAAAAATCAAATTATAATTTCTACATGCACTCCCTTACAATCTCATTGATAAAGTGATTACATACATTAATCTTAAAGGACTAACCATAAATGACATGTCTCTTTCAAATGTTATTGATTTTTCCAAACATCAGGTCATGTAGTTAGTCTCTAAAACCAAAACCATCCAAAATATTACTAAGCATCAAGCCTCTCAAATCTCTCCTATTTTTCATGAAACCACACCATTTGGCTTTTACCCCTTTGTACAGCCTCACAAGCACCAAAAGCAGTGCTATAAGCATTTATCCTTCAAGTGCCACTCTTTCCCTCACAAGCATTCTTATGCTCCTCCTCATTGCTTTCTCAAGAAGTGTACATCTCCACATCCTCCCTCCAAAACTCATATTTTCTATATCTGTCGCAAACTTGGTCATATTGCTTCGCAATGCCATTGTAAAATCCTACTATCAAAGCTATCTTTTCCTCTAACACAACAGCATGGTGAGATGTTATTGACATAAAATAAGATCTCTTCTAACAAGATGACATCTATGAACCAATTCTAGATGAACTCTCTGAAGATGATCATGATGATGATGTTGACGCCCTTGAATCATTAGCTGATGATTTGGAGCAATTGCTCACCAACATGCAATGACCATGGCACCATGACTATTCTAACCTCCCATTTGAAACCTATGGATGATGGTCTCGCCATCACAATGAAATCCCTAAAAGGGATTCTAGACTAAGGAATAAAGGCTATAATAGAGGATGAAGTAACTCTAGAGGAATGCAACCAATCATGCCAAGAATACCACCTACAATGCAAAGGCCTCACAATCCTCCTTTGCAGTTCCAAATCTCTTTCAAACCAAATGATTCTTGGATTAAGAATAAATTTACAAGCAAAGGGTCTCCAAAATAAATTCATTCACCAAAAGTTGAACCCTAGTGGAATATACTTCTACTTGCTACAGATACTAGAGATGAAGAAGTAGATGATTCCTTCTACTCAGACCAAGACTATCGTCTAGAACAAGGTGAATGCAATAATCTTCAAGAAGAAGCAAAAGAAGAAGTAGAATAAGAAATCTACCATGATAATATACCAGTTCAAGATCCAGTAAAGCACAAACTAGTATGTACAAATATCCCTCCTTTGGAAATACCACAACCAGCTTATTTGACACAACTGATCAATGATAAATTTGCTTAGTTCATAAATATCAAAATCAATGATAGATTGGTAAATGCACAAGTAGACACAGGTGCTTCTCTTTCATTTTCAAAACCACAAATCATCCAAGATTGGAAGAAATTGGATGACTCTCTAGCTTATAAAAACCTAGATGTCCAAGGAAATAGTTTTATCTGCAATATGTATAAATATCATCAGCCCCTTTGGATCTAAGATAAAATCTTCCATTGTGATTTCTTTGTTTTAAGAAAAATGCTTGTAGATATCTTATTAGGTGGAGCCTGTCAGGAATCTAGAACAACAAACAGCTCTGATTCCACTGTCAAGATTAGGAAGCACAATTGATTACCATGTACAAGCAACTAAACATGCAAAATTTAACCAAAATCACAAGTAACTAGAATTCAAAAATAACACAGAATATGAGACATAATACCCAATTGTATTAATACTCTTCCAGAAGGAAATACAACAAAGAAGATGCCACAGTCTTCTTCCTTACACACCTCTAGGGCTCCCACATCTCTAGGGCATAAACAGTAAATCTCTTCAAGAGCTCACTCTCTCAATTACGGTCCCAACAACACCTCAAGCACAGAGTTGCTATTCACCTCCAACCAGTTAGTATCACTACTGACAGTACCACCAGTCAGTATCACTACTACCACTACACAAGTGCTCCACCCACTCCAAATCTGAGTACACACCGTACTCCAAGTACACAACATACTCCAAGTAGATCTCCCCTGATCTTGCTCCTTGATGTGTTGCTGTCACCTTTGATCTTGCTACCTCGTAGATCTCCTTTGACCTCGCACACACACACACACCTGCAGATCAACTAACCTTACTTACTCAGATAGAACCCTTGTCCTTACCTCACTAAGTCCTTATGATTTTACCATACCAGCACCCCTGTGGATCTCTACCAGATCTTGCTGTCCCATAAATATACCTAATCATACACACCTGGTACTGTGGCACTAGGAGGAACACACCTTGCTCTCTTCACTCTGAAGGAGCTAACCTTGCTCTTACTCAATTATCACACATTACAATACAACCCATGAGTCTATTATATAGATCTCATTCAAACAATAATTAAAAATCTAATTACAATAATTAGATCCACAGCTCAAGACTAAAATTAGCCTTTTAACATGCAAACAACTGGTTCGTTAACTAATTGTTCGTGAACTAGCAGTTCTGAAACCGCACAAGTGACCGACGTTGGTCCTTATCTACCTGGAGATGACCGACGTCGGTGGAATACTGCCGATGTTGGTTGACTTCTTGTCTACCCCTGATCGATGTCAATTGGCCTAACCGATGCCAGTGACTGTGACACTCATCAACCTCCTCCCTTGTTTGCATCAGTGAAGCTTTTAGCTCTATAACCTAAAAATCTCCCACTTGGAGATAAACAACTGCACTGTACCTATACCTATACACCATCTAATCTATTTCCTGGCTTGTATCCCTCTTTAAGCTCAACCTTGAAGACCAACCACCACAAAACTTGTGATGCACCTCCTGTCATCCAAGTAACCTGCCAAATTTGAAGTACTTGACCCTGCATAGCATGAATCCCTGCTGCTGGTCCTTCTCAGATACCTGAGAACCCACTGAACCACTTTTTAGTGCTTCCTTCCCAGATTGACTACAAACTTTCTGACAGCACCCACTGCTTGGGCAAACTCAGGGAGTACACATGTACTCAACCTCATCATGTGATTGGGGACCTTGTTATGTGAACTGTCCATCTATAGGTGCACTGCCCGTTTTGCATCCTGCACTACCTTCACACAATCATCCTATGACAACATCAACTTGTGATCTTCCCTGTCTCTAGGATTACTCATGTCAAAGAATTTTGCTGCTCCCAAATCCTTCATGGCAAACCACTAAACTAACCTTACCTTTAGCTTAGCAAAACCCTGTATGTCTGAACTTGCAACAAGCATACCATCCACATACAGTAATAGGATAATGTCACAACCATCATCCACATGGTAAGACAAACACAATGGTTACAATGACACTGACTAAAGCCATATTTTTTCATCCACCTATCAAACCTGTACCACTATCTTGCAGGTTATTCAAGACCATATGACCTAGCCTTCCGTCTCACGTATCCATTCTCTCTATTCTTTAACCAAAGAATCCATTTGTCTCTCAGTGCTTTCATATCGACTGGCAACCCTACCAAATCTCTCATTTGGTTTTGCATCCTATTCATGCCATGCTCCCACTATTTTCTGGATCCTTCTTGCTTTGCAGTGAGTAACAAGTATAAAGAAGAGGAATAATGAATTTGAGGCTTACTTACCCTTTCAGTCCTTCATATGGGCATTTGAGACTCCTTGACAGCGTGCTATCTACCCAAAATTTGTTTCAGTGACCGACCTCAGTCACCACACAGTCTGCATTCGACCGACGTTAATTCCATGTGTCTGTCCAGGTTGCTGACACTGGTTATCCTACCAACGTCAGTTTGCACATGACTGATGTCGATGCTTATCTATTTGACACCAATTTCCCTGACTGATGTCAGTACCTGTGTTTGCCTGTCAGTGATGACTTTTTACCTGCGAGCTCTCTTTGGATCAAAACCCTATCCAAACTGCCCTACTCAAAGTTACTCAGCCTTCTCCACTGATCTCTGTCCATCATCTCCTCCATAGACACCAAGGCTTTCCAGTTCTTAAGTCTGTCAAACACATCTATCTTCCACTTAAGAACATGCATCTCTTTCTTGCTCTTGTGACCAAGTCTACAAAGCCACATCTTCGAAATAGAAGAAGAATCAATAATATAAGTAGATAGATAAAGGATACCTACTTTCTTACCACCTGCTAATTCAAGTGCATCCACTGTGAGAGTTTCTGTGCATCTCTCATCACCCAACTTTCTTGCATAAATTAGCCACATCTTCAAGACTGGGACTTGCATGACCTTCTTCAACACCCATGTGTTGGCCGCCTGTAATTTCAGCCACACTTCCCCTTTGCCAAAACTTTGACAAGGCACACCAGCCCCTAAATAAATCTTTCCAAAGTCTCCAAAGACCTTAACATGGAAAAATACTCTATTTTGAGCTGCATGGAAAGAGGCAACAAAATCTATAAAAAAAGATTCTACTTTATCCAAAGAACATCCTAGAGCATCTTGTGCAACATCTACGTCTTTAGTTCCTTCATGCTGATCTTCTACCAACTAACAATTTTTCTTTACCTGCTCTTTCTTTTCATAACACCATAATTGACCATTCGTGCCTTTCAATTCCTCCATTCTTAGTGTAATTTCTTCTGCCATTGCTATACTCACTCAATCAGAAAACCCCTAAGAGTGACCTGTAATTAAACACAAACCTGCTCCCTGCAACCTTAGCTCTGATACCACTTGTCAAGAATCTAGAACAACAAACAGCTCTGATTCCACTGTCAGGATTAGGAAGCACAATTTATTACCATGTACAAGCAACTAAACATGTGGAATTTAACCAGAATCACAAGTAACTATAATTCAAAAATAACACAGAATATGAGAGACAATACCCAATTGTATTAATACTCTTCTAAAAGGAAATACAACAAAGAAGATGCCACAGTATTCTTCCTTACACACCTCTAGGGCTCCCACACCTCTAGGGCATAAACAATAAATCTCTTCAAGAGCTCACTCTCTCAATTACGGTCCCAACAACACCTCAAGCACAGAGTTACTATTCACCTCCAACCAGTCAATATCACTACTGCCAGTACCACCAGTCAGTATCACTACTACTAGTACACAAGTGCTCCACGCACTCCAAATCTGAGTACACACCATACTCCAAGTACACAACATACTCCAAGTAGATCTCCCCTAATCTTGCTCTTTGATGTGTTGCTGTCACCTTTGATCTTGCTACCCCACAGATCTCCTTTGACCTTGTACACATACACACCTGCAAATCAACCAACCTTACTTAGATAAAACCCTTGTCCTTGCCTCACCAAGTCCTTATGATTCTACCATACCAACACCCCTATGGATCTCTACTAGATCTTGCTGTCCCATAAATCTACTTGATCATACACACCTGGTACTATGGCACTAGGAGGAACACACCTTGCTCTCTTCACTCTGAAGGAGCTAACCTTGCTCTTACTCAACTAGCACACATTACAATACAACCCATGAGTCTATTATATATATCTCATGCAAACAATAATTAGACATCCAATTACAATAATTAGATCTGCAACTCAAGACTAAAATTAGCCTTTCAACATGCAAACAACTGGTTCGTTAATTAACTATTTGTGAACTAGCAGTTTTAGAACTGCACAGGCGACCGACGTTAGTCCCTGTCTACCTGGAGATGACTGATGTTAGCCAAATACTGCCAATGTCAGTTGCCTTCTTGTCTACCCTTGATCGACGTCGGTTGGCCTGATCAATGCCTGTGACTGTGACACTCAGCAACCTCCTCCCCTGTTTGCAACAGTGAAGCTTTTAGCTCCACAACCTAACAGAGCCTTTATAGATAGATATTCACCTTATGGGTCTACTACTAAAAGTGTCATGTTCACTATAGACAATGAAATACTGAGGATTCCTCATCTAATCTATGCAACTAAACAATTTACCAATTATATGAGTCAGACCCCTAAACTTATAATTCTTGTTGAAATCCAAGCTATAGGAGAAAAGATTAGAACCACTATTTATTCTGATAACCCTTAGCAGTTTTAGTCAAAATATATGCCTAAGATGGAAATCAAGCTCATCAAAGGAAAGTATATGAAGATTGGGAAAAAGATCCCAATTATGGCATAGGATTATAATGATATGGAAACTCAGATAAAAGAATTAGAGGCTAATGGCTTCATTAAAAAGTCAACCTCTTCTTACTGCTGTTATGCTTTCATGGTAAACAAACACTTAGAACAAAAGAGGGTAAGAAGAGAATGGTCATAAATTACAGACCATTAAATGCCATTACCTAATCATATCCATATCCTATACCAGATAAAAGCTACTTACTAGAGAAGGTTGCAACATGTAAATACTTCTCACAATTTGATTGTAAATCTGACTTTTATCAAATTAGGGTCAAAGAAGCTAACAAAGAAAAAATAGCATTCAGTTGTCTTTTTGGCCATTTCCAATGGACTGTTATGCCATTTGGTGCAATGAATGCCCCAACATTCTACCAGGCTCATATGGATACAATTTTTAGAGACACTTCAGATTTCTTATGTGTATACACAGATGATATATTAGTATTTAGTAATTCCCTTTCTGATCATTACTCCCATCTTTTGAAGTTTTCAGAGCTAGCAGAAACTATATGAATAGTTATGTCCGATACAAAGATCCAACTTTGTAAAACAAAATATAATTTTCTTGGAATGATTATCCAAGACTCAAAATTACAAGTCTAGCCACATATCAAAGAAAATGTTATCAGTTTTCCTGAGAAGCTTGATAAATCAAAGCTTCAAGCATTTTTAGGACTATTAAATTATTTGAATAGCTTTTATCTTAACTCTAGTGAAGATAGGTTCATCTTCAAAAAAATTCTCCAGAAGAATAAAGCATTTAAATGGAAGGATGAACACACAACCGCTATCTAGAAAATAAAAGCTAAGGTATTGTTACTTTCAGAATTACACATCCCAAAATCTGACCAATTTCTAGTTTATACTGATGCCTCTGATATTGCATGGGGAGGAATGCTTGTTTGTAAATATGACAATAAAGAATTCATGTGTGAATTATATAATAGATTATTCAGTGTAGATGTCTTGAAATTGATCTCTTCTAAAAAAGAGATTTATTTTGTGAAGAAATGTCTTGAGAAATTTATGCTAAAAATTCTTCATCTACCACCTTTTATTGTAAAAATTGATTGTATTAGATATTTGACCTTTAGAGAAAAAGATAATGGTTAAAAAGATGGCCATGGTAAATACATTAGATGGCCATATTTTTTCAATCAGTTTACTTTCTCTATTGAGCACATAAAAGGTATTGATAATATCACAACAGATTGGCTCAATAGAAATCCACCAGTAACTTTAATACATCAACCCTATCCTAGTTTTAATTTAACTAGAATCTATAACCAAGGGTTTACCTCCTTAAATATTCTTGTCCAAGAATAGGTTCTAAGAGAAGGGTTGCATCCTCATTATACTCAGATTTATTATGCTACGGGATCAGATCTATAGATGTCTTTCACAGCCTCCATATAGGCAGACCACCATAAGAGCACAGGTGTAATCAATATCAAATGATTGAATAGTGAATTACTATTTCATTAGTTCACTAAAATCATAAAATGTCATTTATGGATATGGCAGATTAAGATAAGATCATCTCACAATGAGCATCTTTACAGATGGATTGCAAGATACATGCCACACTATATTCATGAATAAGAAGATCATGATCAGGACACTATAGTACATAAAATCATTCATCGATAGCTAGAATGGGAATCTTATTTCTACATCAACCCACACTGTCATGCATGTGATGCTGGACCCCAACATTGGCATCTTTCTAATACATTCTAGCTAAGCTATCTTTTTTAGCTGATTAGTGAAGATGATTTACTCACTGAAGTAGAAGCTATGTCAGACCCACCAAGCCAGATGTCTTCATCTAGTGCATCCAACAATATATCACTGTAGCTAACTTTTGTACTATAAAGCATGATGAGACAAACACTACCTTGGAAAATATTCTAGGAAAGACCTCCCAATTGCTATAAATAAGGCTTCTCTACTAGTATTCATCATCAAAAAATTTCTAAGCTTTAGAAATCTAGTAGCCTAATCAAGCGTATGCTCTTCTCTTACCTCTTGAAGGAACCTGAGAATCAGAAACTTGATGTATTGAAAATTCTAAAGAGTGTAATATTTTTTTGAGTGATAATAGTGAAGCCATAGCCATTCAGACCCTGCCTACTATCATGGGTTTTATAAGGAATTAAAGGAGCATCTACTGACGATAAAAGATTGAAAGAATGAGCTAACATGCTAAGGAAACAAGAGTGTTACTTAAGCAAAATCAATCATTCAAATGAAATACACTATGAACAGTCACATAAGAGGTAACACTTAGTCATTTTATTGATCAAAAGGTATAAAAATGGGTAGAGATTCACCATACTCAGGTGGAGCATCCCATACAATGCCAAAATGGCTAACTCTTATAGAGCTTGTGAGAGAGAGAAGAAGAGAAGTCCAAAGGTCATAATGGACACTTGTCAAGCTAAGAGAATCAATTAATTGTATATGTGAGAGAGATATGGGGTGATCCATGCAAGATCAGGGGCTACAAGTGTCATCTCAAATTATCAAACTCTTGCAAAGTGGCCTAAAACTCCTTTTCTTACATAGAAAATTGCCTTCATGATTAGGCCTATTTGAGTGACTTGTAATTGATCAAGGGTAGGTTCAATGATTGGAATGGAAGGGTAATTTATTATACATGCCTCTCCATGCATTGGTTGCATTCTTAGTCTTCTAGAATCACTTAGAAGAGAGACATCATCACCTGCACTCTAGGAAACATCCTTGTCATACACCTTGCACGCTTGTCTTCAAATTTAGCTTCATTTGTTCATTCAATTCTATACAAGGTAGTGGTTGATATGTGTAAATATACTTCATGGCCTTGGAACCATCAGGGGCACCTTAAAATCACTTTACCTGAAGATTTCCTCCCTTCTCTCTAGATTGCCCAATATGTCAGATTTGACTGGATGAGTTGAAGGACATGTTTGAGACACTTAGGAACATTTTCAAGGCATTAAATTACATGGATGGTTATCTTAAGTCTCAATATTTCCATCATGTGATTTGAATCTCTTGAGACTTCTTATAATATTAAACACACAAAATAGTGAGAAAAAGCCTATTTTTGCCTCCATCCATATAATTTCGTACAAACAACTAGCATGTGAGGGAACCTAATGAAGTCCTCTCCAACATCCAATAGATATTATAGTTAAACCATGCCATTAAACTAGCTTTCCAATCTCATTTTCTCCATCAGATCCTCGTTGAGGGTTTGGTAGGGTTTTAGGATAGTTTTGGGTCTTAAGTTTGGTTCATAAAACCTTGATGTCCAAGTTTTCAAAAAATTCCACAAAATTGGTGTTCAAGGACCTTTCTAACATCTCAAAATTCCTTGTACTCCCATGCAAAACCTCAGGGGAGATATGAGTGATCAAACTTACCTATTTGAGCTTGTTTTCCTCATTTTGTAGGTCCAAATTGGTCCTTGAGTCAAAAAAGGATTATCCAAGGTTTCATTTACACTATAAAAGATTTAACACCTATTTTTTGACCATATTAACATATTAAAATGAGTTGGAGTACAAGTCCCATGTTGTAATAGTAAATGACCTCCTATTTGGTCTTAAGCCTAAGCGTATCAAACAAGCCCGATTTTGTCCTTGAAGCTCAAAATGACCTTTCATGGTTCTATTTTACTTATAAAGGTTCAAAAACACCTATATCCATTATAAAAACATGTTTTAAGGATATGGAAAGATTATCTCAAGCTATAAATGAAGATGACTATTCATTTGGACTTAGGTTTCACCATGCCTAATGGTCTTACATGCAACCTTTGTATGATTGGACTACTCTAATAATTTTAAAATTTATTTACTTGGTATCTCATGTTTTTATATATGTTTTAAATCTTTCCCAACCTTCTTTCAATGTCTAAACTCTCTTAACTCATCTAACCATCTCTTCCTTGCAAAATTGCCTGCTCATGCACAAGGGGAAGTACCCCCTATCTGAGACAAAATAGGGGATAATTACTCATTTATCAAGGAAAAACTCAATTTAATTATCTTATCCAACTCATAATAATTTTATATACAAAATTTTAGCCTTTTTTGACATCATTTTCCTCTTCAACTCACCAAAACTCAAGATAAACCTTGTATGGTAGATTAAATGCAGGGTTTCCTTGATGTAGACTATGTTTTTTCACAAAAGGGACCTTCTATGTTCTATATACATTGTATAAAATTAAATGAGGCTATTATAATCATGGTTAAGGTTCCTTTATCTTGGAAATATCTCTATTTTTCTATGCTTCCTCCTTAAACACTTAAACCTTCAAGACTGCCCTTTAACCCTTGACTGTGTTTTCTACTTGTAGGCACTTATGAATGACCTTATCTCTTCATGAATCCATGTGTAATGGATATTATCATGATTAAAATTCCATTGGGGAGTATACCAATGTGTGTGAGTCATCTATCCAAACCAAACTCTTCATTGTAAACTTTTTTACTAGGTACTAGGCCTAATTGTGAGTTGATTGTGTTTTGATTGAAAAGACCCCTATTTTTACCCTTTGTAGTATTTAAACCTTGAAAGCATGCTTAGAAATTAATCTTGGGGTTTCTCATAGTTATCTATCAATTATTTATGTCCACTTGTTTCAAATCCATGTCCCATTCATTCCAAGAACAATGCTCTTTTACTCACTATCATGGACAATCAAACACAATTGACTGTAGGTGGGCTTATAGATGTATATTTGCTCCATTAGGATTTTTACCATGTTAGAATAATATTATTAAATCCTCCAAGGTTATTTAGTATCTATCTTGGAATTTTTTTAACCCTGCATAGGCTCAACCCTCCTTATGCACCAATATTTTATTCACTATTTGCTTGTTGTTGTAGGTCCCCATTTTCCTTGTGAAGGACACTTGTAGGTGATGTACGGAGGTCCATAACACAATTAGTAAATGCTATACTAATTATATTTATACTTAAGTGTGGTATTTACTTCATTAAGCCAATACAAACATTATAACATGTCTTGTTATCTCCTTGAGTATTAGGATCACTTACACCTTTTTCAAAACCTGTAGATAGACTGCTTGAACTCAGTGACTCAAGAGGTATCTTTGGGTCTTTTAACAACCACTTTCCCTTGCCCTTTTGACTACCATTCTTGACATGTAGACTCTCTATGCTAGGGGTTATGATATTAAATATGCTATATGTCTTAAAGACCTTTACCACCATGTTTTAAGATGATCACAAAAAACTCTATGACCTTTGTTTTGCTCATGATAGATTTCACCAAGATCTCTGAATAGCGGCCATGTGATGAATGTCAAATTCCTATAAAGGAAGAATAAGGGCTCTAAAAACAATAAAATTCCATAAAGGAAATATTTTCAGTAGCCACTTTAGGAAAAAATAAAATACATATAGGGTGAGATTAGGTCACAAAAAAGGTAAAACCCTAACTCATAATTAGAACCCACTTAAAGGTAAATGACCCCTAATGACTTCATTAACAAACCTAAGTAAGTTGAAAAGACATGTATTTAAAACCAATAGGTGGGAAAAATCCTACACTGACACCCCCTCTAAAGTGTAGCTTAGGTGGGTAGAAGAATTGGGTCCCGACAATGAGACCTGATGAGGTACCCAAGTATAATGCAACTCCCATAAATGAGGTAAAGGAGAAAACCCATAGGAACAAAAATCCTCCCAAAAAAGAGAGAAAATAAGAAAAGAGGGATAAAAATCTTCACTAATGTCTAAAATTGACTGTATCCATCTAGTGTCCCCCAGAGGAATGCTTGGAAGTGACTATGAATCAAAAATAGATGCAAAGAAGAGTGGATTACTCTGGAACAATGAGTTTGTCTGCCAAGTACCTGATATATCTTCAACCAAGGTTTAATTCCTATTAAATGGAATCCACATATTTCAAGGTAGGTGGCCCAACTACCTTATGCCAAGATGGTGTAATAGAAATAGAGGCAAAGAAGGTCTGTATAACCCTCTATAACTATGGAATAAACTGCCTGATGTCTAATGTGTCCTAGATCAGTAGACCATTATCTTGTAATGTTAGAAGTAGACCAGAGGTAGGTGGATCAAGAAATAACTCTTAAATATCTATAATGTGACAAGGAGATAGTGGAGGTGTGTCCACTTCACTATTTTAGTCATCTTCAAAAGAAGAGTTGTCAATATCAGAAAGAAGCTCAGGGTCAGAAGTTTCAATAGGTACAGGTGAGTCTGAAGAGGAATCTAAAGAATTTAAAGGAGAGTAAGAAGAAAAGTGTGAGAATATGTATAATTGAGTCTAATGATAGACCATTCCCACAACCAAAATAGTATCACTATGTAACTCCCTAATGTACACTAAATTTGGAGCTAATTTAAGTCATATGCCTAGACCAAGGTGAGTGATCTAGTAGACTGACAAGAGATTAGTTGAGAGTGAGGGCACACTTATAAAATTATTGGATGTTACACCACTCCCTTCAATAGACCCTCTCTCAAGAAATTTTTTAGAAGTGTTGTCACCTAGTTGTATAGAGGACATGTCACATGGTTCCAAGGAACTGAACTCAATCTGTGAAGAGGCCATGTGATGTGAAACACTAGAGTGAATAAGCCATGTAGGAGGAGTTGGAGGCACAATTGTATCTAAGGATTTGCCCTTATGTTTCCTCTTTTTATTCTCTTTTTCCTTTTCTTTGCTAGATTTATTTGCCTTAGTGGATTCTTGGGTTGATGAAGATGGTTTGATAGAATCTAGAACACCTATGTTGTTCTGAATAAGAAGGTTAGTAAGGTGGTCAATTTGTTTCTTCAAAAATTTACTCTCATCATGCTTACCTGAGAAATGCCCATGTTTGATCCATTCATTCTTAGGCTTATGACTAGAAGAAGAGGTTACATTTTTTGATTTAGAGGTGGAAATATTTTCATCCTTCTCATCCTTTTTCTTGAACTACTTTCTCTCTCTGTTGTTAGAAGCCTTATCTTTCTCAGCAAGCAATGCATGAGATTTAGATGATTTCACTATACCCATCTATATCAACTTATATTTCTCCTAAATTAGGTCAAAAACAAAGGTATTTAAATAAGGCATCTTCCATGCAGTGTCAAGAGCACTCTTAGTAGCATGGAAAGTAGACACAAATACAGAATATTTAGGACCCAGTTTAGAGAATATTGATAGAATAAGTTGTTCATATTTATTATTAATTCCATATGCTTTCAACTACAATCTCAAAAGTTTTAACTTGGTGAATAAGTCCTGAAGAGTGTCGAAGTCATCTAAGCTCAATCTAATAAGCTCATTTTCTAGCACATGTCCTCTCATCACATCCTGCACTCCAAAGAGCTTGGTGAGCTGGGCCCACACTTCAGTAGGTGTTTTGGTAGATTCAATGTGAAAGAGTAGATCTGGGGTCGATGAACTTTATCACAATAGTTAAACTATTTGTTTTTTGCTCTAGTATTAGTAGGTTCAGTGTTAGTGCCCATTATAATTTGATGGTAACCCTTGGATTGTAAGATAATTTCCATTCTAGATTTCCATTCATGATAATTAAATGGTGTAAGTGGACTTATTGAGAATGAATTCATAGTGTATAAGTATTATTACTATAATAAGTAAAGAAGTGATGCAAAAAAAAGAAAGACTAAAAGCACAGTAAACACATAAGTACCCCCTTATAACTATCCGGTAATGACCCCCATGAATGTCTCAAATATAAGCACACTTGTATAGACGTCAGATTCAACCAAAAATGCATCTTGAGTAGTAGGTGTGTAAGTACAAGGAACAAGAGGAATGTCAGATACAATTGATAATGCATTAAAGAGTGTACAAAAAATGTGAAAAAAAATTATAGTTGTGGAAGGCCCAATGCGAAGAGCATAAAAAACAAGCACTTTTGAAGTAAATGGCACTCAAAAAGGAGTTACCGATCAAAAGTTATGGCACTTACAAGTTCTTACTTCAACATATTCCTGGACTCTTTCCAAAAAAGGAATTTTTTTTCCACTCACCAAAAATCCAAAAAAGGAAACAACTTAAGTCTACTTCTTCATTACCTTTCACTTAAAATTTGATGGCTTTTGAAACGTCACATGCTTACTTGCTCGAGGTTCCAGACAAGTTCAACTTCAAGTTCTTGAACTACTTCAAATTATAAAAATTTATAAGTAGTTGACCCTAGAAACCTGATTACTTCTTCATAGTGTATTTTGGGTTCTTCGAGCTGCTTTACTTTGGATTCTTCCAACTGCTTTATTTTGGATGAGTAATAAGTTATTGAATTTTGAAAACTCAAATGGGTCTAGCCAAATTAAATTGAGTTATTCAACCTGCACAAATTTAAAGTTTCAAACAACTACAACTTATGAAACAAGTAATGAATAATTAACCCTGGAAAACCTGAATGGGTCTAGCAAGCAAGTAATCAGAGTTGAGAACCTCAATTACTTATAAGTTGTCACCCTAGAGAATCCTGATTAATTATAAGTAAAATTACTTGATAAACCTAATTTTGTCTTTGAACAAGTAGTCAAGGTTGAGAAACCTGATTACTTATAAGTAGAAGCACTTGAGAAACCCGATTTGGTCTATGAGCAAGTAGAAGCACTTCAAAAACCTGATTTAGTCGGTGAGCAAGTAAAAGCACTTCAGAAACCCAATTTGGTTGGTGAGCAAGTAGAAGCACTTCAAAAAATTGATTTGGTTGGTGAGCAAGTAAGAGCACTTTAGAAAACTGATTTGGTCTACGTAGAGTAAATCAGGGTTTGCAAGCTGGATTACTTTTGTTGTAAGAATGGTAACTAGATAGAAGAAATTGATTTTTTTGAAAAATACGTGAACTTTATCAGAAAAATAAGAACAAATCATTTTAGATCTCAAAAAACCCATAAAATATATGCAAATTGATTTTTCATCAAAGGCCTTTTGACATGAGTTTTGAGGTAGTTTTCAAAAAATACCTCTAAGGTCAAAAATGGCAGCCATACAGTATGAAAAAATAATAAGGTGAATGCATGAGGATCTTACCAAAGGAGACAAATGCATGAGGCTATTGAGAAAGCTTTGGTACCATGATATATTTTTCCAAGATCTCTGAATAATGACGATGCGATGAATGTTGAATTCTTGTAGAGGTAGAATGAGAGCTTCAAAAATAAGAAAATTCTACAAAGGAAATGCTTGTAGTAGCCACTTTAGGAAAAAATAAAGTACATATAGGGTAAGATTGGGTCACCAAAAAGGTAAAACCATAACTCAAAATTAGAACCCACTTAAAGGTAAATGACCCCTAATGACTTAATTAACTAACCTAAGTAAGCTGAAAAGATGTGTAGGTAAAACCACTAGGTGGGAAAAAGCCTACACTGACAGCTCATTTAGGGACTATTTCTCAAATCTCAGTCTTCACTCTTAGGAAGGATTATCATATCTTATTTTACATTATATCACCTCATACAATTTTTTCATGGTCTCTTCAATGTGATTTAGCACTCTATTGAACATTTCAACCCCCTGTTTAGGCCACCTATAGGTGAGCATCTGACTGAGCAGGCAATGAGCTTAGGAAGGTGTAAAATAGAGAATAAAAATGAACCAAAAAGCCTCATGAGCATCTTAAA
This sequence comes from Torreya grandis, assembly GCA_037957365.1. Lineage (NCBI taxonomy): Eukaryota > Viridiplantae > Streptophyta > Pinopsida > Cupressales > Taxaceae > Torreya > Torreya grandis. The sequence goes on along the minus strand of JARHVA010001337.1, from coordinate 2,380,240 downwards.
ACCATATGTCATCCTTCATGATTCAAATTCTTGAACTCATCACCAAGCTATTTACCTCAGGATGACATCATCATGGAGCTTATTATAAGTGTATGTGAGATGTATGTAAGCAGTGAGCTTGGAATGGAGTAGGACATGTTGATTCATGATCTCATAACAATTAAAACTCACTATCGATCCATAAAATTCATGACTTAACCAAGGATATATTGAAATTATTTCCAAAACATCTTTTGCAACCTAAAAATGACTTTTATGCACATGGAAAATAACAAGCAATGTCATCACATAACTGTCTAACATGGTGAATTGGGCATGTGACTACAACTTCAAATTCTCCAAGCATCTACATGGAATTTGTATAACTCTTGAAGTATTATATAATCCAATACACCTCCATTAACACTTCGTATACATGATGGACCAGCTCATACATGAGACTGCAATTGAAATTGTGTAAAGAATTGACCATAGAGGGAAATAAGCTAGTAAGCAATCCAAGAGATGACATGGTTACGTACAAACATGAAATGAGATGATCACATGAGTTATATGATTATATAACACCATTTATAAGATTTATGAGACACCTACAAGATAAATCACTCAACAAACATAAGCACTCTAACTGAAACTACACATGGTAACACCTCCTTACATCATGAGGTAATCCACTCATCCAAACATTATGAATCATGAAAAAAATAATGGATACCATATTATAATGAATCAGAAATCCTTTGAAGCTAACATCACCAATTATTTCATACTAATTTGATAGAAATGGAGAAAAACTTATAGGGTGCACCAAACAGCTAGCAAATCTGCATAGTCAACTTGTTAGCAATGGTTCATAATAAGAATAGTTGACTAATATTCAAAATAAATATATAAAAATTAAGGTATCCTAGTGTAATATCATCTTATAAAATAATTTTATCTAAAACTACATATGCTGTTTGTACCAAGCAAAAATCTAAGTGTCACTTTTGTATGCTAAGAAGGACAAAAGATGTGTAGAACAATTTTGGCATCAAAATGGTTGTTTAAAATAAAAAAAATAATATATATGAGTGTTAGGAATATGGAGAGGCATTCCATGACCTTCCCCCATATGCCACATTTCTTAAGGAGCTGTACTAGTGTCATTTACTTTAATTTTTTAGGAAAACTAACTTTTATTTTGATGAACCTAAAAATTTAAGTTTTTTCAGTTAATGAAGACCTTTTTGGACACATGTGTCATGAAATCACCCATTTGAACTTGAATTTTTTTTAATAAACCCATACAAAGCATTAGATGCACTATTTTTGACCCTTAAAATGACCCAAAATGATAAATGGACCTAGAAACTAATTGACTAAAGCTAGTATAACATTAATTGACATAAAATGACCTATTAAAAATATCATGAAAATACATTATACCCCCTTATAGACCTAAGAATAAAGTTTTTAACTAGGGGTGCTGCAATTTGACTAAAAAGTCAAATTTGGTCAACAAATAGTTCTGTCCAAAAATGGCTGGTGAAGGTTGCATCATGATCTGAGACAATGGAAGAAGGAATGCCATGAAGATGGAAAATATGGTCCAATAAAATTTGTGCAAGTGTGGAGGTGGTATAGGGATAGTTGAGGGTACAAAAATGACTATATTTGGAGAGGTGATCAATCACAACCAAGATCACTATTTTTCCTCTAGATTTAGGGAGCCCTTCAATGAAATCCATAGAAATATCTATCCAAATCCTAGTAGGGATGGGAAAGATTTTGAACAACCTAGGAATGAGTGTTGTTTCACCCTTATTGTGCTGGTAGGTATCACATTCATCCACCGTATGTTGAATTACCTTTTTCATTCTCTTCCAAAAGAAGATACATCATGCCTACTCATAAGTTTTGAGAAACCCTAAGTGCCCTATGGATGGAGAAGCATGGATTTCATATAATACAACCTGCTAAAGATCCATGCTCTGAAGAAGCACTAGATGACCCTTATATCATAGAGAAGCACCATCCCAAGAAGAATGTAGTACTATAGAGGGTTAGTGGCCAACTATTGAATGATTTGAGATAATGAGGAGTCATTGACATACCCCTATTGTACAACATCCAAGAAATTCAAAATAGGCATGCAAATAACTGAAAGGGAAGCTTGGTCTATAAATATACGAGATAGAGCATCAACCAAAATATTGTCCTTACCCTTCTTATAAGTGATCTCATAGTCATAACCCATGAGTTTGCTGACCCATTTTTGTTGTGAGGTAGAGACCCATTGTTCCAAGAAATATTTCAAAATTTGGTGATCAGTTTTGATGCAAAAATGATTCCTTAGGAGGTATGGCTGCCACTTCTATATTGCATGCAAAATGGTCATCATTTCCTTCTCATAAGTAAATAATACTAAGTTATTTCTAGAAATGGCTTTGTTGGTGAACGTAATGGGGCATCTTTCTTGGAGAAAATCAACACTAAGCCCATTCCTATAAGCATCACTCTCAATAGTGAAGGTCTTGACAAAATTTGGCATAGCTAGAATAGAGGTAGTACACATAACTTGTTTTAATTCTTCAAATACACACTTAACAGCTTGTGTTCATGTAAAAGTATCCTTTTCAATATAGCTATTAGCAGAGCTACAATCTTTGACAAATTTGTGATAGTATCCAATCAGCCTCAAAAAACCATGGAGGCTCTTGAGTGTCTGAGGATGAGGCCAATTTGTCATGGCAACTATTTTTTTAGGATCCACCTGAACCTCTTGGGCTGAAATAATATGCCCAAGACACTCCACTTCATCCTATACAAAAGCACATTTAGACTATTTTGCACAGAGATGATGATTAAAGAGAAGTTGTAGTGTGAGATCTAGATGTTGGAGATGCTCATACCATGTTTTATTATAAATAAGGATATCATCAAAGAAGACAAGCATGAATTTCCATAGGTAGGGCCAAAATATTTTATTCTTCAATGCTTAGAATGTTGAAGGAGCATTAATGAGTTTAAAGGGTATGATTAGAAACTCATAGTGGCTATCATCCATGCAGAAAGCTATCTTAGGGATATCATCCTCATAAAGCTGGATCTGGTGATATCCAAAGCAAAGATCCAACTTGGAGAAAAAATGAACACCATGAAACTCATCAATAACAAGGATCAACTTATCCTTGATTATGATGTGATTAAGTGCTCGATAGTCAATGCACAGGCTCCATGACCCATATTTTTTATGGACAAGGAGAACTAGAGAAGAATATGGGCTGGTACTAGGGTGAATAATTCCTTGCTTCAATAAGTCTCGAATGAGCATCTCAATCTTGGTTGTTTTCTAAAATGGATAACAATAGGGAATTATATTATGAGGAACACTTCCTAGAAGGAGTTGAATATGGTGGTCCTTTGACCGTGAAGGTGGCAATCTCACTAGTTTGATAAAGACACATACATACCTATGTAGAATGGTTTGTAGATCAGAAGGAGTAGTAGAGACCATTGATGGTTGCATTTGAATGAAATAGAGATGGATAATGACACCATGTAAATTTTTCTTAAGAATCTCTTCCATGCAGTGTGAACTTATGATGCTAAAAGACCCCATGTGTAAGCCTTTCAATGTGTGTTTTTGCCCATTATCTTAAAACTACATCCAAAGTTCAACAAAATCCCATAAGATGGGTACAAGTGTGCATAACCATTGGGCTCCCAAAATAACATCACATCCTCCTAAGGGAAAGGCAAACATGCCAGAGCATAAGTTATAATCTCCAATAGAGATACAGACATTACGATACTTCCCTTTTCAAGGTAATGTGCTCCTATTAGAAATCATGACTTTAAAGTTGGAGTAGGGATGACAAAATAATCAACCTATTTGTCAATCTGAGGTTCAATGAAGTTATGAGTGATACTATAATCAATGAGTATTGTAAGAGGGATCTTATTAAAGTAATCCTTGACCTGCATGGTTTGTGGGGTGGTGACTCCTACTATGCCATGGAGAGAGATCTCTGGTTGGTCTTCTTGAGAAGTAGGTTTCAAAATTTGTTGAGCTTCTTCTAGATCATCTGTTGTATCCTGAGCATCTTCCCAAATTTTAATTTTGAGTAGATATTTCACATCTAGTAGATAGAACTTTTACTCGACACATCAATGTCCTTAAGTGAATTTATCATCACAATTATAACATAGTCCTTTTTCTCTACATTCCCACATCTCTACTTCATTCAAATGCTTGATAGGAGTGGTTTTGGGGACTAACATTGTGTGAGATCATTGTGGAGTTATATTTCTGAAAGGAGAAAAATTAGATTTAGATCACCTTACCTCAAATCAAATTACATCCTTCAAACTACTAACAAAGCAACTCTTGAAGAATTCATCAGACAATCCCTCATGTGATTGGCCAATTTTTCAAATTTTATCTTATATTCTATCATGAATCCTGATTTGGCAAAGTTTAATGAGTGCTCCAGTGAAGTCATCAAAATCACTGGGGCCAAACCATTACAAAATGAGGTGCCACAATCAGTCTATATTGACTCATCATGAGCCTTGATATACCAATGGTACCAGTTAAGGGCTTTATGTTTCAATTGAAAGGATGCAAGTGGGACTTTGTTGGCATCAAAGGTATTATGCAGACTAAAATATTAGTTTTCCTGATAGATCCATCTAGACAAATTTGCACCATTGGATCAAGGAAAATCAAGCTTCAACCCATGAATTTTTTTGGAAAAAAAAATTTATTGTTTAAAGAGTACTCTAGATGCCATCTATTGTTCAAGGCAGTATGTTGAAGATTGAGTCCGAGAATGTTTTCATCAAGATCTTTGATTTGGGTCTTGAGGGTAGGAATTTCATCCTCGATGTTTTTTTCTCCTATTCAGGTTAGTACCATGGCCAAAATTATTTTTTTTGTGCAATGGATAGGAAAACTAGAGTTAAGACACGATTAGTAAGGGATTTTTTAAATTTGGACAAATTTGAAAGGGGTAAAGTTACTTTTACTAGGTTCTTTGCACTGTCTGAGTATAATTAGTGAAGGTGAGGGAAAATTCAGAAGTGGAATGGAAAAATTGGAAAATTTGTCCAAGAGGGAAAAATGAGCATAAAATGGGAATGAACATTGTGGAATTTTTTTGATGCAAATGGACAAAAATTGAAGAAGTTATGGTAAAACTTGAAAAAATGAAAAATTGAGATTTGTGGAAATTAGAAGTGGAATTGGGGTATGGAACATCAAGAAAAAATATGCAAAATGGAATTTTAGGTGTCTTAGTAAATTTTGAGAAGAAATAGAGTTGTAAGTGGAAAGATATGACAAAAAACCAAATAAAAATACTCAAAATATTCTGATATGATAAGTCTTATTAATATTTTTAAAAGTTTTTTTATAGTCTATTGGGAATATTCTAAAAATGGTATGACAAGTCTTCTGATACTCTACTAGTAATATGCACAGATATGATATGGTAATTTTTTTTATACTCCACTAGTAATATGTGGAGATCTGATATGGCAAGTTTTTTGATATTCTGTTGGTAATATTTTGAAATTGATAGAAATGGGCCCCAAGTTTCAATGACTACCTAAGAGTTTAAAGATATCTCTTTGGCCACCAATGCTATCTGAACAAGTATCTCTCTCTATAAAAATTTTGGCCATGGATTTACCTCTAAATAATAGCTCTTGATTTTTCTCAAGGGTGGGAACTAGTCAATCAAGATGGGGTCATTTCCCTTTTCGCTGACAGGTCCTCTCAATGGGCCAGCTGCTTCAGGGTTCCTGTGGTGATCTTCACAATGAGTTTTAGGGCTTATACCCAAGAAATTCATATAGTTATGTGGATAAGTTTTTAACTTGATCCAAAATAGATTATAGTATCCATAGTAGAAAAAAACACAATGTAATAGAATAAAAAACACCTTTTGAAAAACAAATTTTGGCCCCAGAAAGTGCTCTGATACCAGATGAGAGGATTTTCCTATAATAAATTAATCAAAATGCATGAAATAACATATTTATATAACTAGTAGAAACACGAAAGGGATTATATTGATTATAGACCACTTTGAGGGGGCAACCTTCTTTGATCAAGCTCAATATAATAAATTTGTGGATGCCTTCATTGGCCTCAACACTTACTTATATACTAAGTCTAATATGAGTAACTACTACTTCCCATGAATGTGGGATAAAACAAAATGCTCACAGGATGACTTACAAAGCGTATGCATCTATAGCAACTAATATACTAACAAAGCAAAGAGAAGGGGTAACATGGTTTCCTAACATGATCACAACTATATATAGTTTTTTTTTCCTCTTTAAAACCTAACTATTATCCATATGATGTCCATGTATTATATGATATGAAAAATAATATTTTGATCTCTTAAAGAGATGCATAGGAGGCAAGGTGACCAATTCATTTTGAATCATGTCTCTTAGAGTTTCACTTAAGTCTTTTTAACCTTATGAAAACTTTAGATGTAATCTATTTTTGGACCCATTTTTGAGATGATATCATTTGAGACACAAAATTATCAAATGGAGAGGAAAAATCAAGATTATTGACATGTGTAATATTTCCTTCAAGTGATGTAACTTTGAAACTTAAGTCTTGAATTTGCTTTTGTAACTCCATTATGGACTTTCTCATAGTAACTATCTAATCTAGAAATTATTTAGAAATATAAAATCTAGGCATACATGATTGAATATGCACACAAAGACCATCAAAAGGGTTTGTGGGAAGTATAGGATAATGAGGAAGAACATTATGATATTTGCTTTGTACTAAAAGATGAGCTCCCCTACCTCTTAGGATAGTGACAAAATGGACAGTCGAATCCAATTTAATCATAAGGCAAATAATTAGAGTGAGACAATAGCTATCACAACCTTGAGGAGATATAGAATAAGTTATATTTGAAGGTACTTTCAATTTCATATGCATAGAAGATGTATTATTAAGAAGATTTAATAATTTATTATCATTAATTTTAGCCTTAATTTTATTTCATGTGAATTGGATTTATTTCATTACTTGATTATGAAATATATTACATATTTCAGAGCAACAACATGTAATTATAACAATCACTATGAATATCCATTATAGCCACCATATAATGTATATAATAAAGAATTCACCACCCAAAATATCATGAATAATTTTTGGAAACAAAAAATATTTTTTGATAAAAATCAATAGATAAATGAAACCCATAAAATATTATGAAAATAGATACACCACTCACTCTCTAGGCCAAATTTACTAAAAATAGTAAAATGTTAATGTTAAGCCCTTAACCTATACACACTCTTCATTTGTATTTACATTCATTAGTTAATTATTACTTTAGACTGACTTATCAATATTTAAGGGTGGGATGAATTGGTGTAACTTTCCCCATTCATTCTATATATAGGGATGCATGTGGCTCTCACAAAGTATGTTATATGTGAGTTATATCTTATTATAAGGTTTTGGAGGTTTCCCCCTCAAATTGGCTTATCATATATTTTGTTATATTTCAATTACATTGTGATTTATTACTTTAATTGTGAAGAAAGTTCATTACAAGTGGTCTCAGAGCATCGATTTTGACATAGAATTTTGTTTTCATTATATCTCATAAACCATTACAATTTTTTTTATAATTTGTTTTACTAGAGGTGGATAATCATATAAAGAGTCCACAATATTATTTTTGAGATTTGAAGATCCATTTTGAAGAAGTTATTACATTTTTACTATTTTTAATAAAATCACTCTACAACCCAAAATATAAGGAATTTTTCATATTTTCATACATTTTTGGAGATTGAAGAAATATATATTGGGTCCATTATTTGTGTTTTATTATTTAAGGCTTAAATAATATCAAAATTACTTGGTCAAAGTCAGGTCAATGGTGACAATCGAGATTGACATTGTCAAGCCTTGTTATGGCAGGACCACAAACTAGGGGCCGAGGCAAGGGTGTTAAAACTCTAGGTAAAACTCATCATAAAGAATATATGAATTTAGAAAGAGGATATATTTAATTAATTATTCTTAGATTTTATAAAACAAATGACAAAGTTAGTGTGCTTGAGTATGATATGAGTAACATACAATCTAAGGTGCAATGCCTACATTCAGAAATGAAGACCGTACAAGATACCTTAGAAGATTTGGTGATAACTTTGAAGAATAATCAAATAAACCAAATACCTATCACAATTTCACAACCCAACTAGAGTTGATATTTTAGCTAGTTGAATCCAAATCCAAGTACTGTGCAGCCAAGGAACATGATGCCAAAAATTTAATTCAAAAGTTTGATAGGAAGGATCTAATCACCTGGATCAACCAATTGGAGAATTTTTTTGATATCTACTAGATTTTTAGTGGCCAAAAGGTGGTCATGGCATCTCTATACCTAGAAATAGAGAAATTACTTTGGTATAGATAGTTGTGTGCTTAAAATAAGAAGAAGGCTCTCAATCTCACCTGGTATGCTTTTATAGAGGAGCTACAACTCCACTATAAGAATAATGTGAGTGATAACCACTTTAGTCAACTGGTAAAACTATGAAAAATAGGATCAATCAAGGATTATGTTCATCAATTACAAAATCCTCTTTACATGTGGATAACATTCTTGAAGGGCACCTAAATGACTTGTTTCTTGGAGGTCTCCAGGACCACATTGAACATGAGGTACACATGTTTAATCCTGATATTGTCTCTGAATCTGTTCTTAAGGCTCATAGGGTAGAGGAAAGAGATTTGGTCAACCAAATGGATTTAACTACTAACAAAAAGTGTTTGGATCCCTCACCAACCTTCCCTTAGCCTACAATATTGAATCTTCACCAACTTGCCAAGAAATGGGTAAAATGACTATGTTTCAATTGTGATAGAAAATGAAGTAAATTTCATACGTGTGCCGAGAAGAAATTATTCTACATTGATGGGTCTGATGATGTTGAAGCTGATGTGACCAAATGAGATGACTGTTAGGAAATATAGCTTTTACATTGTGTAGATCTAAGTACTTACTGAGAGGTAAATAGTAATTAGTTAGTTAGTTTACTACAATATCAAAATATAGTTATAAATAATATTACAATATTAGTTTAGCATATATTATATTGTTATGATTTATAACAATATATCTTATATATATGTTTTGCATTATTATAAGATTCAGGTGAGAAAAAATAGGGTAGAAGTTATAGGAATGATATTCCTATATATTTGTGTAATACCCTGAAATAAACTAATTTAGAGTGTGAGAATTAATGAAGAGTATGCAAATTATTATTATTGTGTGTTGAAATAATCTACTATGTTTACATGAGTTGTTCATTGCATAATCTACCCCAATTTTCATCATTGGTATCAGAGCAATGTCGATCTCTATAATGGAAGAATAAGAGATTGTAAGGGGTAGTCATTCAAGCCTTCACCCCTGAGGACGTTATTACTTTATGAAAAGTTAGAATAGTAGATAATCAAAGTTAGCACACATTAGTATACTTAGATTCTAGACTTAGAGTTCTATGCGTAGAGATCAAATATTCTATGCATTATTTATCTTTGGCTCAGCTACTAAAATCAATATGCACAACTTGTATGTAGACCTGACTGCATTTTTAAATTCAAGCAAAGTAGTTGGATTTATCTACTTCAAGCCTATGATTTCAACGTGGAATTATTTGCATCAATTAGATATTTATACGCCTGGAGTGTGATATTATTATGCCAATGAATTTGTTGTTATTCTCCTAGACATGTTTTGTGGTAGATGTTATGATGCTATTGTAAATTTCAAGAACATGCAAATTATTGAGCCATCAAAAACTTAATGAACCTAAGAAAGAGAAAATACAATTAGTTACTATATCATGAATGCTTAGTGCACCAAGTATTTGACATCATAATTACATTTCCACAACATCAAAGTTTTATCAAATTCTTGACAACATAACTTTACATTAGAACACATCAACTTTATTATAGCACATTGCTATCAGATCTATCTATTATATCATATTACTATCAGAATGATTATTCCAGAGTTTGTTAGAGTGTGGAATGCATAGAACAAGAGTTTATCTCAATCTTGTTGCCAACTATCATCAACCTTGGAGCCTTCAGACTTGCTACATGTGCATCACTGTACGATGAGATTATTAACAACTCATAAGGATGTGTACTACACTTGATGGTAACCTATCCCCTCAACTCACTTTTCATCCAATTAATTATGAGTTGTGTCACATTAATAGGGTTGGTCAGTTTAAAATTAACATTATATAGTTTGTAAAAGAGATCATGGTTTTAGTCTTTTAAGGTTTATTCTTATTTGGTAAGTCATAGAGTCAAAGTTGTATTTTTTGAGGTCTAAACATAATTAGTTATTACAACTTTAGTTAGTATTAGATTTTTTGTAATTTGTAATTAAGTTATATTTAGATTGACATTAGTAAAATGTCACGAGTCTTTTTTTATATATGTTGTTAAAAACAAAAAAAGAGTTTATTAAATTTTTATATATTACAAATTTATCAAAACTTCAAAGTGTCTCTAAGTCATTTTTTATGAGTCATTTTTTCATTGTGACCATGTTTATGTATGACATAAAAGTTAATATTTGGTTGTCAAAAGATTTAATAGTGTCAAAAGAAATTATTTTTAAACTATGTAAAATTTGTCAAAAGATTCATATCAAAAATTAAGTCAAGAGTCATATTTTATGTGTGTCATCATTTATCAAAAAGTCCAAATTGTAAAAAAAAAAAAAAATCCTTACAGATGCATTTTTTTTTGTACACCATGTTTGCATTGTGGGGAGGATTTACCTCAAAAAATAATGTACATGAGCTTCATCAAGATATTCATTGAGTAAGCAGTATAATCTACTGGAGGATAGAGGATACAAGGAGGAAGGTCTTTCAGTGACCTCTCATTCGTCACCAATGATGGATTTGGTGACACATAGTGTGGTGCATTATTTTTAGTGTGGTGTGTTTTTCATTTCTGCTATGTGATTATTGAAAAATAAGAATAGAAGAAGCCTGTTCATGTAATGTAATCTATGTGAAATTCTAAACATGATTCCCTGAGGTGAAAACATTATGAAAGTAAAAAAGCACCAATGTAAGTTAGGTCATGGATCTTGAAAGGGCTTGTGGTAGATCCAAAAAACCATAGGAGGTGAACAGTGTTTTGGCAATAGTTAGGAGAGTAGCTACTATAGATATCTCACAACTACCGTACTTCTTTATGGAGATGACCCTTAGTGACATGTCCATTACGGTCACTCAAAGTAAATGTGGGATGCATTCCTTCACATAATAGTGGTCATGTGTAGCAAGATTATGTTAGTAGTGTGTAGACCTATGAGTACATAGTGGCATATAGTTCTGTTCATACCAAATTCTTGGAGGTAGGTGGTGTTCCTATTCATGTCACAGTTTGTATTAAACCTATAAAACCATAGGAGGAGTGAGGCTCTCTTTATATCAAGGTCATGATCCAAATAGGGCATGCTATAATGGGTGAGCATACTACAAATAAGAGTGTGAATATTTTTTCACCATGTAAAAACTATGGGGGGGAATGTTAGGAAATCTAGATTTTACATTGTGTAGATATAAGTATTTATTGAGAGGTAAATAGTAATTAGTTAGTTTTTTAAAATATTGAAATATTGTTATAAACAATATTAGTTTAGCATATATTATATTGTTAAGATATATTGCTATGATTTATAATAATATATCATATATAGGTGTTTTGCATTATTATAGGATTTAGATGAGAGAAAACAGGGGAGAAGTTATATGAATAATATTCCTATATATTTGTGTAATGTCTTAGAATGAATTAATTTAGAGTGTGAGAATTAATTAAGAGTATGCATAATATTATTATTGTGTGTTGAAATAATCTATTGTGTTTGACTCTCCATTATCAATTTGCATGAGTTGATTCATTGCATAATCTACCCCAATTGTCATCAATGACCATGAAGCAGCACCATATTATAATTCTAATTACATTTCTACAATTCCATCTTGAGTTGTTTAATGTTGAAGGAAATGCTATTTGTAGGCAAGGGGGCATGTTAAACCCTTAACCTATGACACACTCTTCATTTGTATTTCCATTCATTAGTTAATTATTACTTTAGGCTAACTTATCAATATGTAAGGGTGGGATGAATGGGTGTGACTCTCCCCATTCATTATATATATAAGAATGAGTGTGGATCACTTAAAGTAGGTTATATATGAGTTATATCTTATTGTAAGGACTTGGAGGTTTCCCCCTCGAAGTGGCTTATCATATTTTTTTTATATTGTGATTTATTACTTTAATTGTGAAGAAAATTCATTACAACTAATTCTATAAAATTTGTACCTAATTTTTGTAAACAAAAATAAGTTTTTGATCCAAGAAATATGACTAAAAAATGTAAGAATTTTGAAACTAGAGTCTTTTAAATTCATATTTCAACCAAACAAGGAACAAGCTCAGTAGAGGAAGTATAGGATAATAAACATGAAACCATATGAAAAAAGGAAAAACGTTAGATTTGCACCTATAAAGATGTAAACAATATAAATTAACTCTAAATATCAAACCATAGGGTAGAAATCTAAAACCCTAGAAATAATTAAATAAACCCCAAGGGAAATTAGGATGTAGATATGTTTAGGAAAATATGTGGGTTCACTAATATGTTTGACCTTATTTTGAATTAGTTAACCCTTAACAAATATAAAAATTTCAATTGATTTAGATTATATAAAGTATAAAATAATACATGAAAATGAATGCAAATGGTAGAAGCTAATTTGATAATTGCACTTGTTATTTATGGAAAATACTAAAAGAGTTAAGATACTTAGCATTTAATTGTACTATGCCGGTTTGAGATTGAAGGTAGATGACAAGGACTGTGGGAAAATAAAATGTGAATAAACTATGTCAAGAACTAAGATTTAATGAGTATAATCAAACCATCAATTTAATTTGAGGCAACAAAACTCGTCTACAACTTGATAGGATCACATGAGGGGAAACCATTTGATTTATTGATTATGTTACTTTTATTAATTATCAACCCAATGAGTGTATTTGGTAAAGTGTTGGCACTGTATATGAAACAATATTACCTTTGAGCACTGAGGTGCTACAACTTACATATAGGGAAATGCATTTGTGTATAATAGAGTTACACTATTGCATGGAAAGTAAACAACAAGAAAAAAAAGAACATAAATAACAAGAAAATAAATCTAATGCTAACTTGGAAGCTTTCTCACACTGTATGGAATTAAAATTGTAGGAATCATAAATGTTTGTGTAAAAAACATGACAACAAAGATATTATGGTATAATCAAATAATGAATAATGCAACACTCAATACATACATGAATTTAGACTATAACATATGAGATATTTACCATAATTCCTCTCCAGTGGGCTTTGCCTCGATTGGAGTTGTATTATAATATATTCCTCTTGTTATAGTTGATTACTTCAAACCACGTCTTGTTACATTAACAAAACTACAACAATGAGAATGTTTCTACATTAAAATTACAAAGTTCAAAACAAAATTCAATCTTTTATATCATAATTTCTTACTTGTTACTTTCTACTTGTTAACATATGCCCTGATGCCTATTATTTAAATAGAGAGAGAACATTATTATTTAGAACTTCTAATTACAATATAAAATATAAATTGAATTATAATTATTAGCATAATTTAGGAGAAACAATATGCACATTTACTATGATAGATTTATAACCAATCAATTAGAAAAATAATAGAAAATAAGATGTACAAGGAGAACAATATATTCCATTATTGTAACGGTCTTGGAGGCATGGTATAATGAGGAAGGAGTGATGATATGGCATTCTAACATTGACCTTTCCATTTTATGGATTGTAATAATTGTTGTGCACCTAAAATTGTGAAGTCTGCTTCAAATCACCAACTAGCCATCATAATCATAACATGACATCAACAATAGGGGTTATGGGTTAGTTTCATTTATTATGGGTTAGAATGATATTATAACTATTTCTATGGGTTGGAATAATTGTTACAAACTTTTATATAGTTATAATTTTTTTTATAGCTATTGTTATAGGTTGGCCACCTAGTTGCTATGGGTTCAATACCTAGTTGCTATGGGATAACTTAGTTTGTTGCTATGGGTTGGCTACTCAATTATTATAGGTTGGATACATAGTCTCTATAGGTTAGCCTATGAGCAATCTAGTCTTGCTATATAGGTGCTACATGTACCTACTCTACTTTATAGTTTGCCCTTAAGATCTACATGTATTAAACTAGTAATAAATCTGAAATAATAATTATAGTAAATGATATAATATTATTCATAAAATAAACATTTTAATCATAAAACATCAAATATATACACAACATGTTCATTTAATACTATATAACATAAAGGAGTACAAAAGGAAATTTTGATATGCTTAAGGAAGATTGAAAAGGATCAACAAAAGGGGTTTTGGAAGGTTTTTTATGGTTAATCTCGTAGCTCATCTCACTCCCTAACTAATTGGTTACTCCTCAGGTAACTTAAACCTCATTAAATATTATCAAGTACTGGGCACACATCTCATGAAAATCAAAAGATTCATATGAACCATCTTCTCGCCTCAAGTAAAATCCCTTATTATTTTCAAAAAATTCCAACTCTTTATTTTCTATCTAGTTAGTGACAGGGAAACAAAATGGTGGAGGATGGAATGCTATATCCAACCATTGAGTCATCTACCTATTTGATGCTTAAATATACTTACGTACTATTCAAAGTACTACCATGATGTTATACCTAGAGAAAGGTTCATTTCTTCATAACTCAAGGGTTAAATCATCCCACCTTCTTGTGTAAGAAGTAAGAGATTATCTACCAATTTGATAAATATGTGATAAATACTAATTTTGGGGCTTGGAATTATTTTCTTACAAAATTTAAGGCTGCATCTGATTCTGACATTAGGGTGATCAAGTCTTTTGCTAAACCAGTTGGCCTGGGGACTTCTTCCCTTATTATTAACTTTGACTGCTTTTCCTTTTCATGATATTTATATATCTCCTTACCTCTCTTCTCTTCATTTAAAAAATATGAACAAAAATATTTAAGAAACACACCCCAAATATAGATTTGGATTCCATTCTAAATCATAAATAATAACATAATCTTGAAGATAGAATTCATAAAATTGGTTTTGGATTTTAGGGGTAATCTTCCAATAGACATTAAAGGAGTGAGGATAACTTATTATTCTATTTAAATTACAATAACGTTTCATGAATTTTAATTTCAGCCACTGCTCCTTGAGGTAAAGGCCATTGACCCTTGTAGGTGGTTTGCACTCTATCATTTGGATAGTCAGTTGGATTAATTCTTCCACTTTTCATTTCAACTCAGTAATATATTTTTCATTTTCTTTTAATCTCTCTGGTTCCTTCAATTTTTACCTCATTATCTTTTTTTCCTTCAATAATCAATTGTACTACTCTTACCATTGGGCCTACATGGCTTGAATATTAGCATATATTTTCACAAATATTTCATCCTTACTAGGTCCATTTGTTTGAGTGGAAAGAGTTTCAAAATTTATCTGTGGTTTCTTTAGCTAAAACCTTGCTAGTTTCTAGTTCTCCCATGGACTAAATAGCAATATCTAAAATTTTATTTTCAATTAAAGAGTCAAGGTTTACCATACCAATTTTAGAAGAAATTAGATAAAGTTATTGGGTAGCTAGAGAAACTACTGGATCTTGTCATTCTATTATGGGGACTTGGTCCATCTTAAGAGATGATACTACTAAAGGTTGTGCTATGAGGACTTGAATATGTCAAGTTTATACTTATACCACCCTTTCTAATGCATGTAACCCATTATCCTAGTTTTTTCATTACCCTAATCCATGCCCTAAGTGTTTCAATCTCTCTTAGGGTGGCCACCAATTCCTTATTTTATTTTTTACTTGGTAGAACATGGGTTTCATGTTACTCTATCACCTCTGCATTCTCAATCAATTGATCTTCCATTCTTATTTCTTCTTCCATTTCCCCAAGTGTAGGGCCCCAGTGTTCCATTTCTCCAAAGGCTCCAAACCTGAGTTGGATGAGGTAGAATTTTATTATCCAATTTCTATTGATTTAGGTATTTTTTTCTTTGATTTTTTCTACCTCCTTATATGAGCTTCCACTCTCAATGTTGACAATGGTAAAGGCCACAAGGATATGGTATTTTAATACCTGAAATTTGATTCTCTGAGATTTCCTCTTGGAAGCACTTAGTGGGGGAACTATTTTTATTTTCCTAGATCTTGAAGATGAGGGCATATATTCTACCCTTTATTCTAAAGTTGGATTCCTACCATTTTATAGTTATTTTGAGGAGTGTTGTGACCAACACATTCCCATTTCTAAAATAAAATAAAGACCCACTTGTTTTATTGAATTTTTTTTTTGGGTCTTTATTTGTTTTAAGGCATGAAAGATTGTGACTAAATTAAAGCCTAAAGTTTGGTTAATAATATTTATTTTATAAATTTTGGGTTAAAATTATGTCAAGTTAATAGTAATTTAAATCTTCAAAAGCTTTTGCCTTAATCCAAATTCATTCTATTTGAGTAAGTTGACTTAGTTATTTTTTATGTTTGTAGGTCCACATGTGTAATTCACACCTTTTCATATCTCTTCACACTTATTCAGGTGCTCAAAAAGAAATAAAGTCTACTATGCAAATTATTATAATTCAAGTATCATGAATTTTCATTTTGAATTTGCCTATGTATCTCTATGTCAAGCCTTTGCAAGTTTACACTACCATTACATAATTTAAAGTATCATTAATTTATGACATTGTAAGAGACTTTCATATGTCATGTGTTCATCAATCTACATGTTTATTAATCACATCCTTACAAGCATTGTTCCTAAAAAACTTGATTGAAAAAGATTGTGATAGTGGATATTATGAGATAAGACCAAGTTTATCAATATCACAACATTACACATTTAGGACCATAACTCTAAGCTATAGATTATTGTGACATTATGATTATGTGTAATAATTCCATGTACTCATTTTTTTTTGGATTGAAAAAAAATGGAATAAAGGATTACGATGATTTGATATGATGACACATATCCCTTAATCTCTTTGATAATCACCTACATTAAGAATAAAATGAATGACTTGGCCTCTAAAAGGCCTAAAAAAAATGATAATTGTCAAAGAAAGCCCCATAAAAGCTTAAATCATAAACTCAAATTTCAATAGAAAGAAATATTTTAAGGAGCTATTAATTCTCACAAATTATATATTATAGTTTTGGGCTTGATACTTAGTAGTGCAAGTTATTTGGTCCTAATTCGATCTTAACATCATTTTCAGTCAAAGAATTTTTATAATTGAACAATGAGAACTCCCTTATTTTTTTAACCTTTTTATAAAAAAAAGTATTACATTCATAAAAATATTATGATGGTATCTCGAGACCAAACTCCAAACCCATTATTATTCTATTATATAACAAACCAAGAATACATGGTCAATTTTTTTGATTCAAAGGCTTTACATAGATAGTTTCCCCATTATTTAATTATATTTGAAGCAATAAAAGTAGCATGTGAATACATTGATGTTGATTTAACTGTTTTAGGAATATTAGAGTTTTATTCTTAATTTAGTGAAGGTTCTAGAACAATAAATGAGTAAATAATATTACAATAATTACAATACTAATTTGTATAATTTATTTAACTTTCGTAGCTTTTTAAACATAGTGATGAAAGAGAAGAAATACAACTTAGCTTAAAATTGGATTGAAACAACTGAGATAGAGGTTGAAACTGATTGTGTAAGACTAGGACAATATCATGAACCAGGATCTAGATTTTATTTGGTGAAAATATAGGAGCATCAAAAACATGATACTTTAGAGTCTAGTGCTAGAGTCTAGGTCCTATCATTGTTGTCCAAATTGGTTACAAATATTTTATTTTTCAATGTTTTGTCCATTATTCACATTGAGCCTACCTGTGAAATTTCAGTTCTTGAATGTCGATGAATCTCCTTATAGAGATGATTTAATCTCCAACCCTAGACCTTCATAATGCTTGAATAAAATTTGAAAAAGAGGGGGGGTTAGTGTGTGTAAGATGCAATAAACGTGTATCTACACCCCTTGTGTGGGAATGCTACCTACATACCAATACTCTAAAGAGGGATCAAGCCCTATGTAGTTCTCCCACTTGATGCGCTTTGTGTAATAGTGTTATGTGGATGCAAAAATTCCAAATTAAGAGTGCTTGAGGTGGCTAGGGACTGGTGTGAGGGTTTGTATATGCTAGTAGCTGTATTGGATGGTTGTATGTAAAAAATAAGCAAATTTGCCTTAGTGGTCTTGCTTTTATTCTTGCTTGCTTTTATAATATTTTCCAACCCCTTCTAAATGAACTTTGAATGGGATTTTATAGAGATCTATTGGTCATGGGTTAAATGTATTCATGTTAGGCTGACACAATGAAGAAGAAAAATCAAAAGGAAATGATCATCTAGATTTAAAATGTGATTGGATAGGATCACTAAAAATTAGACACCCTAGGGTCCAATTCTATAATCCAACCCTAGTGCTCCTGTCTTATAGGCTTGGGACCTGGGGGGATAGAACTAATATGAGAAATTTAGCTTGGCTGAGTTGGAATCAGGTCTTGAAAATTTATGGATGACTAGGAATAAGCTAAAAGGTGTTTAGAAGGGTTATGAGAGCATGAAAGAGGGACCTATGGGTTGGGTGTCACAATCCACACTTAAGCTACCAATTTTGACATTTTATATGACTACATTCCCCCCCTTATTCTAGTGATGTATAAAAGTGAAATACTAGGATAAAAAAAATTAGAAAGTGTACCTAAACTTACCTACAAGGGTGAAGCCCATGAAGCTATGTGATGCTTGGTGTGCATAGAGAGAGCACATTGTGAAGTGTAAATATGTAAGAGAAAATAAACAGTAGATTAGTTCTTACTAGATACACTATATCTAAAATAAGAACAAACATTGGGTAAGAGAGAGAGGAAGAGAAAGGAATGAATACACCTCATCGGGTACGTAGACCAATACAAAATATATTATGATGCTAAATAATGCTAGATGATGTTGGATATGTTGGATATGTGTTGTACCAAGAGTAATATCACAAACAGAGCTGAGTGTTCAATTCTTTGAGAGTGGCTCAATAATATAAAGGCTATCCCTTTGGTTCCATCATCACCCACTAAGTGAATCTATGTGATCATGTATATGTTAATTGATGTTTGGACTATGTGTGTAATCCCTCTAAGTAGGTGGCTTAAGAATACAAAGGTTAGATAGTCCTTTGGCTCCATCATTGCCCCCTAAGTAAAGCTATGAATTGATACCAGTATGAATGTGTGTCATATGAGATGGCTCTTGAAGCCCATGAATGCTCTGCAATCTGATAATGTGGTGTAGATATTCGAATGTGTACTAAAAACTAGGCCAATCTTGGCCACTCTAGAAGGAGGAGATTAGGCTTGTATGAAATCCACTCTGAAACTAAAAATTAAGCTTATGTGGAAGCCACTCAGGAATGTAGAGGTTAGGATTGTATGAAATTCACTCTAAAATGATGCCAACTACCTACATATGGAATAAGTCACATAACTACTAAGAATGATTGGGTAATACATTAAACTCAAAAAGAAAATAAGAAAAATGTGCCATACACATTAACCTCAATCACTAGTGTCAGTAATATGGATTATTATTTAGAAGTTATACCAACTACCCAATCTAAAATTGGAAGTGAGAGCCATCATGTTGTGCATGATACCCACTATATCTAGATTTTATAAGAAATTTTTTACTAAAACTACTGCATCTGGACTAATCTATATCAGACAAAACTGTAGCTAAGCTAACCTTTCTACCTATTTCTAAAAAAATGGGTTTTTTTCTATCTGGAAAGGAGCATCAAAAATAGGACACCCTACTATTTGATACTATTTCTAGGTCTGATGCTATTGTCTAAGTCTGGTGTTATTATCTATTACTAAATCTGATGATTGTTCTATAATTTTCACTATTTTTCTAGTTGGTTATACCTGATTTAAGTTTTGGTTACTTTTTTGAGTGTTTTAAAAATTGATTTTTTGATTAGTAGGAACTCTGATCTCTATGAAAAAACCCCTATTTATTGACCCCTGTTTTAAGGGTAGGAATGAAGACCCTACAATGACTGTCCTTAGAAGGAAGAGTCCTACAGGTGTGTTATGCTATAAAATACATGATATAATAATGATTATAAAAAAATGTCTCAAGATATAGCAAAATTTGTATTGGAGATTGTTAGATCAACATGGGTATGCCTAGATAGATATAACAATGTAATAACATGTGAAATGTATTGAACTAAAACTAGAATTATTAGTTATTAGTTTTCAAAGAGAAATGGAGCATGATTTCCATCATGGCATCCAAGATAACAAGAAAATGCATGATGTGGATCATGGCATTGCAAATAGTGAGAAACAAACAAGTAACAAACACACAAGGCAAGAAAAAAGAAACATAGAAGAGTGGCCAAGGGGCCAAGCAAACAAGGGACATGGGCACATGTCACTCAAAGAAGAAAATAAGCATACAAGGTATGTTCAAATGCCACATACACATACAATTGAAAACAAGCAAGGTTGGCATGAGGCCATAAGCATATATAAGAGTACAAGCAAAGGACATTGGTAAATGTCCTAAGGCACACACAAGAATAGAATCAAAAGACATTGTTAAATGTCCTAAGGTACATATAAGATTCAAAATAAGAACTAATAAATACAATCACATCTAGCTACGTAAAGAAATAAAGTAAGGCATGTAATATACTAAAACTACAATCATATTTAACTAATCAAAGTATGAAGTGAAAGTATGTAAGACATGTAGTACAAGAATAGGTAGATGCTAAGATTTACATAAGTGCTACATACTAGTGAATGTCAATAGAGTAATCTATATAAGCTAGTAAGAAATGTATATCAACATGATGACTAGAGTGTGTGTTGTAGGAATGACATAACCTGGATGGTGTAGTCATGTAGAAGATGCCCCTAGTGGGTAAATATATCTATGTATGTCTCTAATGTAGAAGCATGATGCCTCCTTAATGGGTAGAGTGAAGCAATTAAAGATCTGGATATCACTATGCATACTCAAAGAAGATCAAGTGAAGCATGGTAATGTAGATAAATTGACAAACACTAACATAAAACAACAAATGTAAGTCTAGAATGATAGTAAAAATGTAAAGCATGGATAATGCATACGATTGAAATGTTTTTATGTTTTTGAATTATTTAAATGTTTTTGTATTTTAAAATATTTAAATATTTTTAGTATAAGCTATATACAATCAATCATGATGAGACTATGTACAACAACTACTAGGAAACTATGTATAAGTAATTGAAAATATGTATACAATTAAGAATGAAAAGAAATGATACTAATTGATGAGTCTCATGAGAGACTCCCTATCATGTTGTCATATATCAAGGAAAAGGATCACGCATGATCATGAAGCATGATGGAACAATTGAGACTTTGGCTCTATAAGTTGTGTATACTATAAATGCTATAAAATCTCTATAGTGGAAACTGACTATGGGGTCTCTTTGTAAATTTGAGAAGTGGATAAAAATATATGGCTCTTAGGGACCCATATGATGGTAGGATAAGCTCTCTGAACATGTGATATATGTATAGAGGCATGGGACTCAACGATACTACCTTGTATATGAACATTGTAGCTGAAAGCTATCTAGAATTTTGAAACCATGGTTTCTCTAAAAGAGACTTAGGTGAAAGTATATAAAATCTCTATGTTGGTGATGGAGGCCTCAACTATGTCTAAATCTAAACCAGAGGAAGAACTAAAACTGCTAGAGAAACTAAAACTAGTGGAAGAACTGAAACTAGTGACTACAAAATAGGAGATAGTTCTAAAGTGGGGAGTGGTAACTTATATGGAACTCCACCAACTATAAAAACTTGATTAACATGAATTATTTTTTTGTATTTTTGAACTATAAAAGGTAATCCTCAAAGTTTCTAAATCCATGGTCAACCAAGTAACATATCAAAAACTCTTACACTAGAAATAATAGTAAATGGTGTGGCCACATGTGTTGGACCAACCTGTAGAGGAAGTATAATCTCACCTAATGAACTCTATATGTGTCCACTAAATCCACTGATAACTATGTCCATCAGGGTAATATACTTCTCTGAATATCCTAAATGCTATAGTAATGTCATAGCGCACATGTTCATGTTAGATCCATTGTCTATGAGAACACTATGAATGGGATGATTATGAGTGTAAGCTATGATAAAAAGTGTATGACAATCCAAATCATCCTTAACTATCACCTCCTTTGAGAAGGAGATGGAAGGTCTAGATGGAACTTTGGAATTATACATTCCAATCATGTTGCTCAAAGGATGTGTCTCAACTGAAGGTGCCTGATATGTAGCTTGTGGAGGATGTGCATGATATTCATGGTGAACACTTGATGTATCCCCTATCTCTTATTTAGAATGCTATGGGAAAGGATGTGAGAATATTTTCAAAGCTTTATCCTATGTTTTGTTTACCTAAGGAGGCTTAACTAGAGTACCAAGATTAATAACATTGCCATTTATCAAATCTTGTATCTTGTGTTTCAAACTAATGCATCTATTTGTTGTGTGGCTTGGTGCCATGTGAAAATCATAAAATACATTTTGATCATATCCTCATGGAAGAGGATTTGTTGGATCTAATTCTTAAAAATAGGGAGAGATATGATATTACATTCTAATAACTATTGTAAGACCCTAGCTGGAGATACTGGTAGATTGGTAAAAGTTCATCAAGGAGATGCTAATAAAACCACTCACTAAGGGGGCTCTGAAGTTTATTTAACTATTTGTTGACTTTGAATTTTTCTATTCTTGACCTTTACTTTATATGGGACTTTGTTATTACTCTTGTTTGTTATTTTGGATATACTCATGTACTTGAGTTTGCCCTTTGAAATTAGTTTAACTTCCCTCTCCTTTAGTGTATGACATAACTCAATGAATGAAGAGAATATTTCAAACATTATTGATTTATGCAAGTCTGGTAGAAGAATTTGGTTGAAGAGATCTTGTAACTCATGATTGGCCATGGGGATAGTTATCTTAGCCAAGATAGTCTTATATATAATATTATAATCTATGAGATGCTCATTTGACCTTTGTGTTTGTTGTGTAACTTGGGCATAGGAAACCTTATCACTAATGTTAATGATAAAATGAGCTGGGAACATGTTAGATAAAGTATTGAATGCATTGAATGATTGATTTGGTAGACTATAGAACCATTGTAAAGAATAATCCTTTAGACTCCATGGAAATAACTTGGTTAGTAGTGAGTCATTTGGCACATAGTCCAAGCATACTATGTGAAATTATCTCAAGTGTGTCTCTAGATCATCCTTTCCATCATATAGAGTGAGCTTGGGTTGAAAAAAACTTGGTGGTAAGGATGTAAAAGCAATATGATGTGCCAATCGTGTATGAAGTAGAGGAAAAGAATCCAAGGCCTGTGTAGGTCTAAAGGTACCTTGCTCAAGATGTAACACCTTGAATTGAAGATATTTTATCTCTTACACAAGGGAAACCACATCAAGAGACAAAGATGTACTAGTTGTAATTGGTGGTGCCTCATAGGAAGGTTGGGCTATTATAGGGGGTTATTGAGACATAGTTGCTCTCATAGTGTCATGTGCAACTGGTTGCTTTGAATGAATGGAGGACTCAACTTGTTTATCCTTTTTGATTTCCATGATATATTTTAAGATAAGAGTATGATCTCAGGGCTTTCTATAAAACTTTATAGAATCAAGTCTTTTTTGAGTACAACATCATCATCAACAATAGGTGGAAGTGGATCAAGAATCCAATGTGGTGGGTCATGAACATTGGGGTTTGTATCATCATTATTATTCTCATACTGCTCATTATTTAAATTATCTTCATGGAAATTGGTGTAATATGGATGTGTAGGATTTATAGCATGAACTTAAGATGGTTGTTTATCTATGGTATATGGTCAATTTGAAGGAATCTGGGTGAATTTAGGAGAGTTACCACTAAGTCTTGCACTTTGTCTCAAAAAAAGAGATGTAAGGAGCTTAGGTGGCATAAGGAAAACAACTTGAATAATTAAGGAAAAGATTAAACAGATATAATCTAAACAATGAACTGAAATATGCATAAAAAGGATACAAAGCTCACAAACATGTAAGGTGATACCTCAAAAGTAATAGGACCTAGTATATGCAACTAGGATTTTTAAAATGATATATTTTAAAATTACTAAGAAATTTTTAAAATTAATGTGAATTTTTGATTTAAATATGCATAAAAACTATTTAAAAAAATATAATTTAAAGGGACCTAGTATATGCAACTAAGGTTTGGAAGAATATATATATATATTAAAATTAGTATGGAATTTTAAAAACTAATGTGAATTTCTAATTTAAATATGCAGGTAAAAAATCAAAAAAATATTAAAAAAATTTTGATTTAAAAGGGCTTAGTATATGCAACTAGGTTTCATTTTAAGAGACCATATCGGAAACCCCCTTAGGTTTATTTATGTGAATCTAATTTGTATCCTTGGTGAATATATATATATATATATATATATATATATATATCCTTAAGTTTTTCATCCAATCACCTGTCTACATAGTTAAAACATATAGGTTGTGGGATAAATTTAAAAATAAAATAAAAACTTTCCTAAACCTTAATATTATTGTATATTTTTATTCATCTCTAATATCTAAACAATTTAAAAAAAAAATTGCCTCAAATTGTGTTCGTATATAAAATTTATGGCCTTTGAAAGTTGCATTGCATAATGGTACTACCCGACAACATGATATCACCTAACAACATGTTACCACTTGATACTATGCTACCACCTATGAGCATGCTAAAATTTAGATTCCTCTTGAAGAGATATATAATTAACAAAAAAATTCCTTAAATTGAGTTCGTAATCAAAATTTATGGCCTTCAAAATTTGGTGTAGAGTTGCATTGCATAATGCAATCACCTGACAATATGTCATCACCTGACATCATGTTGATGCCTTACACTATGTTGTTGCTTGGTAACATGATAAAATTTAGATTCCTCTTGAATAGATATATAATTAATTTTTTTTTGGCCTCTAATCGAGTCCGTATGTAAAAGTTATGGCATCTAAAAGTTGGTGTATAGTTATATCACATAATGCTATCACCTGATAACATGTTATCATCTGATAGCATGCTACCACCCGACACTATGTTGTCACCTAACAACATGATAAAATTTGGATTTATCTTAAAGAGATATACAATTTCAATTTTTTTTTGCCTCAAACTGAGTTTGTATATAAAATTTATGGCCTCTAAAAGTTGGTATATAGTTGTATTGTATAATGCTGTCTCTCAACAACATGCCATCCCCTGACAACTTGCTTCCACCTAATACTATGCTGTCACCTGGTATCATACTAAAATTTAGATTCCTCTTGAATAAATATATAAGTTAAAAAAATCACCTTAAATAAAGTCTGTATGTAAAAATTATGGCCTCCAAAAGTTGGTGCATAGTTGCATCACATAATGCTACCACTCGATAATATGTTGTCACTTGACAACATGTTGCCACCCATCAATATGTTACCAAACAAGAACATGTTACCAAGTAGTAGCATACTATCGAGCGATATCATGCTATTGAATGGCAACATATTACTGAATGACATCATGCTATTGAGTGATAGCATGCTATCGAGGGATATTATGATGCCAAGTGACATCATGATGCTGATGAGGTGAAGAATGAGACTTGTATGGTAACCCATACAAAAATATATACTATATATGTAAGAATAATGAAATGTATTCCCCCATAATTATTATAAATGATTGGTGAATTGACCCCTAAAAAAATTTACATCCCAAAATTTTAGGTAAATAGGTCCTATGTACTACCCCCAAAAAATCACCAAATATAATTTCCCAAAAAGTGAATATTCATGGATTAATGAATATTCGTCACTAAAATGAACCCTATATGCAACTAGGGTTTAGAAGAAAATGATTTTTTAAAAAATTACTATGGAATTTTAAAAAATTAATTTAAATTTTTGATTTAAATATGTAGGAAAAATCAAAATATTATTGAAAAAATTAATAAGGAATTTACCCTAGGGTTTTTATGCACAAAAAGACCTAGTAAATTCAACTAGGGTTTGGAAGAAAATGATTTTTAAAATTACTAAGGAATTTTTAAAATTAATGTGAATTTTCTACTTAAATATGTAGGTAAAAAATTAGAAAATTAACTATTATTTGGTGCATACAACCACAAATGATTTAACTTTTTTGGGAATAATAGAGTTTTATTCCTATTTTAGTTAAAGGTTTGATTTGACTAAATCAATAAATAATATTGCAATAATTTAACTATTTTTATGTACAAATGAAGCAAGTCAGGTTCACCAAATGATTTAAATTTTTTGGGAATAATAGATTTTTATTCCTATTTTAGTTAAAGGTCTACGTTCACCAAATGTTTTAACTATTTTTGGAATATTAGAGTTTTATTCATAATTTAGTTAAGGGTCTGAAACAATAAATCAATAAATAATATTACAGTAATTATAGTACTGATTTGTATAATTTATTTGACTTTTGTAGCTTTTTAAAAATATTAATGAAAGAGGAAAAATATAGCTTAGCTTAAAACTGGACTGAGATGACTAAGATAGAGGTTAAAAGTAGTTGTGCAGGACTGAGATAGTGTCATGAACTAGGATCTAGATTTCATTTGATGAAAGGATAGGAGCATCAAAAACATGACACTTTAGGGTCTGGTGCTATAGTCCAGGTCCTACCACTATTTTCCAAATTGGTCATAAATATATGAGTTTTTTGGGTTTTATCCAGTATCCCCATGTAAGCTTGTCTATGAAATTTAAGATCTTAAATATCGATGGATCTCTTTGTAGAGTGGATTTAATATTTAACCCTAGACCTTCATAATGTTTGAATAAAACTCGAGAAAGAGGGGTGGGGTTAGTATGTGTAAGATGCATTGAATGTGTATCCACACCCTTTGTGTGGGCATGCTACTTACATACCAATACTTCTAAGAGGGGTCAAGCTATATGTAGTTCTCTCACTTGATGTGCTTTGTGAAATAGTGTTATGCAGATGTAAAAATGCCAAATTGAGAGTGCTTGATGTGGTTAGAGACTGGTGTGAGGGTTTAAATATGCTAGTAGCTATATTAGATGGCTATATGTGGAGAATAGGGAAATTTGCCTTAGTGGTATTGCTTATATTCTTGATTATTTTTATAATATTTTTTAACCCCTTCTAAATAAACTTTGAATGGGATTTTATAGAGATCTATTGGTCATGGGTTAAATATATGTGCACTATATCAACATAATGAAGAAGAAGAATCAAAAGGAAATGGTCATCTAAACTTGAAATGTGATTGGATATGAGTGATAGACAGAGGACACCCTAGGGTCCAGTGCTATAGTCCAACCCTGGTGCTCCTATCCTATAGGCTCAGGACTTGAGGGGATATAACTAACATGGGAAATGTAGTCTAGTTGAGCTAGAATTAGGTCTTAAAAGTCTATGTATGATTGGAAATAAGTAAAAAGGTGTCTAAAAGGGTCATGAGAGCATGAAAGAGGGACCTATGGGTTGAGTGTCATAAGCCACACTCAATCTACCAATTTTGACATTTTATGACTAGATTTGCCCCACCTTATCTAGTGATACAGTAAAGTGAAATACTAAGATAAAGGAAAAGTAGAAAGCATACCTAAACTTACTTGCAAGGGTGAAGCACATGAAGTTGTGTGATGCTAGGTGTGCATAGAGAGAACATATTGTGAAGTGTTAATCTATAAGAGAAAACAAAGAGTAGATCAGTTATTATTAGACACACTATATCTAAAATAAGAATGTACAAAAGTTGGGTAAGAGAGAGAGGAAGAAAAAGGAATGAATACACATAACTAGATACATAGACCAATATAAAATCTATTATGGTGCTGAATAATGCTAGATGATGTTGGATATGCTGGATATGTGCTATACCAAGAGTAATATCACAAATCAATTCCTCAAGAGTGGCTCAAGAATATAAAGGCTGGCCCTTTGGCTCCATCATCACCCACTAAGTGAATCTCTATGATCATGTATATGTTAATTGATGTTTTGACTATGTGTATAATCCCTTTGAGTAGGAGGCTTAAGAATATAAAGGCTAGCTAGTCCTTTGGCTCCATCATTACCCCCTAAGTGAAGCTATGAATTGATACTAGTATAAATGTGTGTCATATGAGATGGATCTTGAAGCCCATGAATACTTTGTAATCTAATAATGTGGTGTATATATCTGAATGTGTATTAAAAACTAGGCCAATCTTGGCCACTCTAGAAGGAGGAAATTAGGCTTGTATGAAAGCCACTCTAAAACTAAAAGTTAAGCTTATGTGGAAGCCACTCAAGAATGTGGAGGTTACGCTTATATAAAAGTTACTCTGAAATGATGCCAACCACCTACAAATGGAATAAGGCACATAACTACTAAGAATGCTTGGGTAATATACTGAGCTTGGAAAGAAAAGAAGTTAAATGTGCCATGCACATTACCCTCAATAACTAGTGTCTTTAACATGGATTTTGATCTAAAAGTTATACCAACTAACCAATTTTAAACTGGAAGTGAGAGCCATCATGCTACATATGATACCCCCTAGATCTAGATTCTTTGAGAAAAATTATACTAAAACTGCTGAATCTAGACTAATCTATATCTGACAAAATTGTAGCTAAGCTGATGTTTCTAACTATTTCTAAAAAAATTGGGTTTTTTGTTATTTAGAAAGGAGCATCAAAAATAAGACACCCTACTATCTGATACTATTGTCTAGGTCTGATGCTATTGTCTAAGTTTGGTGTTATTATCTATTGATAAATCTAATGATTGTTCTATAATTGTCACTATTTTTCTAGTTGGTTATGCCTAATTTAAGTTTTGGTTACTTTTCTAAGTGTTTTAAAAATTAATTTTTTGATCAGTAGGAGCTCTGATCTCTATGACAAAACCCCTATTTGTTGCCCCCTCTTTTAAGGGTAGGAATGAAGACCCTACAATGATTGTCCTAAAAAAGAAGAGCCCTGCAGGTGTGTTATGCTACAAAATACATGATATAATAATGATAATAAAAAAATGTATCAAGATATAACATAATTTGTATTGGATATTGTTAGATCAATAGGGGTATGCCTAAATAGATATAACAATGCAATAACATGTGCAATGTATTGAGCTAAAACTAGAATTATTAGTTATTAGTTATTAGTTGTTAGTTGTCAAAGAGAGATGGATCATGATGTCCATCATGGCATCCAATATAGCAAGAAAATGCATGATGTGGATCATGGCATTGCAAATATTGAGAAACAAACAAATAACAAACACACAAGGCAAGAAGCAAGAAATATAGAAGAGTGGCCAAGGGGCCAAGCAAACAAGGGACATGAGCACATGTCACTCAAATAAGAAAACAAGCATACAAGGGATGTTCAAATGCCACATACACATATAATTGAAAATAAGTATGGTTGGCACGAGGGCCACAAGCATATATAAGAGTACAATCAAAGGACATTGGTAAATGTCCTAAGGCACACACAAGAATAGAATAAAAAGACATTGGTAGATGTCCTAAGGTACATATAAGAGACAAAATAAGAACTGAGAAATACAATCACATCTAGCTATGCAAAGTAATAAAGTAAGGCATGTAATAGACTGAAAATACAATGACATCTAACTAATAAAAGTAAGAAGTGAAAGTATTCAAGACATGTAGTACAAGACTAGGTAGATGCTAAGAAATACATAAGTGCTATATACTAGTGAATATCGATAGAGTAATCTATATAAGCTAGTAAGTAATGTATATCAACATGATGAATAGAGTGTGTGGTGTAGGAATGACATAAATTAGATGGTATATTCATGTATAAGATGACCCTAGTGGGTAAATATATCTATGTATGTCTCAAATATAGAAGTATGATGCCCCCTTAATGGGCAGAGTGAAGCAATTAAAGATTTGGATGTCACTGCACACACTCAAAGAAGATCAAGAGAAGCATGGTAATGTAGATAAATCAACAAAAAATAACATAGAACAACAAATGTAAGTCTATCATGGTAGTAAAAATGTAAATCATGGATAATGCATGCAATTTAAATGTTTTTGTATTTTAGAATTATTTGAATGCTTTTGTATTTTAAAATATTTGAATATTTTTGGTATAAGCTATGTACAATCAATCAGATGAGACTATGCACAATAAATACTAAGAAACTATGTACAATTAATTAAAAAGAAGATATATACAAGTAAGACCAAGAAAAAATGATACTAACCAATGAGTCTTATGAGAGATTCTCTATCATGTTGTCCTATATCAAGGAGAAGGATCGTGCATGATCATGAAACATGATGGAAGAGTTGAGACTGTGGCTCTAAAAGTTGTGTATGTTATAAATGCTCTAAAATCTCTATAGTGGAAATTTACTATGGGGTACCCTTGTAACTCTGAGAAGTGGATACTATTGTAGGGCTCTTAAGGACCCATCTGGTGGTAGGAGAAGCTCTTTTAACATGTGCTCTATGTGTAGAGGCATGAGACCTCAATGTTACTACCTTGGGTGTGAACATTATAGTTAAAAGCTGTCTAGAATTTTGAAATTGTGGTTGCTTTAAAATATACCTCTATGGAAGTGTATGAAATCTCTGTGTTGGTAATGGAGGCCTCAATTATGTCTGAATCTAAATTGGAGGAAGAACTAAAACTGCTAGAGAAACTAAAATTGGTGGAGGAATTGAAACTGGTGACTACAAAATAGGAGATAGTTCTAAAGTGGGGAGTGGTAACGCATATGGAACTTCACCAAATATAACAACTTGATTAACATGAATGCATTTTATGCATCTATGAACTATAAAAGGTACTACTCAAAGTTTCTATATCCATGGTCAACCAAGTAACACATTGAAAAATCCTACACTGGGAACAATAGTAAATGTTGTGGTCACATGTGTTTGACCAACCTATAGAGGAAGTAAAATCTCACCCAATGGACTCTATATGTGCCCACTAAATCCACTGATAACTATGTCCATTAGGGTAATATATTTCTCTAAATATCCCAAATGCTGTAGTAATGTCATAGTGCACATGTTCATGCTAGATCCATTGTCTATGAGAACACTATGAATGGGACGATTATGAGTGTAAGCTATGCTAAAAAGTGCATGATAATCTGAATCATCCTTAACTATCCCCTCCTTTTAGAAGGAGATGAAAGGTCTAGCTAAAAATTTGGAATTATACATACCAATGATGTTGCTCAAAGGATGTGTCTCAACTGAAGGTGCCTAATATGTATCTTGTGGAGGATGTGCATGGTGAACACTTGATCTATCCCTTGTCTCTTATTTAGAATGATATGAGAAAGGATTTAAGAATATTTTCAAAGCTTTATCCTATGTTTTCTTTTCTTGAGGAGGCTTAACTGGAGTGCCAAGATCAATAACATTGTCATCTATCAAATCTTGTATCTTGTGTTTCAAACTAGCGTATCTATTTATTGTGTGGCCTAGTGTCCTATGAAAATCATAAAGTGCATTCTAATCATATCCCCATGAAAGATTATTTTTTAGATCAACTTCATGAATAAGAGGGAGAGATATGATATTACATTCCAATAATTGTTATAAGACTCTGGTTGGAGATATTGGTAGATTGGTAAAAGTTCATCAAGGAGGTACTGATAAAACCACTTGTTGAGGGAGATCTAAAGTTACGTTAACTATTGGTTGATTTTGAATTTTTATATCATTGACCTTTACTTTGTATGGGAGTTTATTTTTACTCTTATTTGTTGTTTTGGATATACTTATGTACTTGAGTTTGCCCATTGAAATTAGTTTGACTTCCCTCTCATTTAGTATATGACATAACTCAGTGAATGAAGAGAATATTTTCAACATTATTGATTCATGAAAGGCTGGTAGAAGACTTTGTTTGAAGAGATATTGTAACTCTTGATCGGCCATGGGGATAGTCATCTTAGCTAATATATTCTTATATCTAAGAACATAATCTATGAGATGCTCATTTGATCTTTGTTTCTATTGTGTAACTTGGGTATAGGAAAACTTATCACCAATGTTAATGCTAAAATGAGATAGGAACATGTCAGCTAAAATATTGAGTACATTGACCAATTTATTCGACAGACTATAGAACCATTATAAAGCATAATCCTTTAGACTCAATGAAAATAGCTTGGTTAGTAACAAGTCATTTGGCACATAGTCCAAGCATACTACGTGACAAGCTCTCAAGTGTGTCTCTGGATCACCCTTGCCATCATATATAGTGAGTTTTGGTTGAATAAAACCTGGTGGTAAGGGTGTAAAAACAATATGACGTGTCAATGGTGTATGAAGTAGAGCAAAAAAATCCAAGCCCTGTGTAGGTCTAGAGGCACCTTGCTCAAGATGTAGCACCTTTAATTGAAGATATTTTATCTCTTACACAAGGGTAGCCACATCAAGAGATAAATATGTACTAGTCATAATTGGTGGTGCCTCATAAGAAGGTTGGCCTATTATATGGGGTTGTTGAAACATAGTTGCCCTCATAGTGTCATGTGCAACTGGTTGCTCTGAATGAATGAAAGATTCAACTTGTTTATCCTTTTTGATTTCCATGATAGATTGTAAGTTAAGAGTATGATCTTGGGGTTTTTCCCTGAGTCTTTCTATAAAACTTTATAGAATTAAGTCTTTGTTGAGTACAACGTCATCATCAACAATAGGTGGAAGTGGATCAAGAACCCAATGTGGTGGGTCATGAACGTTGGTTATTATATCATCATTGTTATTCTCATATTGATCATTGTTTAAATTATCCTCATGGAAATTAGTGTAATATGGATGTGTAGGATCTATATCATGAACTTGAGGTGGTGAATTCATGAGAGTTACCACTAAGTCTTGCACTTTGTCTCAAAAAAAGAGATGTAAGGAGTTAGGTGGCAGAAAGAAAAAACTTAAATAATGAAAAAAAAGATTAAACAGATATAATCTAAATAATGAATTGAAATATGCATAAAAAGGATACAAAGCTCACAAAAATGTAAGGTGATACCTCAAAAGCAATGGGACCTAGTATATGCAATTAGATTTTTGAAAATGATATATTTTAAAATTAAATTAATGTGAATTTCTGATTTAAATATGCAGACAAAATATTGGAAAAATTCTAATTTAAAGGGACTTAGTATATGCAACTAAGGTTTGGAATAAAATATATTTTTTCAAAAATTACTATGGAATTTTAAAAATTAATGTGAATTTCTAATTTAAATATGCAAGTAAAAAATCAAAAAAATATTGGAAAAATTCTAATTTAAAGGGGCCTAGTATATGTAACTAGTGCTTATTTTAAGAGACCATATCAAAAACCCCCTTAGATTTATTTAGAAAAATCTGATTTGTATCCTTGGTGAATACACAAATTTCAAACAAAAATCTCCTTAAGTTTTTTTTACAACTGCCTGTCTACATATTTAAAACATATAGGTTGTGGGATAAATTTAAAAATAAAATAAAAAACTTTCTTAAGCTTTAATATTATTATATATTTTTATTCCTCTCTAATATCTACACAATTTCAAATTTTTTTTTGCCTCAAACTGAGCTTGTATAAAAAATTTATGGCCTTCAAAAGTTTGTGTATAGTTGCATCACGTAATGATACAGCTCGATAACATGTTATCACCTGACAACATGTTACCACTCGACATTATGTTACTACCTAGTAACATGCTAAAATTTAACTTCTTCTTAAAGAGCTATATATATATTTAAAAAAAATCCTTAAATCAAGTTCGTATGTAAAATTTATGACCTTCAAAAGTTGGTTTATAGTTGCATCACATAATGTTGTCACCTGCAACATGTCATCGCCTGACAACATGTTGATGCCTTAAACTATGCTATTACCCAATAACATGATAAAATTTGGATTCCTCTAATCAATTCCATATGTAAAAGTTATCACCTTTAAATGTTGGTGTACAATTGCATCACGTAATGCTATCGTTTGATAACATACCATCATCTGATAGTATGCTACCACCCAAAACTATGTTGTCACCCAATATCATGATATTATTTGGATTTATCTTATAGAGATATATAATTTCAAAAAAAAATTGCCTCAAAATAAGTCTGTATATAAAAGTTATTACCTCTATAAGTTAATATACAGTTGCATCGCATCATGTTGTCACCCAAAAACATGCCATCCCCTAACAACATGCATCCACCTGACACTATGCTGTCACCTGGTATCATGATAAAATTTGAATTCCTCTTGAAGAGCTATACAATTTCAAAAAAAAATTGCTTTGAATTGAGTCTGTATGCAAAAATTATGGCCTTCAAAAGTTGGTGCATAATTATATCACATAATGCTACCACCTGATAATTTGTTTTCACTTGACAACATGCTACCACCTGATAATATACTACCAAGAAACAATAATGTTACCAAGTAGTAGCATGCTATCGAGTGACATCATTGTTGAGTGGTAACATGCTGCTGAATGGCATCATGTTACCAAGTGATAGTATGCTATCGAGGGACATTATGATGCCAAGCGACAACTTCATGATGCTGATGGTGTGAAGAATTAGACTTGTATGGTGACCCATACGAACACACACACACACACACACACACACACACACACACACACACACACACACACACACACACACACACACACACACACACACACACACACACACACACACAAGGAGAATCACATGTATTCCCCCATAATTATTATAAATGATTGGTGAGCTAACCCTTAAAAAAATTTACATCCCAAAATTTTAGGTGAATGGGTCCTATGTACCACCCCCAAAAAATTTCCAAATATAATTTCCCAAAAAGTGAATATTCATGAATTAATGAATATTCATCACTAAAATGAAACTTGTATGCAACTAGGGTTTGGAAGAAAATAATTTTTTAAAAAATTACTATGGAATTTTAAAAAATTAATATAAAATTTTGAGTTACATATGCAGGAAACTCAAAAAATGATTGGAAAAATTAGCAAGGAATTTACCCTAGAGTTTTTACAGTCTTTATGCACTAAAGGACCTATTAAATTCAACTACGGTTCGAAACAAAATGATTTTTTAAAATACTAAATAATTTTAAAAATTAATTTGAATTTTTGATTTAAATATGTAGGTAAAAAATAAAAGAATTAACTATTATTTGGTAAATACAACTACACATGATTTAACTTTTTTGGGAATAATGAAGTTTTATTCCTATTTTAGTTAAAGGTGTGATTTGACTAAATCAGTAAATAATATTGTAATAATTTAAGTATTTTTATGTACAAAATAAGTAAGTCAGGTTCACCAAATGATTTAAATTTTTTGGGAATAATGAAGTTTTATTCCTATTTTAGTTAAAGGTCTAAGTTCACCAAATGATTTAATTATTTTTAGAATATTAGAGTTTTATTCCTAATTTAGTTAAGGATCTGGAAAAATAAATCAATAAATAATATTGAAATAATTATATCACTAATTTGTATAATTTATTTGACTTTCATAGCTTTTTAAAAATAGTAATGAAAGAGGAGAAATGCAACTTAGCTTATAAATGGACTGAGACAACTGAGATCGAGGTTGAAACTAGTTGTGCAAGATTGAGATAGTGCCATGAACTAGGATCTAGATTTCATTTAGTGAAAGGATAGGAGTGTTGAAAATATGACACTTTAGGGTCCAATGTTATAGTCTAGGTCCTACCACTATTGTCCAAATTGGTCATAGAGATATGAGTTTTCTAGGTTTTATCCATTGTCCCCATGTGAGCTTGCCTATGAAATTTTGGATCTTGAATGTTGATAGTTCTCCTTATAGATATGATTTAATATCCAACCCTAGAACTTCATAGTTCTTGAATAAAACTTGAAAAAGAGGGGTGGGGTTAGTGTGTGTAAGATGCACTGAATGCATATCTACACCCTTTGTGTGGGCATGTTGCCTACATATCAATACTTCTAAGAGGGATCAAGCTATACGTAGTTCTCTCACTTGATGTGATTTGTGAAATAGTATTATGTAGATGTAAAAATTCCAAATTAAGAGTGATTGAGGTGGTTAGGGACTAATGTGAGGGTTTGAATATGCTGGTAGCTATATTGGATGGCTATATGTAGAGAATACATAAATTTACTTTAGTGGTCTTGATTATTTTTGTAGTGTTTTCCAACCCCTTCAAAATGAACTTTGATTGGGATTTTATAGAGATCTATTGGTCATGGGTTAAATGCATTTATGTTAGATCGACACAATGAAAAAGAAGAATCAGAAGGAAATGATCATCTAGGCTTGAAATGTGATTGGACAAGAGTGCTATAAATAGGACAACCTAGGGTGTAGTGCTATAGTCCAACCTTAGCACTCCTATTCTATAGGCTCAAGACCTGGGGGATAAAACTAGGATAGGAAATTCAATCTAGTTGAGTTGGAATCAGGTCTCAAAAGTCTACAAATGATTAGAAATAAGTAGATAGGTGTCTAAAAGGGTTATGAGAGCATGCAAGAGGGACCTAAGGGTTAGATGTCACAAGCCACACTCAAGCTACCAATTTTGACATTTTATATGACTAAAGATGCACATAATTTTACTCTTGACAAATATGAATAAATAAATGACCTATAAGCCCTTTAAGTAGCAAGATTACATAGAGCAGTGGTAAAACTAGAGGTATTCCCTTGTATTGATGTTCTTTTCAATCTATTCATTATAGGAACTCATACAATGACACATTGCATACACCTAGAAGTAAGGTCACAATTGCATATATAGATGGTATTAGATTTAAAAAATACTACCAATTTCTCTAACTTAACATTTCCTATAATCAAGAGGTCACCAAATAATAGTTCAAGATCCATGATGTTAAAGACACATTATATAATTGGGTGGCTAAACCTATTAGCTTTGTCAAGAAGATAAAGATAAACTATATTCCTATTTCATAATTTAGGCCTAATGTAAGTGTTGGAATGGCCCTAATGATCAAATTTTATGGATCTAAATCCATATCAAATGTAAATGAGGTCTAGATTCCCTCATTGTCAATTATTCTAGAGGATAAGAGTATTCCTTCCTTGGAGAAGATAATCACTTTTAATTTAGTCCAATAATATCTCCAAGTCAGATAAAATGGTGGTTTTTTTTATGTTATCCTACTTTTTTTATGTTGTCTATGCCAAAATGAGTTTCCCAAGGTCATCTGTATGACAACCCAAAGATTCCTAGAGAGTTTATGATGATTTTGACATGCTCCATATCCATAAATCTAGGTATTATATACAAAGGATACTTGACCAGTTATACCTTATTATATACTAGGATATCAATATGAAACTAATGCCAAGATTATAAGATCATATAAATAAGTCCCTCAAAAAATTAGGTGATTACTTATTTTAACCTAACCATAACATCATGAGGGTAGAGGGAACTCATGTAACACCATTCTATCTACCAATACATGTTTTTGACAAACTCGTTGAGCAGAGATAACATTCTAATTATCTTGGAGCATTAATGGAGATTGAAAGAGTTACAAGGTGGAAATTATTCATAAATTACTACTCAATATATCTAGAACATAGTTTGAGCATTGGCCCCAATTTTCCAAGTCTTCATCTCACATATCATCTTTCAATTTAAATTTTGAAGAATATAGGTGTTGGGATCCTATAAATAGAGTTTCAGAGCTATCTAATCTCATAAAGTGAATGATCATAAAAAAATATTTCTCAATTCTAAGGATGATTCAAAAGTATATAGTAGAATTAAAATTACTAACATGACTAAGGAAGTTACACAAAGGATCCAATATGATCCCAATATTGAGATGAGGGTAGAAGAGTCTGATATAGAAAAGTCCCTAGAGGAGATAAATGAGAAATTAAAGATAAAAATATTAAGAGGTCTTCCTCCTCTAGAGGCTACACCTCCATAGTATTCCTCATCATCCACATGCAGTGCACTTGGGTTTACACTAGTTCCTTAGGTTACATAGGTTCCTCTTGTTATTTCTTTAGCTTAACCAATTACACCAACATATAGTTAACATGACACTCTACAATTTCAAGAATTATTGGGTTTTACCTATTCTTCAAACATTAAAAATATCTCTTCTAGAGAGGATTTATAAGAGGAGAACATCATAACACATAATACATAACATGAAGTTTCAATGAAAGGATCCTCCCTCTACAATCCCTAGTGTACCTAGTCTCAATTTTGTTTCTATTTCAGTTGATCCTAATATGTCAATAAGGGCCTTAAACACAGGTCTTATTCCAAATCTTAAAATTATCAAGGTAGGCACCCCCATTACTTATACTACTTTTATTGTAAAATAACCTATCACACCAATAAAGGCTAGCATTACACAGATTATTATCTCTATAGTGGCTAATGCTTTAGATGATTTCAAATCTATCTTTCAAACCCCAAGGTTTAAATATTTGGTTTCCCAATAAATTTTTTCCATGAAAACACTACAAAGACATATTTCAACATAATTGACTATATCTATGCCTATAGACACTTTGTTTTCATCTTCAATCATGAATATTGTAAAGGAATCCTCATATGTCATTAAATATATTAAGAGGAGCCTAGCTCAAATTAGGTCCATAATATTAAATATGGTTAATCCCATAATTCCCACTCTTCCACTTTACACACCTTCTAGTCCATCCACATCACTAAATGCATCAGTCCTCATACTTCCACCTTAATTCACCATACCCACCCCTTCTCCCACATCCCCTGACTCTTCTTCTTCTATTGAGCTAGTTTTGATACAACCATGGATGAAATAATTTTAAAGTTGAATAGCTACAGAGGCAAAGTTTGGTTACGATTGAAGATCCAAAAGTAATTATGGAATTTGAAGAAACAACTAATAAGGTGAAAATAATCACTAGGAGGAAAATTATCAAGGGGATCTAAATTCATTAAATTTTAAAAGGAAGAAAATCTATTCCAACTAACCCAAAAGAGGAAAATAAGGCTTAGAGAACATGATGAAATAAAGGAATACCCAATCTTGGATGTAGATGCCACATATGGTGTCATTAAGAAATTAATGTTTGAATTATAATAAGAGAATAAAATAGTGGAATCAAAAGCCAAGATTAAAGATCCCATGGACATATATGACAAAGTACAAGATGAAATATAGTCCCTGTACAGTCTTCTAATTACCATTCACAGGACAAGATCCAAAGGACAAATTGAATGGAAAATTGTTATTAGTTTCAACCAAACTTTTAGGGATTATTGATTCCATAAATTAAATAGTATTTCTAAGGTGGTTAGACAAAATTCATTCCTTGAAATGAATTTGTTATTGCTCAAAGACATAGGTCTGGCTCAAAATTATGCCAATAGAAAAAGGGAAGACTTGACATATTGGCATAACCAAATGAATATTATTATGTCCAAATTGATTACTCATGAAAATAAAATAGTTGAGCTATTTGAATAAGTGCTCTTTTATAATGTATACAATCATGATGGCCAAATTATAGATCAAAATACATTTGAAATCAAATTACAATACTCAATGAGAATTTTCAAGATAAATATCAATAATGTTAATCGACGATGCAATGAACAAGTTGTATATTTGATCACTTTGTGAAAGAAAAGATTGAAAATTCCCAATAAATCAATGAATCATTCCAAGATTCCTTGAAAGTACACAAAAGGCTTATGAATAAAATGAAGTCACTATTTAAAGTGAATTTTGTAAATTTTGAAGTCATTTAAGTTGTGATCATATGACATGTTTAGTGGTATATAAAAGGAATAAATATTGAGAATAAGTAGAGAAATAAAAATAACTTACAACTCATAGAAGTGTTCAATCAACGGCCATTTTTTTGTCTTTATTTTCACCCTTTTCTCTAATGGAAACAAAAATGTTTACTTCAACAAGAGTCATTTTTTTAGAAACATATTCATATACAACATCTAAGGTAACATCTTCCAACTTAGACTTTAACTTCAATATATTTATCTAATTCAGTTGGCATGGTTTCTATTATAGTGGGAGCTTCTTTGTCAGCATGTTCATCCATATCATCAATCTCCATGTCACCAATTTTGAATGCTCCTCTAGTTATATCCATGTAGTCATATCTAATTATGACATCATCACAAGGTCCTTAAAAATTTTCATAGTTACATATGTTTTATTAAGCCAAACATATTTTGGACTTTTCTCATATAATAAGGAAGTTTTTCATGTAAATATTCTACTTCAAAAATATATTTATTATATTTATGTTTTGAACATGAAATCAATATTTGAAGATGAGGTGGCACCCATCGAATGCCTATTTATACATGATTTTGATCCATTTTAAAGAGAGTATATTTTTTGACAATATTACTATAAGAAAGATAGTTTTCTACATTGTTTATAAATTTTTATTGATTTCCTTTCTTCTCACACCTTTGATTGTTTTGGAAAATTTATGCTAAGTTAGTTTTGCTATGTGAATTGATGCATAAAATGTGGTAAAGGTTATATTTAACTTCATTTAATTCTAACCAAATTTATGATTAATGTTTTGATTTTCATCTTTATTAGTGATTGGATGTTCTTTATAAATTCATTACTATGATATATTTGGAATTATAGTCATGAAGCTATCTTGCAACTAACCATTTCCCTAAAATATATACTATGTTAGTTATGTTTTATGCAAGCAACTAGGGTATAATAAGCATTAGTGAATTGTACGTGTTTAATTCCATGCAATCAACTGACTTGAGAGGGATAATTCTTTTACCAATCATAGGACCATTCTTTTTTTTGCCTTACACTACCTCCTCTTTTTCACTTTTTTGACCAAATCCATTTTAGATCAAATCATCTGTGCATAATACATTTTAGGTAGATTTAATTTTAGATTATATATAATATGTTGGACTTTTAGTCATATCTGAACCATTCGAGGCAACATAACCACTATGCTCCATAGCTACACCACCACTAGTTATTTACAAAACCAAATACCCACAACTCATGACCCAAAGTGATTAATCACTGATATGAGAGGGTTAATACCCCTATGAGTTTGAATGTGTGTGTAAAACCCTCATCAATAAGGAGGAAGGGGATAATCTTAGCCTCTTTCTTCTTATAGTAGGTTTATCTAATTTCGCATTCTTTTCTTGTTCTTTAACTATTAAATTTTAATCTTGTTCATTAGCTGCCACATTTTATTCTTGTCCCTTATCTACCCCACATTTTATTATTATTCCTCAAATACCACATTTCCTTCTTGCTCTTTCAGTGGAATTTATTTCATTTCTAAGAAGTATTCACATTATAAATTAAGCATTTTATCCCTTAGGCACTTCTAAACTATAATAAGAATTAATAAATGTTGAGACAAAGCATTTGTTTTTCCTTTATGGTACTCTTTTGCCATTATTCTAAATATATTCACCAAGAAATTTGATACATTGAAATGACTATTGTGCCTTAGGTGGTTAAGGAGTTTGAAATGGAATGCATAGAGCATAGTGTCTCTCCCCTCACATGTGAGGTATTCTATAATAAAGGCATAAACTTATGCCCATATCTAAGGTAATGAAGATCAAAGTGTATCCTAGTTAGAAGGCTCTAGATACTCACTAACTACTTAAAATATGTTTCTTACTGCTACAACACTTAGTTTTATTTGGCATAATTCCTATGTCTATGGAAGGATAATAACCTATGCTAATATATTTTTAGTACCGCAACTTGTATCCCCTTAATGGTAGCTACACCTTTGATTAGGGTTTATACAAAATCTTTAGCTGTGTATTCATCATATCCTACCAATTTCTCAAAATAACTCCACTAGCCTACATATATAAAAATTCTAGCTAGATCATGTCTCCTTATTAGAATTGTGAGTCTATTGGCTCTCTTAGAAGTATGTCTCCATTGATTTTTGCTTGTTATTTCTTACAACAAATAAAAAACTCACAATTTAAAAAAGATAATGAGTCAGTTTTAGTTTTGGAAATACTAAATTTTTGTGTTACCGATGTGATGCCCATTGGTACTTGTTTATCCATCATTGCATTCTTCTCGTTGCTTATTCTTTACATACATATAATAATTACAATCAGACA
The DNA here is from genome assembly GCA_037957365.1 of Torreya grandis. Classification (NCBI taxonomy): domain Eukaryota; kingdom Viridiplantae; phylum Streptophyta; class Pinopsida; order Cupressales; family Taxaceae; genus Torreya; species Torreya grandis. The sequence continues at coordinate 2,337,666 of JARHVA010001337.1, read as the reverse complement.
TATTGCTACCAAACTTTATTCATTTCTTGCCCATAACATCATTATAAGTCATTCCTCCCCCCAACCATCAAATCACTCATCCTCGAGTGTCTTTTTATAATGGTTGATACTTGTGGATAAAATTATGGCATGAATGGGAATGATTAGGTGTGAAAAAAGTGATCAAATTGATGTGAAATTATTCCAAAAATGGAAGATTTTTCCACATGTAAAACCCATAACTTAGGAAACATGAATTAATACAACATGATGACATAGATTTAAATGTTTAATATGAAAAAAATATGGCTATTCTAAAAAAGAATGATATTGTTGTTGGAATAATTGTCATTGATGTCAAAGGAATTGTAATGGATATGAATGAAAATTTCAAACAAAATTATTGCCAAAAATGAATGGAATTATTTTTGAAAGTGGAAAAAATTATTGATGGAAGTGAAAAAAAATGTCGATGGAAATATTAACGTAAATATTGATGGAAATGTTAATAGTCACATCTCTTGGTCAAGAGGTACTGTTTTACTCTAATTTTTTGCTTTTCTTAGTTTTAAATAAGAGGAGATAAAACTTAAAAGAAGGGTATTGGTCATGAGAACCTGATAGAAGTATGAAGTATGAGAACTCCTCTTTAGCTAGGGAAGAATGACCTGTAATAAGAAAGCACTTAAATGAAACCTATTTGTTAGATAAGGAGTAAGGTGGATTGCTTAATGGGAGCTAGATCCAAGAAAGCATGACTATATAGGATGCTATCAATCCACATTTTTTAAATAATTATGTTTATAAATGAAAAAGAAGGTAATTTCATTAAATAACAACAAATAACTAAAATTAAATACAAGAATGCTTGCTAATGAAATGACTAAAATAAAGCAATGGTTGGTCAAAACTAATGTTAAAGTTGGTCAAGTCAAAGGTGTGGGTTTTGGTTTGGTAATGTGACAAGGGTTGATAAAAGATGGTTTGGTTAGGGTTGGTAGATGGTTAAGGTTGTATAATGATTAATATGGAAAAAGTTGTAAATGGTGGTCCAAAAGGCAAAAAGGGTAAATATGGGTCAAGAAGGCAAAAGGGTAATTGGTGATCAAGAAGGCAAAAGGGGCTAAAGATAAATGGTAAGAAGGTAAAGGCAAAAATAAGGGTAAACAAAAGAAGAGGTTATGGGGTTGATGTTTGGAGGTCAAGAAAAGAAGAAGGCCAAGGGGTAAGTTTAGAGGTTAAGAAAAGAGAAGGCCAAGGGGGATAAGAAATTGAAATATAAGAAATAAAATGATATTGCCTTTGATGTTGCTTAAAGATCTTTTTGATGTTGATATTATTGTTGATGCTTTGTGATGGCTTGTAATTTTGGTAGAGTTTTGTTGATTTAGGATCCTCTCCTCTAAGATGAATGACCCCTAAAACTTTTAAGATGAAATGATCCAACCAAAGACCCCTTAAATGGATGAAAGGGGGGTCATATTTATAGCATTACATATCAAAAAACATGACAAAGGAGTGGAATAGTGAAATGTGGTGCCATTTTTCAAGTGGGATCATAAGTGGGTTAAGAAGATAAGGGTGGTGGGATTCCCACTTCACAAAGTGTGTCTTCCACTTTGATAATATATATCCCACTTTGCTAATGTGTCCAAATTTAGTGGAGATAATGCCCATGGACCCATATGAGTCCAAAATACTTTCTACCAAGCTAATTTTTCTTTTTCTAAGTACTTAAAAATGTGCCCCATAAACTTTAATGCCATTTTCTAAGTGGGTGCATAGATGAGTCAAGGGATAAGGGTGGTGGGATTCCCACTTCATAAGTGTGTCTCCCACTTTGAAAGTGTGTCCAAAATAGGTGGAGATCTTTCCCATGTGCTCATATGGGTCAAAAATACTTTTCACCACCCACTTTTGTCTTTTCCAAAGTACTTAACAAGGATCCCCACATACTTTGGTGCCACTTTCATGCATGAGGATAAAAGCACATTCTTTAGGATGGTCCCATAAGTAAAAATGTGCCATACTTCAAAGGGTGGAACCTGTGATGCTTAATGATGTCATTAAGTACCTTTGACAAGGGTCTCAATTGGGGTATTATGTCACACTCCAAGCCACCTCACTTTAAATTTATGTCACTTACCATATCACTATTGAGTCACCTGCCATGTCACCATGAATAGTGACATGCCATGTCATCATGAATAGTGATAGTGAATAGTGACTTGGAATAGTGTTTTCAAATAATACTTTTAAATATTACTATGTGAATAGTGATAGGTGAATATCAACTTGGTTAGGTTAAGAGGGTTGGGTTAAGGGTCAAGAAAGTTTATGTGGTCCCTAAGGTGGGTCTTGAAGCATTCAGACATCTAGAACTACTTGTGTGTAGTTTTCTAGTGTCTACATTTTGCCCCCTTTTATTATGAAACTTTGAGTTAACAAGCTATAGAACAAAAATGGAGTGCTTGGTTGAAGGTCAGATTAGCTTGAGTATGGGAGGAGGTGTTCCCCCTCAAACTAGGAGGTGATAAGGGAAATTGGAATTGGGTGTGGGTTTGATAAGCGGTTGATGGTGAGTTACATAGTTGGTGAAAAAAAGGGTTGGGCATTTGAAACACAAACATGAGCATAAAATAAAAATAAGTATGATAGCCAAGATCACACACAAATAAAAGTTGCCAATGTTGGTAAAAAAAAGGGTCAATTCTAAGGGACAAGTGACCAATGTACCATGTAATCACAACTATGGTTGGGTACACGTATTAGTATCTTCGATAAGGTCAATGTTTTTGTAGGTATTGGAGTGAAGAAGTGCTCCCTTGAAAAACAAAAATATTTTGGTTGTGTACTAGATGGTGTAAGTTCAAATGGCTAACATGGAAAAGTTGGTTGGTATGGTCAAAAGGACCAAATCACGGTCAACACAAAGTATATGAATAATTTAGGGTTAAAAAAATGACCAAAGTTGAAGGGTATGTGGTTGAATGGTTGGTTGGTCAGGTGGTTTGCAAAAGTACAAGTAAGAGGTGGCTGATCTGACTCCATATACACAAGGCAAGTGGACACTACCTACATATTTCCATGGATTTAATATCCAATGACACTTCAGGCAAAATGTAGTTCTTAAGTATTATGGAAAGTGGTGTTTAAAGGGGTTTCCCAAATTAGAAGTACCATGTGGTTGGGTTTGGTAGAAGGTATATGGATGTGATTATGGTTAGGATGCCTAATTGGAAGCACAAAAATAAAGTTAGATAACAAACTTAGATATGGAAAAAGAGGTAAGAGTCAAGAGACATTCATCTACATGAACCAATGATGAGAAGATAAGAAGAAAGACATTGTGCATCTTCATTTGGTAAAGATAAAAAAACCCTAAGGTTAGATCAACTTAAGGAACATAAGCCTTGTGAATGCATCAAATTAGCATGTATTAATTGATAAAAAAGGTGTTTTGATTCTATTATGTCAAGGAAACTCAAAATGGGTGATAGGTAGTGTGAAGTGAGTAGTTGGATAAGGACAAGATAAAAAGAAGACCCATGCACAACATACCAATACATCAAAGGAAGAAATGGATACACTTTAAGCAATGAACCTGACAAGATTTCATGCATTAAATCAAGAGAGTGGAGAACATGAGGAAGTAGACATGGATATGTATGTAGAAGCAATACAAATTAGGGACCACACTTTAATGAGTGAGGAGTTAGAGTGTGAATGGGAAAACATGAGGGAGATCCAACAAGGGATGATGCGAATGCAGACCAGGAGAAAGATGAAGTAGGAGTGATAAGACAGTGAGGTCATAGATAAAGATGAAGTGGGATAAGGAGGGATAAAAAGAGCATGAAGCACAAGGAGTGGCATCAAGGAGGATAAGAAAAATGAATTTAAATGGAGAAACGAGAAGAAAAAATAAATGGTAGAAGATGGGGGTTTGAGGAATGTACTAAAATATGATAGATTGGGGAATTGAAAAATAATGTGAGAGAAGGTGAGCAAACATGAATGGGAAGGAGAGGATTAGAAATATGGCAGGCCAAGAAAGAATTGAAAATAGGTCTAAAAGAGACCAAGGAGAAAATAGTTTGGTAATGAAAATGAAAAATAAGGAAACACATAGAAGAAAAGGAAATAGGAGGAAAAAGGAGCAGAATGAGGACAAAAAAAGTATGATAGGAGAGTGAAGAAGGAGGTGGTATCATGACCAAATAAGCATGGATAGGAGAAATGATGATAGGCAAGGCGAGGAACAATGAAGCAAATCAGATGGTGGCATTGGAGAGAATAATGGGATGGAATATGGGAAATGGTTTAAGAAAAATGAGGGGAAGTAAAGGATGGGTGGATAAGAAGGGGAAGAGATAAGGCAGGTGGAAATCAACTTGTTAGAATAGATTGACAAGCTGAATGGGTCATTAGAAGAGATTGACAAGCTGAAAAGTGGTGAGGTGGTGAAGAAATAGGGGAGAGAAAATGGAAAATGGATGAGAGGAAAGGGAATAAGCAAAGTAATAGAGAAACATAATGAAAGGGAATGAGATGAAAATAAGAGATAAAGATCAGGGATGATAAGGAAAAAAGGAAGGAAGAAGTAAGGTGGTTGGCAAGGATATAAGGCACAAACACTCACATAGATGCAAAAGTGAAGTGTGGATAGAAATGGGAAGAGGAAAAGGGGAATGCAAAATGCAAAAGGATAGGATAGATAAGAAGAAAAGGGAAATTATGAAAGTCTTCTCAAAGGATAAATACACAGTGAGAAGCTAGTTGTGTAGGAAAAAAAAGACAGAAAGAATGAAAATAAACCAAACAAGAAGAATGGAAAATGGGAAAGGTGGGAAGAATGGAAAATGGGAAAGGTGGGAAGAATGGAAAATGGAAAGAAAATGGTGGCACACGTAAGAATAAAAGTGGGATGCAAAAAAAATAGAAGAAACAAAAAACATGCAAGATGTAAAAGATGGGAAAGAGGAAAACAAAAACCAAGAATTGGAATGAAAATGGCTTATAAGTAGTGGAAGAAAACTAAGAAGGTGGTAGCAAAGAAGAGAAAGGTGTAAAAATGTCCATCGGTGTGCAAGGGAACAAGATGATGTGGAATTGGTGAGGAAAAGAGAGTGATGAAGAGGGTATGACAAATTTCCAAGGGAAAGGGGAAATGATGAGGATGGTGAAAGAAGACAAAGGAGATAGAGGACAAGGTTGGTAAGAAGAGGAGAGAGAGACAAAATGTATACAAGGTGGGTGGGGGAGTGAGAAATAAAGCAAGCATAAAAAATGCAATGAAAGGTGATGGGGAGACCAATGAAGAAGAGTAGATGGTGGATTTATAGGAGATAAGAGAGGAATATGAGGAAGGTTATCAATCCTTGTTTTAAAAGAGATTGACAAGCTAGAAAAATGGTTAAAAGAGATTGACAAGCTAGAGGTTGGGAGATGGTGAGGAGATAGGTAGAGAAGTGGAATAAGATATTTTAGGTGAGAAGGGAAAATAAAATGAGGGATGTGGCTGAGTTGACCTCAATAATTGAGCACTACCTACATAGTACAAAAATACCTCAAACCAATGTAGTTCTCTCAAAAATGGGGGAAAAATAAAAAAGTATTAAATGATGTGAAAATTTTAGGATGCTAAGAAGTATTTAAAGATTACCTGATGTAGGATGCCCTAAGCAAGAGGGCACTATTAGAAATGGAAATTAGTGAGAAGAAAAAGGAGATGGTAATTAGTCATTCTTGGCCGAGCTGCTCTTAGAATTTAAGCAGTGCCTACATAGTCTGTGGACATTAGGCCAATGTAGTTCAACAAGGATTGGTTAGTGGTGTTCAAATAGGTTGTCCCAATTTGATGTACCATGGGGTTTAGGATGGGTTGATGGAGAAGGTTTTTAAAATATAGACTATGGGTTTTGGTGAAGGTGATGGTGATGGTGTTTGGCTTAGATTGCTCATAAAATGGTAGAATCATATGGAAAAGGTGCTCACATAATAGTGAGAGTAGTGGCCAGAGATCAGTGAACAGTTACCATAATGATCCCACATGCATTAGGATGAGAAAACATGGGTGGGAAGGGAGGATAAAGAAAAGTTTAACACAATGATAATCACCACAAATGTCCATCAATGGAGCTAAGCTAAATAAGAGGTGCCTTCGTGAAGAGGCTACACCTTTTAAAATTATGTGAGGGTATAATCATAGTGATGACATCTATCGTTATGAGCTAAGTTTTGAAAGATGGGCATATATTAGGAGCTACATAGCCTCTATGGAAAAAATTCATCATCACTACAAGCTAAGTTTTATGGGAAATAGTAAAGTGATGACTTGAAAAGATTGTCTTTGAAGGTTTAGCAGATTCCACATGGTAGAAAAGTAGTAGTATGGTGAGTGATAAAGGATGGATTGTGATTTACTCAAGATCTACATAACCAATTTGGGAAAAAGGTTTCCATGTCTACATCCTCTATCCCAATACCTGAGAACTAATGAACTTGGGTTCCACTAGAAGAGGCCCTACCAGTAGGAAGTTACATGACCCAAGATGTTGCATATACAACTGGATAAGATAGGGCAAAAGGTGATAATGAATCAAAAGATTATCAGGTTTATGAGGACCATGAGATGTGAGACCAAGACATTAGCTGTGGATCAGATGATAAGGATATCAATTATGTGTGACAAAAGGAAATCATGACAATGCATAATAACTTTATCAAGATGACCAATTAGATCGAGGGATGCATGTCCACATAAAAAGGTAAGTAGACATGACTATTTCAAGTGGGGAAATCACCCTTATCGAGTCCATGGAGGGAATCCTCACTATCCAAGGGGATGTGCATTGAGGTAATGATAGGTCTTATCCATGAAAGTAAAACTACTGGAGTGGGGGGAGGAAATGGTTGTGATGGCTGAGCAAGGTGAAAGACCTAGAGTGAAATATGATTCCCATCTTATGGGAAGGAATGTGAAGAGGGGAATAAAATATACCCCTCAGTGGCTGTCAACATGGGGAATGTTACTGAGGCTAGTTCAATAATCATCAACAAGGATGATGGCTTGACATAAATCTAGATTCACCAAATAATCAGTGTAGTGCCTAAGTAGTATGCACCTTAGGCAATGGGTGTGTAAGCTGATGACTTTGTATGTACTGTGTGACTCCCAACACCTTAAATAAAATATTGCATAGTTTGTCTTAAACATGTAAAAAATGTGTTGAATATTATGAGGGATGTTATTTATGGTTATGGTTATCTCATTTAAGGTAAAGCATGTGAGGTAAGGTGACAAACAACACTCGATGGTAAAGTGAAGAATATAGTTAAGAGACAAATATCATAATGAAAATATCAAATAAGCACATTAGGATAAGAAGAGGGAATGATGATTCTTATTTGATAAAGACTAAAAATAGACCCGAAGTGGGATTGGCTTAATGAACATAATCCCTTCAAATGCTTCACATGAGTGGTCATTAGTGAGTTAAAAGGTGTTTTTGACCACATGACGTTAAGTAAGCTCAAGAATCCCTTGCATACAGTGTAAATTGGAGATGGGTGAAAATAGAACCCTATTGTGAGACTAACATACCTCTTCTATAGGTGCCTAAAGAGTCATTTATAAATAAGTCTATGCCAGAATTGTGTAGATTGATCGATGTGGGAAGTCTACTTGTGAAAATTGATTGCAACTTCCACCTTATTATTTTGCTTGAGAGTTGAATATGACTTTCATGATAGTTGTCTACTTTTTCTTTGATCTTGGTAATGGGTCTCTGCTATATTATTGTATATGGGAAGCTAATCGATGTAGGAAGCTTCCAATAAATTACTATGGTTTTTTTATAAATGCTTGACTTAGCCATCCTTCAAGAGAGTAGTCTACCTTATATTTGACAATTTCAAATAAATTTTCAACAACTATCCTTTAAGGGAGCAGTTTGTGAATGCTAGGAATGACCCATGATTGCTAGTGATAGGAATTTTATTATTTTTCTTTGATTTTGATTGACATAGAATTGCTTAGGCTGATGTAGTGGTGCACCTTTATGAAGGCAAAGGTATAAGCATAAGAAGGTGGACTAGGCATTAAAAATATTTAGGTGACAATGATCATGGGGATCCATCCTAAAAAGGGGTGGAAAGTACCATGACAATCATGCCATGGGTAGAGTCATGATACTCATTATTCAAGATAAGGTTATGTTGATAAAAAATAATCACATGATTCAATTTTAATTAGTTTCCCATAAAATAGGGAGATGAATTTAGGTGAATATCAAGGAATGAGCTTAAGTTAAATAAAAGGTATACTCGATCCTTCTTAACAAAAGAATGGGCATAGATGCGAAGCATTAAGGTGCTCATGTTTTGGGTGGCCTTTGAGAGAAGAAAACTAATAAACTCCTGATCCATACTTATGGGTTATGATATAAGGTCCAATCCAATTGAAAACAAACTTGCCTTGGTTGCTTTTCTCTATATTGGTGACATGTTGATTTTCCTTTAGGATGAGGTCTTTGATATTGAGCTCTTATACTTTAAAGCATTTGTTATAGGCACATTTGATATGATCTTGATAGACATGTAGATGGGTAAGGGATTCTAGATGATGCTCATTAAGTAGTTCAAGATGGGCTAAATGATGTTGATGATAATCATATTCAAAAATAACATCTTGTAAAGATATGTGAAGAGAGGCAATTTGGATTTTAAGAGGTAAGACAACCTCCACTCCAAACACAAGGGAGAAGGGTGTAGCACCCATAGGGGTTCTAATACTAGTACGATAAGCCCATAAAGTGAAGGGAATGTGTAAATGCTAATCCTAACAAGATTCATTGACCATTTTATTAAGAGTTTTGTTAAAGGTCTCAACTTATCCATCAGCTTGAGGGTGATAGGGTGAGGAGAAACTTAGCTTATTACCAAATGAATCACATAGACTTTGGACTTGATTGTTCTTACATGATTTACCATTGTCAGTGATAATCTTATGAGGAAGACTGAAGCATCAAATGATATGATGGTTGATAAGTTAATAATCTTCTTTGTTTTAGTCAAGACTAGATGAATAAACTCTTCCCATTTGGTAAAATACTCAGTCGTGGTGATAATAGAGTGGTGTTTCTATGAGGAATGAGGGTTGATTTCACCAATAAGATCTAGGCCCCATTGTGAGAAAGGCCAAAAATTAGTAGAAACTAGAAGGTTATGGCTAGGTACATGATGTAAATTGGCATGTTGTTGACACTTAACACACTTTTTCACATAATCATAATAATCTTGGTTAAGGGTAGGCCAGTAATAGCTAAGATGAAGGATGTGCTTAGCTACAATGAGACCACTAAAGTGTCCTCCATATATACAATCATGTATTTCCTTGATAGTGTGGGAGGCTTTGTGACTATGTAGGTAGTGAAAGAGGAAGTTATCAAAGCTACGTTTATAAATAATCTCACCCATAATGATAAAGTATGAGGTATTCTAAATAAAGATTCTTTGAGCATTCTTAGAAAGGTTATAAGGAACAATGCCAAGGTTTAAGTAGTCAAAGGTTTGTTGGTGCCAAATGTGTAATGGGGATTCTTCCACACTACAAATGGTAGGCAGGTAGGATTGGTTATAAGAGGGTGTGGTAAAATGATGAATGGTGACAAATATTTTAGAATTGGAAGGCTGAGAAGGGATTTGGGAAGTAAGGGAAACCATTGTATCAACAATTTTTTTGGTAGATCAGGGAAAAAATTGGATATGATGATGATCAAATGATGTTAAAAGTACATCTACTAGCTATTTGTACTTTTGCAAGACATCATTATTACATTGATAGGAGCTATTAAGCTAGTTGAATCATGAGCTATGAATCACCAAAGACATTGATGGTCTTAATTTCCAAGGTTAGAGTGGTTTAGAGACCTATGACTAGGGCTTCATACTCAACCATATTATTGGTACACTCAAAATCAAGCTTGAAAGAAAGGGGAATAGGTTCACCATTGAGGGGAATGAGAATGAATCTATCACCCCCACCTCATTTTCACTTTGAGCCATTGAATAACATATTCATTTGGTAGGTCATGTACTCTTGGGAAAGAGTAATGATGGATTCATCTGGAAATGCAAGAGGAAGTGGTTGGTTATCCAGTAAAGGAGCATCAACTCATTGGTTGATAATGACTTACCCTTTAATCACCTCCTACTAGAGGAACTCAATGTTAAACTTAGCTAGGATCATGAGCCACTTATCCATACACTAATTTTGGTATAGTTTAGAGTGCATATACTTGAGTGGGTCGGTGTTAGTGATGACAAAGGTCTTGTGATTGAGAAGGTAATGGCATAGGTTGGAAGTCATAAAGACTAAGGAAAGGCAAAGTTTCTCAGTATGGGTGTATCAAGTCTTGTACTCTATAAGTGTTTAACTTATATAGTAGACAACTTATTCCTTATTTTGTTTGTCACGTTGAGTGAACATTGCCCCTAGGGAATGGTTTGTGGTGGAGAAGTAAAGGTGGAAGGGTTGATATTATTTAGGAGGGATAAGAATAGGTGGATAAAGGAGATATTATTAGAGTGAATCAAAGGCTTATTGGCAGTCCTTGGTCCACTTAAAGGAGGCATCTTTCCTAAGATGATGGTGAAAGGGTTGACATCTATCTAATAGTTAAGAGATGAAGTGACAGATGGATTGGAGCTTCACCTATAGGCTATGGAGTTATTTAAGGTGGGTTGGAGGTGGCATTTCAAGAATTTCTTTGATGTTGGTGGGATCTACTTTGATTCCTCAAAGAGAGATGATAAATCTAAGAAGTTTTCTTTAAAGGACTCCAAAAACACATTTCTTAGGTTTTAGTTGGATATGGAAATGGATTAGGCATTCAAAGATAATGCAAAGAAATTTTAGGTGATATTTATGAGATTTGGATTTTCCCAATAAATCATCAACATAGTCTTTTATGAAAGTGTGGATGAGATCATGGATTATGTAGGTCATGGCTAGTTGGTAGGTTGTACCAATGTTCTTTAGACCAAATGGCATGACCCTATAGTAGAAGGTTCCCCAAGGGGTGATGAAAGAAGTTTTATGTTGATATTTGGGAGTAATCAAGATTTGATTATATCTTGATAAATAATCCATGAGAGATAACATCTTGTGGCCAGCTATAAGGTCAATAAGTTGGTCAATGTGAGGCAAAGGGAAGTCATCCTTTAGACAAGCAAATTTGAGGTCATGAAAATAGATACAGAAGCAAAGTCCCTTGGTAGATTTGGTAATGGGAATGATGTTAGAAATGCATTGGTGATAGTCAATGGGTTAGTTGAAATTCATAGATAAGAGGCATTGAAGCTCTTCCTTGACTAGAAGGGCAATGCGAGGGTACATCCTACAAAGTTTTTATTGAATAGGCTTAACATTAGGATGCGTGAAAATGTTATGGAGCTAAATATAAGGATCAATTATAGACATATCCTGATAGGACCAAGCAAATGCTATGCTTTGGTCATGAAGGAAAGAAGGGTAATCTTGTTGTTATGTAAAATTCAATGATTGGCCTATTTTGAAAATGCAGGGGTTATCTTGAGAACCTAAGTTGATAGTGATAGTGGTTTCATTCAACATGGTTTGGTTCTTAAGAGGAAGGGATTTATGGATAGAATAATTCCTTACACTGAGGTAGGTGAGAATAGAAACATCATCCTGACGTTGAATAATGTTAATGGTAAGAGAGTCTTTCTTTATCATCTCAAGATGGGTCAAAGGGATGGTGATAATTACCCCTTCTTTTGATAAGTCAGGGGTATAAGGGTGATCATGTTGATGAAAAAAAGTTATGTGGGATGATGTCATCATCTTCACATGCAAGTAAAGTTGAGGTTGGTGAGGAAAGGGTATCCTCCTTAACAATGATGATGGTAGGTGGTTTGGGTTGCTTCTTGTTGGGTAGGATGAAACCAAGGCCATGCATCTCATGAGGTTTCCTAGTCTCAATGGTGACCAACTCATTTAGGCCTTGCTCACATCATCCAAGGTCAAATCCTTTCCAAGCACACTGATGAAGGTATGTCTTGGTAAGGCTTGGTTTATCTAGGTAAGACAAACCAAAATTAAATGGTTGAGGTAAGGAAAGGGTGATAGAAACATCAAGAGTTTTTTCTAGTCTCCTATAGACAAAATGGGTATGATAGTTGGGAGGTCTAAAGGGAATGATAGTTTTAATATTGGGGTCATATCCTGGCTGGTTGGTGAGTTACCTATACTCGTGAGGAGTAGGGAATGCATCAAGAGCCAAAAGGTGATACTCCCCTAATGAGAGACATTGGAACATAGATTCTAGGGGTTCCTCTATGAGGATTTATGAAGAAAGGATGGATGAGGTAGTTAACACTTTGTTGATGGTTAGTGGTTGGGGTATAACTATTAAAGGTGTGTTAGATGGGGGTATGAGGACATTGTTGGGGTGATAGGTCATGTTTCATGTTGAGAAAGGACTTAGGTCTACTTAGATGGTGATGACCTGGCCTTCATGCTTAAATTTGATGAAATGATGGAGGATAGAGGGAACACATACCATGAAATAAATCCAAGGTCATCCCAATAAGATGTATTAGAATTCCCCTTCCATAATATAGAAGAGTTCTAGGAATGTGTGAGCTCGTACATGGATGTGAAGGATGATAGTTCCCAAGGTAGTGGCCATGGTATCATTGAAGGAGTTAAACATAGTCAAGGATTTGGACATGACATTGTCTAAAAAGTTGAGTTGGTTATAGGCATGAGAGGAGATGATGTTAATGTTAGACCTCGATGGATTGAAAAGCCTTGATAAATGCTTGGTAGTGATGGGGAGAGGTAGAGATCAAATTATACAAGCTCATTTTTGATGGGGTCTGATGAAGTTTCTTAAGGATAGCTCTCTGGATTAATATTGTAGTGTTAGATTGGGGGGCACCTAAAATAGACACCTTAGGTCTGGTTGAAGATGGAGATGATTGGGTGTGGGTTGGTTGGGAGTTGAAAGATGGTTAAGTCTAGGGAATGGACACCTTAACCTTCCCTTTATATTTTTTATATGATATAGTGACCACATTGATAGTATGGATAGAAGGAGAGGTTGAGGTAGTAGAGTGGTTGGATTCATCTTCACTTTAAGGTGAGAGTGGAAGAGGGGGTAAGTGTTCACCATCTTTGGCAAGTATGGGTGATGGTTGGTTTGTTATGGGTGACATAGGATTCTCACTTGTTAATAGATTATCCTTATCATAAAACTAGTGGATGAGTATTTGGAGAGCTTTATAGTTCTTTATATTGTGTCATAGTGTCCTATAATATAATCAAATCAAGTTATCATTGAACCATGATGGTTTTGGGCATGAAGGGTCAAAGGGTTTTATGGGTGGTAGGCTCAAGGAAGAGTTTTATAACAACCTTTGTAAAATGGTTGAATAGGATTCAATCAAAGGTGTTGGAGGTGACAAGTTTTTGGTTTTAGGGGTTGTAGCCTTCTTAGAAGTATACTTCACCATGGGAGTTATTGGTGGTGGAAGGGTTTTGGTAGGTGGTTTTGGTTGAGATTGTTTGGTTATGGTTGGTTTGGAGGTAGATGATTTAGAGGTGGAGGGTGAATGTTTAATTATAGGTGGGAAGGTAGAGGTAGACTTGTTAGTTAAGGATGATGGGTAGTTTGATGATTTGGTGGAGGCGGGTATAGGTGAAAAAAAAGGAGAAGGTTTAGTAGATGAGGAATAGGTGATTGGGATAGTAGAGGGATGGGGTCCTAAGATAGAGGGTAAGAGGGAAGGAGGTGGTATGGGTCTAGTTTAAGGTAGAGGTTTGGGTAACTCCACCTTCTTGGTTGCTTTATTTGGTGGTTTATTTGGTGGACTAGATGGAGTTAGGTCCAAATTTAAAGAGGGATGATTACGGCTAGGTGTAGGAAGTATTCTGAAATCCTTGATAGGTTTGATATGAGAAACATGAGATGTTTTGATAGGTTTGGTTGGAGGTGATTTAGATGGTTCTCTTATGGTTTTGGTAGATCTAGTTGGGGTGATAGGAGAGAGCTTGGATACTTGGGTATTGGTTGGCTTAAGTGGTTGAGGGTTGTTTAGTTTGGTGGAGGTTGTAGATGGTTGGTTGGAGGTTTTAGTTGGTTAGGTAGATATGGTAATAGGTTGGTCAATAGAAGTGGTAGGTTAGTCTTCCAAAGAAGGGATTGGAGGTTCTAGTTTGGTAATATAAGGGATACCTAATTACTATCAGAATGCGGCTTGATCCATGTCAGGGTTGGAGACAAATTCCAATTTTTGCACTAGCCTAAAGAAGGGTTCATAGGTTGGTTTGATTCCCTCAATGGTGGATCTAAAAGATAACCCCTAGGTGGAGACATAGGGATGGTAATCTTGTCCTCTTACTTAATAAAAGGATGCAAGGTTGGGATAGGTGACTCCTCTATGGTAGGAGTAGACATGAGGATTTCCTCCTCAAAAATGATTTTTATGGGAGTGGTGAGTTATTTGGTAATTGGTGAGGAAGGTAAGATAGGTGCATGGTCTAGTATGTCAATCGAAGGGGAGGTTGGTGACTCCACTACCTCGATGAGTAGAGGATGAGAAAGGGGAATTTCCTTGGTTTAGGTTCCAAAAGGTGGAGAAGATAACTCTACTACCTCAATAAGCAGAGATGGTGAGGGATAGGAAGGTTGGTGAGCAGGTTATTTAGCAACAAGTGTGTCAAGAATCATGTTAATACTATGGGTATCATGAGAGCACTCAATGTTGTTGCTCTCATTCTTGGTAGGAGCATGGTTTTGGAAAGGTTTCCTAAATATATCAAGGGCTTAGCTTAATAGTGCATTGGGGTTGTCTAATGTAAGCTCCCCCTTGTCAATGAGGGATTGGAAAAGGTTTTGGAAGGTATTGCACCTATTGATATCATGTCCTATCATGAAATGGAAGGTACATGAATCATTATTGTTTTACCAACTAGGTATAGGATGAGAAGAGTCAAATTATTGGGGTTGTTTAATAGGAGGAAGTTGAATGATATTAGCTTTTAATAACTTCTCCAAGATAGAAGCATAAGATTCTCCAAGTGGAGTTAATTACTTCTGGTTGTTTCAGGATTGGTTCTTTGGGTTTTTCTTTGAAGAATTAGATGAATTTGGTTTATTTATGGATGGTAGGGGAGTAGTTTTAAGGACAAATACATTCGTGGTTACTTTTCTCTTAGTATAGGTATTGGTTTGGTTTTTTGGTTTGGAAGAAGAGGCCTCATTGGTTTTGTAGGTGGAGTTTTTGTTCTTCAATTTTAGCCTCCCTTCATCAATGACTCTATTTTCTAGATTATGTGCAATGGTAAAAGCTTCATCAAAAGTTTGAAATCCTTGGACACTTAGCGTGGAGGAGATATGTTTGGCACATGCCTGAGCAAAGAGCTTTATGAGTTCAAGTTGAGGCAAGGAAAAGGAAATTTGGTTAATTAAGCTCCTCCAATGAGCCATAAAATCATTAATGGATTCATCCTCAAAATTCTAGGTGGAGTAGAGATCAGGAATGGAAACTTTCTTGGAAATATTTATCGATAAATGATCCAAGAAAGTTTGGGCCAATTGGGTGAAGGAGAAGACATAATGTTTGGGTAAGGCACTATACCAATCTAAGGACATGCCAATTAGAGACATTGGGAAAGTGTGGAGAAGAAGGGCATAATCATAGGTGATGAGATAAAAAGCATGCCTAAATGCCCCAAGGTACTATTAGGGATCCTCCTTACTTTGAAATTTGGAGAACTTGGGAAGTTCCCATTGGGGAGGATAAGGTCAGATAGGGATGGATGGGTGAATGGGTTCATTAAAAATTTGGTCATAGGATAAATGGTCATGAGCCCCCAAAGTAGATGATTCAAGATTAGACATTTTATCTATCAAAATCTTAATCAAATCAGTTTGAGGTTAGGTAGATGCATAATTAGGTGGTAGGTTCAGTTGAGGTTGGGTGGCTGTAATGTATGGATAAAAGGTGAAAGGTTGAGAAGATGCCATATATTGGTATGTGGTCATTGAAGGTTGGGATGAAAGGGGTATGTATCCTTATGGGTTAGGAACATATTGATATGATATTATAGGGGTTTGTTGAGGGATATAAATGTGTTGCTTTAGAGGTATGGTTGAAGTGGTAGGTTGAGGTTGACTGGTAGTCATTATGCTAATGGGTGGAAAGATAGAATGTATAGAAAGTACCAAAATTTGGAGTGGGTGGAAATTGGTGGGTTGGTAGTAAAAAGAGGAAGGGATGAAATAGGGGTAGAAGTTACCCCTATGGTAGATGGGGTATAGGTAACAAGAGGTAAGGTTATCCCTACATTAGAAGTGTTGGTTGGTGTAGGAGGGGTTTGGTTATATGTTGGAATGTTGGATTGGGCTTCAATGGTGGTAGTGTTTGGGATATTGGTAGAGGAAGAGGCCTCAGTGATCAAAGATTGGGTGGAGGTAATTCCAACCATAAGAGGGGGAGGCATGCCATATGGTGGATGCATAAGTGGAACTGAAGCGACAGGGGTACGATGAGCTAAAGTGTTAATGTAATGTTGATGGACTAAGAGGTTGTTGAGGAATGTGGAAAAATACACATTACATTGAAAAACTATCTAAGGTATGGTAGGAGTGAGAGAATGATAAGGAGAACCCTCAACATTTGAAATATACTCCATAAAAGAGGAGGAAGAAGAGGAAGGTGGTCTTTGGTTGGTTTGATTTTTCAACTACTGTCTAGTAAAGACCATGTGAGAAAATATGAAAGAAATGATACAAAATCACACCTCAAATACAAAGAAATCAAAGAAAAAGATCAAAGAAATCAAAACATACACTAAGATGCATTAAGTATTAGATTTTTAATTATCTCTCTTTTGGCTTATGCCTTAGAAAGTGTGAAGAAGAAATTTAGCTTGTAGAATAGATCCTAGAAAGAAGTCTATACTTGGTTTCAGGTTGTGTTTAGGTGCTCAAGAGAGATATCTATATTAGATCAAGTACATATCCTAGTAATTGGGGATTGACCCCCTCAATTCATGGTCTCACAAAAGATTTGGGTGTTTAGCTGATATACCATTTATCTAGAGTTTATACTCAACTAGAGAGCTAAGTTCGTTATCCCTCAATGATTAAATCCAGGCAAGATTACCAGGAAAGGGTAAGGTTACCGTTCAATGATGAAATCCTAGTTGGAACTTATCTAAAGTATTTTAATATATTATTTTATGAAAGTGGTTTGGTTTGTGTGTGATAAGAGTGATTGCTATGATTAATTCACTGTTTAAATTTAAACTATGTGAACTAAAAAAGCAAGCAAGTAATGGATGCAAGGTTTATTTTAAACGAAAAGAAAATTTTCAGATTTCTTTTCATGAAAAAAAGAACTACTATGATGCACATAAATGCAATATGAAGATGCAATCCTAATCTTAGGATGAGTGATTTTTTTATTTTTCTTTTTGGAATGCAAAAATGCTTGCAATTAAGATTTTTTTTTTTTAAATTTTTAGAAAGGAAGAATTGAAACTAAGATTTTCAATTCAGAAATGCAAGAAAGAACATTTAATTTGTAACTAAATGAGATTTCACTAATGCAACTACAATGTCCTAAAATAACCAAGATCCCAAGAAAACTCTAGGGTCCCACCGGGCATGCCAAAATGTTTTACTCTAATTTTTTGCTTTTATTAGTTTTAAAGAAGAGATAAAACTAAAAAGAAGGGTAGTGGTTATGAGAACCTTATAGAAATGTGTGTGTTGATCCAGATGAAGTATGAAAACTCCTCTTTGGCTAGGGAAGAATGACATGAAATAAGAGAGCACTTAAAAGAATCCTATTTGTTAGACAAGGAGTAAGGTGGATTCCTTAACGAGAGCTAGATCCAAGAAAGCATGAGCTATCTAGGAGGTTGTCAATCCACCTGCTTTAAATAATTAAGTTTATAAATGAAAAATAAGGTACTTGCATTAAATAACAATAAATTGAAATTAAATACAAGAATGCTTGCTAATGAAATGACTAAAATAAAGCAATGTTTGGTCAAAACTAATGCTAAAGTTGGTTAATTCAAAGGTGTGGTTTTTAGTTTGGCAATGTGACAAGGGTTGGTAGATGGTTAAGGTTGTAAAATTATTAAGATGGAAAAAGTGATAAATGGTGGTCTAGAAGGCAAAAAGGGTAAATGGGGGTCAAGAAGGAAAAAGGGTAATTGGTGGTCAAGAAGGAAAAAGGGGGTAAAGGGATAAATGGTAAGAAGGTAAAGGTAAAAAATAAGGGTAAAGAGAAGAAGAGGTTATGGGGTTGAGGTTTAGAGGTCAAGAAAAGAAGAATGCCAAGGGGTAAATTTGGAGGTCAAGAAAAGAGAAGGCCAATGAGGATGATAAATTGAAATATAATAAATAAAATGATATTACCTTTGATATTGCTTGAAGATGTTGTTGATGTTGATGTTTTATGATGGCTTGCAATTTTGGCAGATTTTTATTGCTTTCAGATCCTCTACTCTAAGATGAATGACCTCCAAAACTTGTAGGATGAAATGCTCCAACAAAAGACCCCTTAAATGGATGAAAGGGGGGTCATATTTATAACATTTCATGCCAAGAAACATGACAAAGGAGTGGAATAGTTAAATTTGGCACCATTTTTCAAATGGGCTCATAAGTGGGTTAAGGGGATAAGGATGGTGGGATTCCCACTTCACAAAGTGTGTATTCCACTTTGATAATATGTCACCCACTTTGCTAATGTGTCCAAATTTAGTGGAAATAATGCCCATAGACCCATATGAGTCCAAAAGACTTTCCACCAAGCTAATTTGTACTTTGCTAAGCACTTAACATAGTGCCCTAAAAAGTTTGGTGCCATTTTCCAAGTGGGTGCATAGATAAGTCAAGGGATAAGGGTGGTGGGATTACCACTTCATAAGTGTGTCTCCCACTTTGCAAGTGTGTCCAAAATAGGTGGAGATCATGCCCATGTGTTCATATGCATCCAAAATACTTTCCACCACCCACTTCTATATTTTCCCAAGCACTTAACAAGGAGCTCCACATACTTTGGTGCCACTTTCATGCATGAGGACAAAAGCACATGATTTAGGATGGTCCCATAAGGAAAAATATACCATACTTCAAAGGGTGGTCCCTGTGATGCTTAATGATGTCATTGATCACCTTTGACAAGGGTTTCAAATGGGGTATGATGTCCCACTCCAAGCCACATCACTTCTAATCCATGTCACTTGCCATATCACTACCATATCACTATTGAGTTACCTACCATGCCACCTATCATGTCACCATGAATAGTGGCATGCCATGTCATCATGAATAATGCTAGTGAATAGTGACAATGAATAGTGTTTTCAAATAGTACTATGTGAATAGTGATAGTTGAATAATGACTTGGTTAGGTTGAGAGGGTTGGTTTAAGGGTCAAGAAGAATCAGGTGGTCTGTAAGGTGGGACCTAAGGCATTTAGACATTGAGAACTACTTGTATATAGTTTTCTAGTGTCTATAGGTATCTCTTAGATGGGACACATCCTTTAAAGGATATATAAGGGAGAAGAGATGTGGAAGTATTATACATATTAAATTTTCATGAAGATCATTTAAGTGTGTGAGAGAAAGAAGAGCAGAAAATGAAATAGAATATCTCTTAAGAAAATAAGTATGAAGGGTAGATTTATTTTAATGAAGAATATCATTTGAGAATTGTGAAAGAGAGGAGAGCAAAAAGTATATGAGCAAAACATAATGTATATAATAAAATTAGTGAGAGAGAAAGTGTAAGAGACACAAATACATAATTTGATTGAAGAAGTAATCATAGATGATAGAATTAGTTTGACTTGGGGTCACTACCTCATAGTTTAGGGGTTGGTGCTCCTATGGGTCGGTGCTCATGAATTGGCCAAGTTGGTGCTTAGTGAAGGGGATCGGTGTCTCTAGTGGGTGGGTGCTCACAAATTGATTGAGTTGGTGCTTGGTTTGGGGACTAGTGTCTCCATTAGGTTGGTGCCTACAAAAATTGTAAAAAGAGTTATATATACACACACACACATATATATAATATTTTTCCATGAAGAGAGCTTATGCTTTAGGATGGAGGAGGGTGATATGTGAAGCCGACTCACAAATCTTGATCAATCTGCTCCTCATGAGGAAGATTACAGATGTGAGCTAGCCATTGTCTATGATAGTGCAGCAGATATTACAGATTAGTTCACTCATGGATTTAGTGTCTTATGCCCACGTTTCAAGGGAATGGAATAGGGTGGTTGATTACATGGAAAAATGGGTGTCAGAGGATATATATGGTTGAAAGGTTTATGGATGGGTGCAGATGCCCAACGAGTTAAGTCAAAACCTAGAGAGGATTCTTGGAGAAGATGAAAATGGTATCAGGGCATGATGGTTTTGTTTGTGTTTTTTTCTATGGTATTCTTTAGTTTTCAGGGATTTGGCCCTTTGATAATTTGTAATCAGATGTTCTAAGTTTTAATAAAGTTTTTACCCCTTGTTATTTAAAAAATAATAATAATATTTTGCCATGGTTTTCTCCTAATAGGGTTTTCACGTAAAGCTTGTGTTCTCTTGTGTTATTAATTACAATATCTTGAATGTTTATGGTTTTTGTGGTTTATTAAATTTGGAAAGATTGAAATATTATGTTATATTGATTCACCCCCCTCAGTATAAGCCTATGCTTAATAATTGGTATTAGAGTGGTTCCTTTAGAATCAATATAACCACTAGAAGGTAGATCCCAAGAGTACACATGGCTAGTCATCAAGGTCAGGATGGTTTCTCCACAAATAAAACACCATTATTTGATGAAACTAATTATGATTTTTGGAGTATAAGGATGAGAACATATCTTATGACTCTAGGGTTTGGTATTTGGTTATCAATAACATTGGGGTACATAGAACCAAAAAATTAGCTAATGGATCAAGCTGGAAAGAAGGTATGTGAGAATAATGCGAAATTGATGAATGACATTTTATGTGGCTTATCAAAATTAGAGTTTATAAAAGTAATGCATTGTGTGTTAGCAAAAGATATGTGGGACAAACTTTAGAATATCTATGAGGTAATGACAAGGTCAAGAAAGCAAAGCTTCAAACATAAAGAAGGCAGTTTGAAAGTCTTGAAATGAAAGATGAAGAAAATGTTGTAACCTATCTTCTGCATGTGGATGATATAGTCAACACCATCAAAGGGATAGGTGAGAAAATGGTAGAATCAATGATAGTGCAGAAATTACTAAGGTCACTTCCTATGAATTATGATTTAAAAGTCTCAACTATTGAATAAATGAAGGACTTGGACACATTGAAGATAGATGAATTACATGGAATTCTCATAGTATACAAAATGAGAATGGAAGAAAAAAAGCCAACAAAGCATGAAACAAATTTCAAAGTATCAAAGAAAGTGAAAAAGGAAAAACATGAATCAGATTATAGTACCAGTGAAGAGTTGGATAAATAAGAAGCCCTATTTGTGAGAAATCTTAAAAAGGGATCTGGGAGATATAAAGGTAAGTTACCTTTTAATTGTTTCAATTGTGGAAAAATAGGACACTTTACAAATAAATGTCCCCATTCAAAAGAAGAGAGTAGTAATCATGAAGAGGAACATGATGAGAAAGAAAGTATCAAAAGAGCAAGAAAAACTACAAATTAGAGAAATATGAGAAAAAGAAAAGACATGATAAAGACAAGAAAATCCTTTATTCAAAAAGGGCTAGTAGCTCAAGTGAGGAGATTGAAGAAGGTGTTATAAATAGTGATGAAGTTGAAGTTTTTTTCATGGGTATAGAAATTGGGATGGTGATGACTAGATAACTAGAGGACAATTTTAGAGTGATTCATAAGCTAGATAAGCAAAAGTAGATCTCGAAGGAGAACTCTTAAGTGACTTGAATGAAAACAAAATGCTCAAGAAAGAGAATTGGAAACAAAATTGAAAAATTTAGAAATACGAAGAAGATGATCAAGATAGAGAAGAAGAGTTATCAAATTTTGAGAGGAGTCCAAAATGGTCATCATGAGTCTAAATGCTCAAGTTGAAGAGGTGAATAAAATAAAGGAAGAGACTAAAATCAAACTGAAGGAAAAGAAGGAAGAATGTGAGAAACTAGAGGCTAAGATTGTTTCCTTGAAAAATAATTTAGAAAAGTTGAATGCTGAATTGACAAACAACTTAAGATTTGATAAGAGCACTGAGGTTCTAGATGAGATTCTAGATTGTCAAAGGTCACTATTCGATAAGTTAGGTCTTGGTTATGGAGATGAACAAAAGGTTACCAAGGAGGATGTTAAAATTTCTAAACTTATGAAGATAGAAGAGAAGACTTCCCCAAAGAATGAAGTTCCACAATTAGAAGACAATGGAAAGAAACATTGGCATGATAGAAGATCATTCTTTCCAAAATAATTTGACAGGTACCAAGGATCATTTTATGGTTATTTATTTAATTAAAACATTTTTGGTCATAGAACAAAGGAGTGTAAGAGACATGAAAGGACTGGATACATATGGATCAGTGGTAGAAATATAGATAAGAGGAATGAGCATGCAGTAAATGAGTATGCATGGAACTATGGCACAAGTGAAGGATGTGAGAAAAATGTGCATGGTTGGAATGAAAACAAAGATTCATATGGTTTCTTAAGTATAAATTCATTTAATCCATTTTCAAAATACATTGTATGTTATAATTGAAATAACTATGGACATATAACAAGACAATGTGGAATTAATCTTATAAAACCATAACAAGCAAGAGGATGCTCAAACCAAACTCAAAAGAGAATTTGTGCAAGTTTGGAAGCATATGAAACAACCAAACAATTAAAAGGAGTAATTTGTGCTCTTACAAAAGGCACAAAGAGAAATGGTAGAGATGCCATGATGGATAAAAAAACACAAGAAGAAATAGTAGTGAAGACCATGTTGAAGTAAAAGAGATATGATGTGCACAGTGGAAATATTCTATGAAGAGGAAAAATAAAATAAGATATTACAATGAGTGGTATAAGATAAATTCAAGATTGCAATGAAGACAACAAAAGAAGATATATTTTTTTCATCTAGTGACTATGAGAGGAAGCATCAACTCAGGGGGAGGAGGGTGTACAACCCTTTGCCATTGATGTCAAAGGGGGAGAATTAAAGACAGGGGGAGTTCATATACTAATTCATGGGGATTGTCATCAATGACAAAGGGGTAGATTGTTGGAATAATTGTCACTGATGTCAAAGGAATTCTAACGGATATAAATGAAAATGTCAAATGGAATTGTTTCCAAAAGTGAATGGAATTATTGTGGGAAGTGAACAAAATTATTGTTGGAAGTGAATGGAAATGTTGATCAAAGTGAATATAGATGTAGATAAATTTTTTAAAGGAAATATCGATAGAAATGTTGATGGAAATGTCAATAGTCACATCTCTTGGTGAAGAGGTACCTATTGGATAGGCTGTATAAGGGAGAAGAGATGTGGAAGTATTACAAGCATTCGATTTGAATGAAGATCATATAAGTGTGAGAGAGAAGGAAGAGTAGAAAATGAAATAGAATATCTCTTAAGAAAAGAAGTGTGAAGGGTAGATTTATTTTAATGAAGAATATCATTTGAGAATTATGAAAGAGAGGAGAGCAGAAGGTATGAGTAGAGTAGAAAGTATATAAGAAAATTAGTGAGAGAGAAAGTGTAAGAGAAGAAAATCCATCATTCGATTGAAGAAGCAATCACAGACGGTGGAGTCGATTTGGCTTGGGGTCAGTGCCTCATAGTCTAGGGGTTGGTGCTCACAAATTGGTTGAGTTGGTGCTTGGTGAGGGGGACTGATGTCTCCAGTTGGTGGGTGCTCACAAATTGACCAAGTTGGTGCTTGGTTTGGGGATTGGTGTGTCTAGTAGGTTGGTGCATGCAAACATTGTAAAAATAGTTTTATATATAAATATATATATATATATAATCAATATTTTAGAGTGGTTTTCTCTTGAAAGGGTTTCCACATAAATCCTATGTTTTCTTGTGTTATTAATTGCTAAATCTTCAATGTTTATGGTTGTTGTGGTTGATTAAATTTGAAAATATTTAAATATTATGTTATACTAATTTACCCCCCCCTCTTAGTTAATCTTGTGCTTAAAATTTTTTACTTATACCAATTTGTTTACTCATTAATCCAAATTTTTACAGTCTACTTTGCTAGTTTTATTGTTGATGTTTAGATCAATTTTACAAATTTTGGGTAATCATAGAGCATGATGTGAGATTTGAATAAGAATTTATTTATTAACATTATCTTCTAAAAGATCAAGAATTAAGAGTGTTGATTTCAGTTCGTGATTGAGTTTAAATTTGAATGGGAATGCTCGATTGCAATAAATTACAACTAATGTGGATGATTTTTTAAGGAGAAATTCTAATCTTGGTGATAATCTATGAGATTGGTGTTGCTTTTGATTTGGCCTTTTGACATACATAGGTAGAGGTATTTTTAGTAATCTGATAAGGGCAAAGTACTTGTGATGATATTTATTTAGTACATGTAGGTGGGAAATTATAGGGACAATAAGTTAGGTAGTGGTATGTTGTTGTGAGGATGGGGTCTTTGGATTCTATAGGTTATTGTAGGAGATACCTGCAATAATTTAGATTTTTAGAAACATGTAACACTTTCCAAACAACTTGTATAAAATAGATGTTGCTTGTAGCATCTGTCACCAACACATAACAACTATATTCATATAACTTGTAGTATTTTCCTTCATCATGTAGCATCTTCCTACAACCTCTAGAAACCACTATATATGCCATAACAATAACTTACAATGTGTAACATGTGCTTACAGCTTGTTGAAAACACTATCTTCTCTGTAGCAAGTGATGTATAGTGTGTAGAAGCTATTATACATCTTTTAGCTACTTGTAGACACTTTGTAGAAACTAGAATGAAATCCATATTTACTTACAAACAACCTATAGAAACTAGGATATAACCTGTAGTTGCTTACATACAGCCTATAAAAACTAGGAAGCAACCCTTGGATACTTACAAACAACCTATATCAACTATATATATCCTATATATGAAAATTATTTAGTGGCCAAAGAAAGTAACAATATTTTTTATTAGATTTTTTCCCTTCATTAGCTAATAAGCTAGTTTTCCAATCAAGGCTCTTTACCCAAAATTTGGTCAGCTCATAAACTAGTTTTCTAACCAATATTGTCAATAAAGTTTAAGGGTTTTCATTTTTCATTTAAAAAAAATAAAAATTTATGAGTGACCAAAAAACTAGTTTTTCAAATAGAGTTTTTATTTAGCCTTTGACTAGCCAACAAGTTGGTTTTGTAGTCAAGGTTATGAAATGATGTTCACCTCTTGTCATACGAGATATAATGCTTATATAATACTTGAACAATACCCTTTAGGGGTTATAACATGAGACAAAATTCTCATCCAATGTTCTATATGGATCTATATCCTTACACAATCTCTCTTCCTCTATGATTTTCCTTATGAAGTCATGTTTTGAGAGTAGTTTATTATAAAAATTAAGGTAGTGACCATTGACTAATAGATAAAATATTATGATTTCAATTGTTCATATCTTAAATAATATATTTATGAATAATTTTAATATATCATAAGAACCTATCCATCTATTTTAAAGCTTTCCTTTGTGGTCCTTGTACTTAGAGTCATAGAAAAAGGCCCAATATCCTTGTTGAAATTTACATGTTTTGATGAACCCAACATGCCACTTAATTTATTATTGATAAACCATTTATATGTGCTATAAGGATTATTTTTATCATATGAGGATTTGACTTGCATAATCCTCTCCTTTTATGCTTATAAAAAATATATTCATCTTGGGGTATTAAACATCCTAAAACTGACCAAAATTGATGCCACTCTATACATAATCTCACCCTACAAGTTGTGGCATAAAAGGCTAATGAACATGATCAAGGCTTGCTCATCCCATGTGATAACTATACCATACTATACTAGAACATGATCAAGGCCTATCCAACTACATCAATTCATATAAGGCTCAACACTACTGGTGCTAGTGACCCTTATCAACTCATACGATCACCGATGACTAATCGAAGAATACCTAATGAAATATATATTTTACCCTATTAGGTGAGTGTTGAGAAGATGTACAATGAGATAATTAAATTTAAAATAAAATTTTCTACTCCATGTCATTAATAACAAGTACAAAAATCCAAAAATGGAATTAAAAGCAAAAATACAAGCCAAAATTTGCCATTCAAGCATTAAACCCAAACTCTAAATGAATATCTAATTGAAGAAGGGTAATTGTCCTCCAACCTCTAACAGATCCTCTAACCTCTAGTTTAACACTTAAAGTTTGTCAATTAAAAGGATATTGATATACCTATAAAGGATATTATCATATCTAAAAGCACAAGTATGAAGTGTCATGAAAATTATCATTTTGAAGGTGTCGGTTTACATCAATAATGCACCTTTATACATCATTTAATATAGTTGGCACAAAACATACACACACACACACACACACACACAAAATCTTTAAAACACAAAACAAATAATTCTATTATGTTTAGAACATCTGAATACCTATAGTTTGACTGGTCACATGACAACCTTTGTATAAAAGAGTGACTAGTCAAAAATTTGTCTCAAAAAGCTATATCTACACCCTTATGTCATCGAGTACAAAATATAATGTTCTAAAAATTATTCCATTTAAGTTGAAAAACAAGTTGACAAAAACAAATAGGTTAAAGATTTTGAAATATTGACCATCTCTTGTGCAAGTGACCAATAACACTCTTATATCCAATGCACCTATAACTAGTTTAAATATGTAAAGGGAAAATATATTAAATATTCTTACATGTTTCTTGATGTAAAAAAATAAAGCTTGAATGATTCACAACATTTAAAAAAAAATCATTGGTTTTACTTGCATGTAAAAAGGAATTATGTTAGCTTGTATGGTGAAGCCCATAAGACAAGTAAAATATTTTTGAATATTTATAATGCCTATAATTTGTGGAGCACTATATGAAACATCATATGAATTTACGTGGAGGCACCAAACAAATCTAAAGTTTTTATATCTTCAAAGATTGTAATGTGTTTGTTTTGAGTTCAATTTCCAAAACAATTTTGAGACTGATTTAAACCCCTAGAAGTACTAGATGGGTTCAATTTTGATGGCTAAGAGTTATATCCTTACGTCCTTCTGTATGACCTTTGCATGGATCTTTCCCAATCTAAGATTAACTTTTGATCTGAGGATCTCACACACATCAAGCAAATATTGAGATTTTAGACTATCTCTCAAGCAATGCCAATGCACTAATCAGACCGTACTCAAGAAATGAAATCAAAATAACCAAGTTTGTAAATAGTAACACATCATACAGTTTTGTCTTTGTCACATAATTAAAATAAAATAAAACTTTACCAGATGCTTTCTTACATTCATTCTTTTCTTTCTAGCATTCTTTATCCTCCATGTATTCAATTATCCATTACCAAGTTTTAATACCACTATTAGCTTAGGTAAATGGAATAAATATGAAGAAATCAAATTATGAGTAAATAATTTGACAAATATATAATAATTTATTATGTTGGGTTGTTCAGTTACAACATAGGGGAAAGCTTATAAAATTTTCATGGAAGTTACAACTACCATATGGGTTTTAACTAACCCAAATAATTAAAAAACAATTAATATAATAAAATAATAAACTAAGTAAATAATTTAGATCAAAATTAATCCAACATCTATCCTTTTTTGACATAATGACAAGGGGTGAAACCCATTGGCTATCAGAGATAAGATAAACAAAACTTGCATCTAGGAGTTTTTGTAATTTTTTTCACTATGTCCTTAATAACAATGTGCATATGTATTTGTCATTGTTGAAAAAGTTTTCATTCATCCTTGATGTATATGTGGTGGGTACATAGGTTGATTTATATGCCTCTCATGTCATGGTAGTCCCGTGAAAAACAAATTTGTGTTTTTGGAGTATGCTCACTAGCCATGTTTCTCGTTGAAGTTCAAGTTTGTTGTTGGTATTGAGAGGTCCTCTAGGTAAAATTTATTTATTTTTGAACAAAGACACCATGGAATATATGTTACCCAATAGATGGATAAGGATGAAATAATATGGTAAAATTTTATGAATATACTCATATCTTCCATGAGATCTAATGATTCTTCTGTTAGAAAGATGTCACAAAGGGTATATTATATACATTATAATGGGTTATCTATTTTTGGGTTAGCTTGATAAATATTTTTCAAGATATTATAAATTATGGTGTCATCATCTTGTTTATTCAAGGCCATGCTAGGTTCAATCATTATCACTCTACAAAGGATATTTTCACTGTCCTCATCTCCTAGCCAACAAGGTTGTTCTGCTTCACACAAAGGCTAAGTTGATGGGTATAAAACCAACTTATTTGTGACATTTCTATTTGAGATCAACATATCTAATCTATATTTGATTAATAAATTAGTTGTAGACAACCAGGGTCTCTTTAGGATGAAGAGGTATCCCCCTAAGTTGGATTTCAATTGTAACATTATAACTTAGGTTAGGTATTCATGTGAGTCCATGATGATGACTAGGTTTTCTATAACCCCTTTAGATTTAACCATTAATCTATCTTCCATTTGTATAATGGAAGGAGTTTGGTGAAGGTATTTAATGGGAAGTTTTGGTATATTTTATTTGATCATCACATTAATGGTTTCCCCTAAGTATATTAATGTATTTTAAATAAGAGTGCCATAAATGTGGACATCAACTACAAGGTTTATGAAGTTAGAATACTTAGGTGGGACTATATTTACTAATATAATATCTACAAGTTGTTCAACAACTTGGATACTCTTGGGATCCTTCCTCTTCTAGAGGCTTATTCAAGCATAGTTTTAGGACAACATTGGTGTAAATGGGGACATACTTTATAGCTTGAAATAGTGGAATATTGACATAGTCATTTTTGAGATGTCTTAAAAAATTAAACTCAAGATCTTGTTCTTATTTTTTGATTTTTATTTTCTCAATAAAAGGAAGGGCTTAGAAAATATTTGACTAGTACATGCACATGATTAATGAGTAAATAATTTATTAAATGATAACAATTTAGTTATAATTTCATTGACCTCTTTAGGAGGTTATGTTATTATGGGTATGGTTGGGTTTGGGAAAACTCATCCTGACCAATGCTACACTTTATCTACATCCATTGAATAATTTAGATATTACATCATTTCATTAGTATATTTTAGTTTAAATGACTAATTATTGGGGTTAGGTACATGATGGATAGAGAATTGAGGACATCTAGGTTAACTTGAAGCAATATTTCTTGGCGTCAGTACTAGTTATTACTACTATTACATTTATTTTGGTTGTTGGTACCCAAAATTTTGGTTTAATATCAAGAGTATACTCTAACTCAAGTTGGTCTTCTAATAAAAGAGGAGAATTATGTTGAGGTATTAGGAGTGGTCCCATATTTCACTGTGTGAGTTGCAATATAAGAGTTACTATCATCTAAGAGAAGAGCCCTACTCTATTTATGGGAGACCCTATGAGGATTGGTCAAGTTCACCATTTATATTGACTAAAAATCAATGTCACTATCAAGTAGAAAGTTCATGATGAAGGGAAACGAATAAATATGAGAAATCAAAGAACCAAGAAGTGACTAAAACAATATAGGATCGACTGGGTCATCCTAGCATAGAAACAAGGACAACAAAAACTATACAAGGTTGATTGCATTGATCTAATATAGTGCATAGAGACTAAAATAAGGTAAAAAGGGATATAGATAGTATAGGGTCGACTGGGTTGTTCTTGTATAGTACAAAGAGGTTGTAAAAAGGTAAAAGGTTGATTGGGTCAACCTAGTATAGTAGACAAGGAAAATGAGAAGGTTGATAACAACTTATGAACTAAAACAAGACAATTTTTGTAGCTAATCTATGAAAGTAAGAAATAAAAATAAATAAATAGTCAATTGGATCAACATTGACCAATCTAATTGAGGTACACAATACAAAACCTTACACTAACACTATCTAATGTAATTTTTTACACACATAATTGAGCAAAGAGTAAACAATCAACCTGAAAACTAAAGAGCTAACTAATTGGTCAACCTAAGAAGTTTATTAGATTATTAATAATATGATTTTAAATGTGATGGGAAATTTTATATAAACAAGGAACTATATATCAATCTAAGGATAGTTTCAAGTAGTTTGGTCTATGGATATTTACATTTATTGGAGGGTAGATACCACTGATAGTTATGATTTTTTAGCTACCATGGTTGGTTTTAGAATTATTGTCAATTTCCCTAAGGTTATTTTTTTTTGTATGGAACACTCTGGTTTTGTGGTTAAATTTATTATCTTTAATACCAATATGTGGGTCCATACAAATTTTTAGGAGGGTAAAATGAACATTTCAAATTAGGAAATGGAGTGTTTGATGACATACCTAAAATTTGAGGTCTCTGTGATAAATTTTTTCATTAGGTCATGTAAAATATGTGATCTTAATATCATATGATTTTGTGAAGTTATATTGTGTCAATGTACTCCTTTGTGATGCATGTTACCTTTACACATGTAGTCTAACACTTACATTCTACTTTATTTATTTAATATTATGGGCAGTACATAGTTATAAATTATTCTGATTCTTCTTTATTTCAATGTGTATGTGATGTGTCAATTTGCATATCTAAATGGTTGATAATATCTTACTTCATATCCTTCAACATGTTACTGATTTCCATTTGTGAGACCCTATTAGTTGTCTTGGAGGATGATGAAATAAATTCTTTTTTGTTGTAGGTCTTATTCATTATAGATTTGGAGTAAATTATACAAAAAAAGATGATTTCATCAAAATTTATTTATAAAATATATCCATTCATAATAATATGAAACACTTCCAAGCATTCCTCATTTATTTATTTCATAAATGTCATCTTAACATACTCTATATCTAGCATGTTCCATTTATAATTTTGAAGGCTAAACATAAATCTTTCCACATAGTCCTCAGGAAGTTCCTCCTATTTTTGTGACATTAAAAATATGTCATCTCTTTTGAAGTCTTTCCCTCTGTAGTAGTCCTGGTATTTGGAGAGAAATATATCCATCATATCTTTCGAATTCATGAATTCATTCTTCCCCAATCCCATGAACTAAAAGAGGAAACATTTTTGAGAGTATTTAGAATTAATTTCAACTTGTATGTGTCTTGATTGTAGTCATAACTATGACACAAGACATAAAACTAAAAGAGGAACATCTCAAGGTCATCCTTGCCATTATCTTGAAGTTAGTCGTAGCTAATAGGTGAATTTTATTCATGGGTCCATTATCTATGGGTTGTTGTTTATAAATTTAAAGCTTATGGCTTCACTACAAATAAATTATCCTTCCATGTCTCCCATGATTATTCCAACCACTTATGTATCAGTGAATTTTGAAAATAAAACTTCAAATTCCTTGTAAATGAATTTTTAAATTTGTATTCCATTTTGTGCACATGAGACAAGATATTTTTCTTAAAGTCTTCCATTATCGAGTTAGGTTTTAAATCTCTACATTGATGTGGCTTTAAGCTACACCATCACATTACTGATCGACATGGATCTAGGCATGATTTTTCTTTAGTTTGTATTTATTACTAATTTTTATCGATGATTCACCATCTGGGTGGTAGGGGGTACCCTATTTTAAATGATTATTGCCTCTCTCTACATCCATGGATGTAGATAAAGTTAGAGTGAGGAAAAATAACCATGACCCCAACATAGGCAAGGAAAACCATACAAAAATTATTCTATGAAGTAATGTTGCTGATTCCAATTCTCCATTACCTGATGTTGTTTTGTATATGCCTAATTTTGATAAAACCTACCATTTTTTTTTGAAAATTTTACTTTGATTTCTTATTTTGTGGGTTGATTCTCCCTAAGATCCTTCTGAAACAATGGGTTCATAATCACTATCAAGGCCATGAAGTGAAACTAAAAGGTGCCCAGAACCTTACTAAGGGCTTATTTTGTTTTGTTTCTCTAATCCTAAACACTACAAAACCATTACTAACCACAGACCTTAGTTTATTCATGACACTCTGGTTTTTGTCTCATTAGACTTGGGACTTTGAAGTTTAGGAACAAGTAAAGCTAAAAATCACCATTTAGGTTGAGTTTCCTGGCTTACCTTTCCCCTTATGGGGTTTTATTAACCAACTCATAAAAACCATAGGGCACTTCATATGCCAAAAATAAACCAATTTATTTATGGCTCATCCCTAAAATAGTGTTTGTGTTGAACTTTATTTATCCTAAGACTTGAAAGATTCCATTGATATATAAATTGACACTGATAGATATTTTCAACAAGTTTTATATATCAATCTCCCAAATACATGCTTTAGTGCCAATATTTGGACCACATGATCCTTTAATGTCTTTTTAGTGGTGCATGCACCTCTTACTTTTCAAAAAAAGGGTAGAATTGAGGCCAAACCTAAAAATGGAAACAATAATGGTTAGACCACAATCACTATAAAAAAAAACAACTCCTCAAAAGGTGGAGACAAGCCACAAGATTCTTCTTATAAAACTATTGGGAAAAATCATGCCTCAACTTCTACAAGAAAAAATATTTTTCCTGATAAAGTTTCACCTCCACTTGTGCATAGTCCAAAAGTAGTGGCTTCTCTATTTGAGGTGCCACCCTCAGCTCCATCATCACAACCCTCTCCTAAGATGAATATTTTAGAGGAAGAATGAAGTTTGGTCACCTTGGATCATAAATCAGTGTTTCAGTGCTCCTGAAGTCCTCCATTTCCTAAGGAGGAGGAATATATGGCTCATAAGAGACAACCATTTAAAATGGTTGATTACATGCCCAAAAAAATATGTATAACCAATTTTCTATGCTTGAAAATCTCATAGAAGAGAATGACATGCATCTTGATAGTTCCCAATAATTATTTACTCTTGGAATGTTTGGGGCCTTACTAATCCTCTGCATAAGTGTGTGGTTAGGAATAATTGTCAACTTTTTAGATTTATGAAAATTATATGCTTGTAAGAGGTTAATTTTTTTGGATTTTTACTATAAAATTCAACACAAATAATTTATCCTGAGGACATATGTCAAGATACTAGGCATGAAGCTTGGTATGGTGGGGGTTTCACATTATTAGTGCTAGAGATTTCTCAAAACATAATTTCTTAGGGTTCAGACCCCACCCATCAGGTGGTTTGGACCATTTTTGACATTATTAATCACATCATTAAGATGGCTAACTTGTACACCTCTAATGATGCTATGAAACGAGCCTCTCTATGGATATGTCTAGATGAATCAATTATTAACATGTATTAGGTCCTTTGTGGCTATTTCAACATGGTATAATCAATTAAGGATAAGGAAGGGAACCTTCCCATGAATTGGTGTGTTGGTGAATGATAAGGTTGGTTCTATATGTTTAATAAACTAGAGGTGTTTGATCCCAATCATCACCAGAGGAAAAAATCAACTATACCATAATTTACTTGGTATAATTTTTGATAGGGAGAAGATAGGGTGCTTTAGTGGCTAGACTGAGCTTGGCTAATTAAACAAGATCTCTTATTTTTTACCTCAATGCATGACCAACTAGTGTAGGTCATCCCTGATACTTCTTTATCAGATTATCACCCTATCTATTTTAATATGTAATCGACCATGCTTCAAGTGAATCCTTTCTCTACTAAATTTTATCTCAATACTTCTCACCTTAAACATGGAAGAACAATGGGTCATATTATAATAATGTAGAATCTGGTTCCCTAACTAAAGGGGGAAATTGGTTGGATCTAGTGGTGTTTGGATGATCTTGCTCATACTTCCACCTTAATTCATATCTATGGTAAACAAGTGGCCTATTTCCAATGATGTTTGCATAGTACTACAAGCCTTAAATATCTCTAGGTTTCACAAGAATTAAAACTATCTCCTTTTAATATTCAACTTCAAACTTAATTAGCCCATTGGTGTCATAAGATTCAAGTAGATTAAGCCCACAAGTCCCATAAGAGCTTAGTTGATATCTCATATGCATTGTGTAGTCATATAAAATACAAAAATTAGTAACTTGAGCATGGATAATGACACCCAAACCTTAGGTCCCTCTTTCTTGCTCTCATGACCCTCTTAGGCTTACTTTCACTAATTCCCAGTCATTTGTGGCCTTCCATACTTGACCCTAACTAAGCCAAGACCCTCTCTTCATAACTAATTCATCCCCCCAGGTCTCGTCTACTCAAGACAATAACACCAAAGTTGGACTATAGAGCTGGAACCTATGGTGTCTTATTTTCAACACTCCTATCCAATCATAATTTAAGCCCAAATTATTGTATTTCCTTGATTCCTCTTGTTCATTATGTTAGCCTAGTTTGGTTTCATATAAACCATGACCAATAGATCCCTATAAAATCCCATTCAAATATCATTTGGAAAGGTTTGAAAAATATCATTCAATCAATCAAGAATACAAGCAAAACCACTTAAGCAATCTTCTCTATTCTCTACATACAACCAACCTATACACTTTCAAGCCAATTCAAATCCTTACACCAGTCCTTAGTCATCTCAAGCGTACCTAATTTTATTAGTTCTTGCATTTCATTCATTATTTAACCCAACAATATTAAAAGGAGAACCACATATGGCTTTATCCATCTTTGGATTATGGGTATGTAGGCAACGTGCCCACACACAGAGTGTGAAGCACATCCAGTATATCTTACACACACTAAACCCTTTTCCCTTTTTGTCAAAGTTTCTTTCAATTACATAGAATATATAAGTATACTAATAATCAACTATACAAGGAGCTCTATTGATAATGAGGACCTAGAAATTGGTACATAGGATCACACTGAGCAAGTGAACAAAACCTAGAAATCTTAAATGCTTAGGACAATAGCATTAGAGAAAGACTATAGCACTGGAGCCCAAGGTGTCCAGTTCTAGTGCTCCTATCCAATTATAAAATGAAGTCCAATATCCTATTTGTGATAGTGTCCCAACACTACACACAAATTTCTAGACCTTGTCTTAGTCAGAATAGTCTAGAATAAGCTAAGTTTGATTTTCTCTCTCTCATTGTTATTTTTAGAAAAGGTCTAATTGCAATTCAATTTCACAAATCAGCAGGTTTAATTAGGAATATTATTTACTAATTTATCTTACTTAGACTTTTTTATTAAATAGGAATAAATATTCATTATTCCCAAAAATAACAAATCATTTGGTGAACCTAAATTACTTCGAATTTTGCATAAAAACCCTAGAAACCCTAGGGTAAATTCCTAGCTAATTTTTCCCATTAATTTCTAAATTTTTTATTGATTATTAAAATCATAAATTCCTCCCAAATTTTAAAATTTTGTATTAAATTTTAAAATAAATTTATTTCAAACCCTAGTTGCATCAACTAGCTCCTAGTAATTTTTTAATCATTTTCTAAATTTTTAGTTGCATATTAAAATAAAAAAATCACTTCAAATTTCAAAAATTCATAGTAATTTTCAAAAATTTATTTTTTTCAAAACCCTAGTTGCATTTACTAGGTTGCATTAAACTAAACACTTTCCCATAAATTTATTAATTTTTACTTACATACTTAACTTAGAATTTCAATTTCAATTTCAAAAATTCATAGTATTTTGTAAAAATATTATTGTTAAATCCCTAGTTGCATATACTAGCACCTATTTGATTCTTGAGGTATCACCTTACATCTATAATCAAATTGTAAAAATGATTCTCACTTATGTACAATTTTTTCTTACATTTATTGAAATAACAAGGAAACCATAATGGGCCCTATCAAGTACATGAATGATGAAGTTTACCATATGTTAGTACAAAGCTTCATCCTTTGCATTTCATGTTTATGTTTCATTATATGGGATGATATTACAAAATTCATTGCCAAAAATGCACAAAAATTCAAAATTATTTTTTCATATTCTCTTTTGCTCATATTAAATAATCAGAAACTCCATTTTGCTGAACACATTCAAAATGTTATGTTACATGAAAATTTTATATGTCTTTATGCAAAAATTCATGATCTTTATCATTGACTTTCTATCATTCATATGGAAAATTTTTCAAGTTTATCATGCTAAAAATGTTAGAAATGTTATGATTCATGTCACAATTTTATATACATTAATGCATAATTTCATGCTCTCCATCCCTTGTTTGCAATCTCTCATATGGAAAATTTTTCAAGTTTATCTTGCTAAACATATTAGACATATCATGGCACATGTCAAAGTTATTTATGAATCAATGCATAATTCCACACTCTCCATCCCTTTTTTGCTATCTCTTCTATTGAATGTTTTTTATAATCATATTGATATACAATTTATAACTCCAATTACATGTATGTTAGCCCATATACATGGTTTCTACCTAGATGTATATGCTTCCTTGGCTACTCTTGTTTCAATGTCATATTTCATGTAGACGCAAAAAATCCCTTTTCCTCCTCTCCCTCAAGAGGATGATAGATACTTTCCCTCTAACTAGGTCCATGTTATCATGCCACCAAAAGGTGAGGCAGCCTATACTATTGTTCCTAATGCATACATTTAGCCTATAGCTTCTTCAAACCATCTTCAACATATGTGATTACATGTTCAATCGAAAGCAACTAGGGTTTGCACTTGTGAGACTCTAAGGGATCAAATCACCAATATGAGCAAGTTAATTTCATATTTACACATGTAAAATCAGATATTACATGAAAATATCACAACATTCAAAAATCAAATTATAATACATAAGCTTCAAAGGCACCCTAGTGTCGATCATGTATATGCACCTTCATCTAGTCAATTGGTTAAAAATAATGTTACATATAAAAATAAGAAATCATGAAAAATTAACTCTACAACTAGTGATTTAAAAATAATTCAAAGATCAAATAAGATTTTAAATGAGATACTCAGGGAGATGATTAAGTCTAAGTTGATCAAACCACCTCCTCTACATCTAGTAAGAAGACCCTGATATTATTGTGCATATCATAGAATGCATGGGCATCACACAAGTTCCTATTTGGCATTGAAACAACATATACAATAGATAATTGCTAATTAGGACCCTATACAAGGTAAATTAGTCAAGCAATCCATAGTGACACAAGAACACATTCATAAAGGGTCAAATTCAGAAATAGTACAAAAGTGTCTACCAAAGCATAACTCAGAACAACAAAAGGATCAAAAAGAAAAATTAGAGAAATAAATGATACCAAAAGCATAGGTAATGAATGAAAAATATGCAAATCTACCTCTCCAAAATGAGGCTCAAATTTCATAGTAGTATGGGTTTTGTAAATAATATCTACAATAGTTTGATTATCAAGGTGAAGGATTAGGCAAGCATGCTTAAGGCATCAGTACTCCTATTCTAGCACTTGATAATGTTTGTCACCAAGGTTTGGGATTTATTGAAAATCCTTAAGGTAAATCATTCATAGACATAATTTATCAAATGAAAATATCTAGATACAACAAAAGTCAACACTAGCATTCAATTGGTTCAAGATAAAGATGACAATGATGAGTGGAACAATACAGGTCATTATGATTTCCAAGATACCAATAATTAATTCAAATATTCAAAGTCATATTCATAGCCATTCCATAATGATTCATGATCACACATGATTCCTTTATTTGATACAAGAAACCATGATAAGGAGTCCCCCATGAGACTCATCGATTAATATCCCCTTTTCCCAATTTTTCTTGTACATAGTTTTTAATGCTTGATTGTACATAGTTTCTTATGATTGATTGTACATAACTCAAATAATTATAAAATACAAAAAAAATATAGAATTTAAAAAATATAAATTCAAAAACATTCAAATATGTCAAAAACAATAATTTTTTTTGACTGTATGCATCATCTATGCTTTAAATTGATACTACTGTGCTAGGACTTACATTTGTTATTCCATGCTATTGTATATTAATTTATCTACATTACCATGCTTCACTTGATCTTATTTGAGTGTGTGTAGTAAAATCCATCTACTTGATTGCTTCACTCTACCCATTAAGGGGGCATTCTTACTTCTATATTCGAGACACACATCGATATACATGACCACAAGGGGTATCTTCTATATGACTACACCATCTAGGTTATGTCATTCCTACACTCCACACTCTAAGTTATCATGTTGATGTACATTATCTACTAGCTTACATAGATTAATTTATCGACATATCATTAATATCTAACACTCATGTATTTTTAGCATATACCTAGTCTTGTACTAAACATGTCTTGCGTACTTTCCCTCTTGCTTTGATTAGTTAGATGTGATTGTATCTTTCCAGTCTTTACATGCTTTCTCTTCTTGCTTAGCATAGCTTGTTGGATTGTATTTCTAGTTCCTTCTTGTCTCCTGTATGTGCCTTAGGACATTTTCCAATGTACTTTGATTTTATTCATGTGTATTCCTTAGGACATTTTCCAATGTCCTTTGATTTTAGTCTTCTATGTGTTTGTGGCCCTTGTGCCAACTTTGCTTGCTCCACTTGTATGTGTATGTGGAATTTGAACATTCCTTATATGCTTGATTTTCAGTTTGAGTGACATGTGCCCATGTCCCTTGTTTATATGGCCCCTTGGCCACCCTTGTATTCTTATTTCTTCTTGATTTATGTGCTTGTTGCTCAATTACTTCTCTATTGTTGCAATGCCATGATCCATGTCATGCATATTCCTATTCTCCTTAGATGCCATGATGGACATCATGCTCCATCCCTCTAACTAACAACTAAAAAATAGACAACTAACACTTTTAGTTTCAATTAAATACATTGCACATGTTATTACATTGTTACATATATCTAAGCATACCCCTGTTGTGCTAACATTATCTCAAATCAAACTATGCTTATCTTGAGATATCTTATTGATTATCATTACTATATCTTGTATATTTCTAGCTTAACACACTTGTAAGGATTCTTATTCTAAGGGAAATCATTATAGGGTACATATTCTTACCATAAAAAGAGGGGGAAAAAAATAGGGGTTTTGTTACAGAGATTAGAGCTCCTATCAATAAAAAAATCTAGTTTCAAAATAACTAGAACAATAACTAGTCATCAAACCACTCAGAATAGACCAAGTAAAAAGTCAAGATTCCATAATAGTGATCATTTTTAGCCTAGAAAAATAGTACCAAGGTTTAACTATAGTGACAAACACCAAGGTGTCCATTTTTGGTGCTCCTATCCAAATAATAGAAAAACTAGGTTTGCCAAAAGCAGGTAGAAAGGTAAGTTCAGCTTTAGTTTTACACAATCAGACCAGTTCAAATCAATAGTTTTTAGTATGGTTTTCTTAGAGAATATATACATAGGGGGAATCATGAATGGAATTATTGGTTCTCACATCTAATTTTAGATATGATAGTTAGTATAACTTTCAGATCATAATCCATGTTTTAGACACCAATGATTAAGGGCAGATTACACAACACATTTGCTTCTTTTCTTTAAATTTTCAACATTACCTAGGCATTCTAAGAAATTATATGCCTTAATCCATATATATGTGGTTGGAATCATTTTAGAGTGGATTTCATACAAGCCTAACCTCCACATTCTTGAGTACCCAAGTTCCCAAATGGCTTCTACATAAGCCAAATTTTCAATTTTAGAGTGCATTTCATACAAGCTTGATCTACATTTTTTTAGTGTTGGCCAACATTGGCCTAGTTTTCAACACATATTTGGTTATCCATGCCACATTATTAGATTTATAGAACATTTAGGGTATTTAAGAGCCATCTTATACGACATACTTCTTCATACTATTATCAGTTCTTAGCTTCACTTCATAGGGCAATGATAGAGCTAAAGGTCCATCCTTTGTATTCTTGAGCCACCTATTCAGAGGGATTGGACACATAGTCAAAACATTGATTAACATATGCATGATCATCTAGATTCATTTAGTGGGCAATGATGGAGCCAAAGGGATAATGTTTGTGTCCATGAGCCACCTAATCAAAAGGATTAGACACATAATCCAAACATTGATTAACATATGGTGGATCATCTATCTTTACTTAGTAGGTGATGATGGAGCCAAAGGGATGACCTTTACATTCTTGAGCTACTTTTTGGGGAATTGAGCACTCAGTTTTGGTCATAATATAAATTTTTGTACAACATCATTCAACACATCCAAAATTACTCAACATCACAAGCTTCATGGGCTTCACCTTTATAGGTAAGTTTAGGTATGCTTTCTATTTTCCTTTATCTTAGTATTTCACTTTTTTGCATCACTATAATAAAGGGGAGAAAATGTAGTTATATAAAATGCAAAAATTGATAACTTGAGCATGGCTAATGACACCCAATCCTTAGGTCCCTCTTTTTTTCTCTCATGAGCCTTTAAGGCTTACTTTCATCAATTCTCAGTCATCTGTGGCCTTCTAGACTTGACCCCAGTTGAGTCAAGACCCTCTCTTCATGAACAATCCATCCCCCAAGTCTCATCTACTCAAGACAATAACACTAAAGTTGGGCTATAGTGCTAGACCCTAGGGTGTCCCCTTTTGAATGCTCCTGTCTAATCATAATTTAAGCCTAGATTACTATTTTCCCTTGATTTCTCTTATTCATTATGTTAACCTACTCTAGTTTTATCTAACCCATGACCAATAGGTCCCTATAAAATCCAATTCAAATATCATTTGGAAAAGGTTGGAAAATATCATTTAAGAAAGAAAGACCACTCAAGCAATCTTCCCTATTCTCTACATACATCCAGCCTATACACTTTCAAGACAATTCAAGTCCTTACACCAGTCCCCAGTCATATCAAGCATACCCAATTTTAGCATTTTTGCATTTCATTCACTATTGCACCAAGCACTCTTAAATGAATAACTACATATGGCTTGATCCCTCTTGAGAGTATGGGTATGTAGGCGACATACCCACACATGGGGTGTGAAGCACATCCATTGCATCTTACACAAACTAACTCCTTTTCCCCATTTTCCAAAGTTTATTTCAATGGCATAGAAGATACAAGTACACAAAGAATCAACTCTACAAGGATCTCTATTGACAATGAAGACCTAAAAATTGGTACATAGGCTCACACTGAGCAGATGAATAAAACCTAGAAAGCTTAAATCCTTAGGATAACAACATTAAAGAAGGACTATAGAACCAGAGCTCAGGGTGTCTAGTTTTGGTACTCCTATCCAATCAAAAAACAAAGTCTAGGATCTTATTTGTGATAGTGTTCCAACCCTACACACAAAATTCTAGACCCTATCTTAGTAGGAATAGTATAGAATAAGCTAAGTTTGATTTTTTTCTCTCTCATTGCTATTTTTTAGAAAAGGTCTAATTATAATTCAATTTCACAAATTAATATGTTTAATTAGGAATATTATTTACTAATTTCTCTTACTTAGACTTATTTATTGAATAGGAATAAAACTCCATTATTCCTAAAAATAACAAATAACATTGGTTGAAAATAGGAGACAAAGTCTCTAAGGACTTATTTACCCTTCTCCATTCTAGAAGAGATGATAGAATTAAAGATATAAATGAAGGAAATGCTCATCTTAATAAATTATTTGACATTATACAAGCTTTTGTTTATCACTACCATGGAGTTTTTTCA
This sequence comes from Torreya grandis, assembly GCA_037957365.1. Taxonomy (NCBI): domain Eukaryota; kingdom Viridiplantae; phylum Streptophyta; class Pinopsida; order Cupressales; family Taxaceae; genus Torreya; species Torreya grandis. Next base: position 2,295,780 of record JARHVA010001337.1, on the reverse strand, counting down.
ACCTAAGGCTCCTCTCCAAAGTGAGAAGGGCTCTCCATCGATGCCTTTAGGTTATTCCTTATAAAGTTTCTAATATCCAAAGGATTGCTTGTGATAAGACCTTACCTCTCAATGACCTCCATGAGGTAGTTAAGAAAATTGTAGTTGATAAAACTCTAGGAATTGATGATTTCCTATGTGATTTACACTAGACTCTTTAGGATATTTTAGACGTTGATCTTCATAAGGTATATTTTGAAGCTATTTTAACTAATTTTTTGGGACCCCTTATAAATCAGGTTAATATTAAGTTTATTCCCAAGGATAATGAACCTAAAATTATCACCAATTGGATTCCTATTACTATTTTCAACATCTCCTACAATATTATTTCCAAGGCTTTAGCCCTCAGGGTCAAACACATCCTTTCTTTAATTTTTATAAGTGAACAAACTGGATTTATTCAACACAAGTTCATTTTAGACAATGCCATTATTATCTAAGAAGGTATGAAAAGGGATCGTGTCTATAATTAATTTTTTTTGTTTATCAAGATTGACTTTGAGAAGGCTCATGATCATATTGAGAAGCCCTTTATTCTGGCCATAGTTCATGCCCCTAGTTTTGGCCCCAAATTTGTTCAAATGGTCAATATGATATTTCAAGATGTTGGGGCATGTATTAAAATCAATGGTAATAAATCTTCTCAGTTTTAAATTCATTATTATATTTGAAAAGTATGCCCTTTATCCCCTTCATTATATGTGTTAGTAATAGAAGGATTTATCTACCTATAAGCTAATTACACTACTAGGGGTTTGGTGAAATGAATTTACCTCCCTTAGTCTGACATATAGATTTTGAATGGAAATTTTGTGGATGACTCCTTTCTCACTCTTTAAGAGGAAAAAGAGTTAGTTAATAATGTTATGGAATGTCTCCATATTTTTTGTTTGGGTTTAGGCTCATCTATCTAATGGATAAAGACTCAGTGTTACTACTAATCTCTGGGTCCCAAACCTCATTGGCTGGAAGGATATCAATGGAAGTGGATTCTTACATGGGTATAGTTTAATTTACTTAGCATCCATTTTTATTTTCAGGCTTCTCCCTTTGAGTTATGGTCTTATTTGGTGTAAAGGGTTGATAAAAAATGTCTTTCTAGATTATAAAACCTTTATCTCTAGCTAGAATATTTTAGATATGTTCCAAAGTTTTGGAAGATACTCATGTTTAATACTATTATGGTTGGTCCCATTATAATAAAACTTATATTAAATTAGAAAAAATCCTAAGAGATTTTCTATGGGTTAATTCTAAAGGTCACAAGGGCTTTCACAGAGTTGCCTAGAATATATGTTGTCAACCCAAGAAAGATGGTAGTCTAGGTATTTTGGACATTAAAATTCAAGGCCTTGATCTTGGTGTTAAATGAATCATTATAGGTATTGTTGGTGATGAATCCTAGAAGGTTATTCTTTGTCACTATATTTATCAAGTGATTCCATGTGGCAAAAAGGCTTGGTAAGGCCTTAGAATTCACTCCCTTATTGTTACCTCAGTGCCAGTTAGAATCAAGGGTACTTTTATTATGCAAAGCCTATGGAAAACATGGGAGAAGTTTAAGCCCCATCTTACTTATATTGGTGAGGGTTTTAATAATTGCCTCTCCATTAATACCCACTCTCTCTAGTGGTTACCTTGCTTAAATTTTCACAATGTTCCCTTTGCCTTAGTTCCTTAGATTAAAGGATTAAGACCATTCAAGAAAGGTGTGAAGACTATAGGTGATATTGTTTTGAAGATTAATTATTCTTGGCTCACTCAGTAGTAAATTTAGAACAAATTCATTGAAATAATTTAGATGCAAAGGTTATAACAAAAATTAATGGTTCAATACATGATGAATATTTGCACAAAATAGGGGTCAAATCCCTTGTTCCTTTGTGGAAGGATTGGAATTAGCCTACAACCACCCCCTTCACTTAATATTCTACTTAGATTATAATTTTATAACCCCTCAGTGCATTATATATGAAATACTTAACCTCAGATAGAATCTCTATTCCAATCATGGGGTTTGGGCTAAGTGTTTTAACACTATGTGGTCTGCTATTATTGAGCCCAAAAAAGTTCATTTTTATGGTGTCCCTTTTATCAAGGTTTACCTATTGGTGATTTGCTTAAGCATCTTTGGGTCTCAAACCCCATATTCCCATCTTATCAATAACTTGAGACTTTTAAGCACCTTTTTAAGTTGTGCTCTCATGCATAATCTGTGTGACGCTAGATTCATTCCCTCTTTTGAGCTTTCTAACCTAACTTATTTACATGTAAAATGGCTCTCTTAGGGAACTTGGTTCTACTTCCTACAAAATACAACATATTTTATCATATCTTTCAAGTTGATATTTTATTTCAAACATGGAAATCTATAAATTATTTTTGCCTTAATCATGAAGAGATAAAGCATAGTTTTTCTGCTACTAACAAAATTACTATTCTATTTAATGTTACTCTTCAAATTCAAAGGCAGACTAATAAAGATCACCTAGAATTTAAAAATATTCATTATTTGCTCAGCCATAATGGAAATACACTATACATGGTTAGCCATGAACCTCTTGAGCCACACATTATCCTATACCTCCCCAAGGGTGAGGGCATGGTCTACACCAACAACATTCTAGAACTAGACACATGAGTCATTCTCCTCATTGATCATCACCTCAATGGTATTCCATGCAATATGGTGGTCTAAGTGGCTCTTACATATCTAGAGGTGATGCAAGGGCTGGGGCCCTCCTCCCTTGAGTCATGATGGTGATAAAATGGGTTGGGTTCTTCCCTCCAAGATAAATTTCCATGAATGGCTATGGAAATCTCCCCTAGAAGACACTAAGATTATGACTTAAAAACTCAACAAACTAATAGTTGGGATCCCTTACCTATGAAGAGGATCTTCCTACTCATGGAAGGTGGGGTGATAAGTCTCAGGAACCCCCATATCCACTACCTCCCCCTGACATTCATGTTTTCTAAGGTTGCTTAATTATCCTCTTTATTTCTTTTTGTTCCTTTTTATTTGTGCTTAGCTATTGAACTATTGATGTGATGATTTTTTTGTGTTGTTCATTTATTGACCACCTTTTGGACCTTTCTTGAGGTGTTTTCACACTTGGTGTGATTATGCTCATGGGGTGTGACTTCTCCACGCATTTTTTTGTATGATTAGCATTGTACCATATTCTTTTTTATTAATATATAGATACACTCTTCAATAAAAAAATATTCCTTGTAAATATTTTTATCCCAAGGTGAGTAATGAATGATAGCTATAGGATTTGTTATAGGATTAGAAGAATTTATATATGGGGGTGATGGAGTGAACTCTTATAGAAAAATTTATGGAAATTAGACAAATATGTCATCTTTCTTAGTTAAGTCTAGGACTGAAGGTTCAAACTTATTATTTGAGACTAGAAGGGATCAATATTATCTTTTGTATAGAAGTTTAGGTGAAGGAAAAATGGAATGAATACTAGAATTATAAATATAATGTTAGCAAGTTGTTATTCCCACAAGGATATATTTTTAAATGGTATTAATATCTTCTAGTCCCTTGTCCTAAATTTTCTTGACTAGTTCAACCAATAACCTTTCAATTTATTCCTCTTTTGCTTCTTTTGATATAATTTAGGTGATAGGGTTAGATGTCTACATGTGTAGTTATGTGCCTTGTAGTTGATGAAGGTGACATCTCAAATGTTGATCTTATAGAAAAAAATTAGTCTCTGAAGTAGGAATCTACCTAAATGATTCTTCTCATGCCACATATACTCAATAAACACTTATTTTGGATATTTATACCTTGTCCTACATAGGGTTAGCTTTAGGAGGAAACAAAAAATATTCTATTTAATATAAGTTGGATAAATTGAAATCTTAACTATAAAATAGTAATTTTATTATATACAAGAGGGAAATTAATATATAAATAAATAATTCTAGCTTAACCTCCTAGGATAGTAATGCTTGACACATATAAATGACAATGGCACCAAATGATTAGACTAATCAAACCATAAATTAAGCCCGAGGTGAAAAAGATAACCTACAACCCGATAAATTCACTTGAGGGGTAGTCATTTAATTCATTGATATTGCTACTTAAACTAATTATGAACCTAGGGCATGTATTTGGCAAGGTATCAACACTCTATATGCAATACTAATTTGTTTCAAGGGTTAAGGTGCTAAAGGTTGCATATAGGGAAACATAATTATGTAAAATAAAGTAACACTCTTTCATGGAATGTAAAAAATAGGAAATAAAATAAAATAAAGTAAATCTAATGCTAACTTTGAAGCTTCCTCACACTGTATGGTATTGAATTTTTAGGAATAAAAAATGCTTGTGTAATAAATATTATAGAAAATATATTATGGTCTAATGAGATAATTAAGAATGCAACACACAATGCAAAAATGAATATAGACTAAAAAATGGTATATTTATCAAAATTAATCTTTAATGGAACTTTCCTCAATCATAGTTGTGTTAAAATCCCATTTTTTAAATCCCATTTTTTTATTATAATTGATTACTTCAAACCACTTCCTACATTAGCAAACTTGAGTAAATGAGAATGTTGACGTAACAAAACTACAGAGTTCATGAAAAAATTCAATCTTAAATCTTAGAAGTTATTACTTGCTATCCCATGCCATACTACCTAACATTTAAATAGAGAGTATATGTTATTATTTAGATAGTCTAGTTATAAAAAATATACAAACTAATTTATGGGTATTCATAGAATATAGGAGAAATAAATTACACATTTTATGTGATATATTTATAACCAATCAATAAAAAAAATAGAAATTACGATGCATAAGGAGAAAAATTTGATTCATTATTTCAATGGTCTTGGAGGCATGATCCAATGAGGAAGGAGTGATGATAAGGAATTCTAAGATTCAATTTTCATTTTACAAATTATAGGAACTACCATGCACCTCAGATCTTAGACAAATCCACCTCAAACCACTAATTAACCATCATAGTAATAATAGGGAGTGAAAAATAGGTGTTACATGTTATCTATTAGCTAGTATGGGTTTAAATGATCATTATAGTCATTGCTATGAGTTGGAATAATTTTTTTATCCTTTACTATGGTTTGTAATGATTTTTAAAACCATTTTTAGGGGTTGGACACCTAGTTGATATGGATTGGCCACCTATGATGTTGTTATAGGTTGACTACCCAATTTATATGGGTTGGCTACCTAGTTTCTACAAGCTAGATGCCTAGTTTCTTTGGGTTAGCCTATGAGAAATGCATTCATGCTATCTAACAAATATGAGTACCTGATATACTTCATAATTTATCCTTGAGATATACATGTACTATTTTAGTAATAAATCTAAAATACTAATGAGGGTAAATGATACAATCATATTCATAAAATAAATAATTTAATCTTAAAACACCACACACACACACACACACACACACACACACACACACACACACATATATATATATAACATGTTAATTCAGTATTGTATGATAGAAATGGGTACAAAAGGAAACTTTGATATGTTTATGGCTAATTGAAAAATATCAAAAAATGGGTTTTGGAAGGTATTTCAAGGTAAATATCTTAACTTATTATATCTCTTGGCATGCATAGAAAAAATTGTCAACCTTTGGTTAGTACCAGTTGTTGAGTTCAAAATTATAGAACTATCTAAATATTAAAGTTTTGTCCAGAAGTTAAAAAAGTGAAATAATGATTTGGATATAGCTATATATGATTTTTAGTAGGTTAGACATAAACTACATAATTCTTATAGGTTACTGACAATAATTGGGAAGGTTGAAGACATGGATAACATGTAGATGTGAAATAATGGTGAATGCGATCCCTATGTGTATACACAAGTCATGTAAGGTGAAAGTAGGTCAAAAATAACATGTCCCAATATATAATACCAAATTTAAGTGTCTAAAATAGGATTTTATATAAATTCATAATGAATTTAATTGGAAATCTGATGCAAGAAATGATGTTGGTTATCGTTAAAGTTGACACTCTATGTTTTGCATTAGTTATTACATCATGATATTATTTTATATAAATATAAATAATGGATATAGGTGATATTTCAATAATAGTTCATAACATAAAAAGGGACCTAAACTTCTACCATGACATGCACGGTTAACTATACTTAGAACCCCTAAAATTTGTGTTTAGAGGAAATAGTCTATACTATGCAAAAATAAATGTAAGACCCAAGTGGCAGGGCATATAAGACCTTTATAAAAATACATGGTAATTATGAAAACCCATATTTGAAAATATAGGGTATTAAAAAAATTTAAATCTTATATTGCACAAGATAAGAAAGAGTATACTTTAAAACATCAATAAAACAAGGCATCCAATATAGGATTATTTGTAGCTAGGGGATAAACATGGAGGGTAAAACTTATGGCATATGTCTTAAATAAAGGTAATTATAAGATATCGGCATCATAATATGTTAAGAGAGATTATATATGTTGTAAAAAACCTATGTCATTGAGTTGATCTATAAGTCCTAACGTGGCAAAAATGGTAAGTAAAATAGGCAAAGATAAGAGCTTATTAATGAGATACAATAGAAGGTTAAGATAAATCTTGTTTTTTGATTTCACGTTTTAGTAGTGATGAAAAATGTAAAATTAAATAAGTAAAGGTTGTAAAAACTTATATTCTAATAATTAAGATATAAGTCCTAATTGGAAAGGATAGTGAGTCTACTAGGCAATGAACAAATTCACATTTGTGAAAACACCACAATGGTAATATGAACACATAATTTAAAATATAAAGATATAAAATGAGATTGAGGTTGTATACAACTTGTATTAATCCCTAATTAATAAGTATGAAATGACAAAGGTTCAACAAGGTTATGATTTTTTTGAATTTGTTAAATATATTAAATAAACTAATTAAGAACCTCTAGTCTAAGGTTAAAGGAAGAGTATTTTGGTTACACGATCTACCTAATAGATGGATGAATACATGAAAGGTATACAAAAATAATTAATGATGTATGAATGTTTGAATTCTATAGGAATACCTAGGATCCTCAATTTATCTCTCACAACCCTATTTATGTTACTTGTTACAAAGTGGTTTCCCACACCCATATTGATGGTTGGGGTGGGTAGGGCCAATAATATATACCATTGATGTTTGCACTTATATTGGCCAATCTAGGTCAAGAGTAGCTTTTTAATTTATTTGGGATATATTTGGACATCTAGACAATTTCTTATAACAATTTTCCACATTGATTTTTTTTGGAGATGTTTTATACTATGTTGTACTTCACAACTAACATCTACACTTAGTCTTATTAGAATACTAGTTGGGAATCTTACATGGAGATTTTCATAGGTAAAAAACATTTAAATAAAATTATATATTACAACACATTAATTTTCTACAAGCCTTTGATTATTTTGATAATCTAAATGATCTTTATGTCAACTAAGATTTTTTAGAAGGATCTGGTCAAGACATTTCATTTCGATTTTAATTTGGTATGGCAAACAATGTTTATGATGTTTGAGAAAATTAAGTCTCAAATTTTAATTACTATCTATAATAGTAATTTATCTTTTTTTAATGATGGGACTACCAACTATTTATTACTTGATGTGTTGTAGCTAATAGCTATGATGGATAATGAAGAAAGTATGATGTTCAAGCTTGTGTTTATCTTAAATTTTGGAAACATGCTTTGTTTTTTGACTTTAGCTTGTATTTAATGATTATATAAATAATCTAACATTAAATATGTTAGATTATTAATCATTTCTTACTCATAAAGTCTTTTATATATTTGAATGTAGAAGGAAATGTATTGTGTACATATTCAAGTTGGGTGTTATACTTAAAAATGAGATTTCATTAGATCATTTGATCCCCTATTCTACCCTATACATGTGGACTCATAACACATGAAGGGTATCTTTAGTTTTAAGAATTAGATAAATTGGATTCATGGATCATCATATATTTATTTTTGATAAAATGGATTGTGATTAAATATTTATTAATTTATAACATGTTATTTTACCTTAATTTAGATTAATGTAATCAAGACTAACCACAATATGATATAAATTTGTAATGTAATTCATATATTAAAATATGGAATTTAAGCATACATATAATTTTAAAATACTGAAATTGATTGCATTGATTTGACAAGTTGCATATGTGATGACAAAGGGATGATTTATTAGATTTTATAGTTGACTATATGATTGTGAGTGTATGTTGGAAATTTAAATTAGACTAAAGAAACAATGGGATTCATATAGTTTAGGAACTTGTAATTCTATCTAAATAGGGTTAGTTTTATCAATATCAGTCAATATTGTCAGTATGATTATACAATCACCTTTACATGTTTCTGTATGTTGTGTAATTGAAATCCCTAATCCTAATGATGCACACAACTCCATAAATTATCCTCCTTCACATTGAAACCATAGGTGTTAATATAAGGAATGGAAACTATACACACTTTAAATTGATCACTTCATGTTGATTCTAATTGGTATTCTATTCATTATCCAATCCCCCTCAATAAATTAATTATATTTTTTATTGAGATTTTCAACCCCACCAAAATCAATTTTCTTCTAATTATTAATTAACCTTTGTTAATTAACCTAATATAACCATAATGGAATTTTACATAACTTTTAGAATATCCATATCTATCTAAATTTAAAAGGTAATATTACCTAATCTTAGTGACATCACATGGGAAAATCAATGAGAAATGAGACGAGTGCAAGCAAGCTCTTACACTCTTTTACACCTTCTTACACACTTCTCTTTATTACACCCTATTACACACATGAAAAGGGGTCATGATTTCACTTTTATTCCAAATCTCTTCCACACTCCAAATTTATTTAAATGGACCCTCTTAAATTTACAACCTCCAACATTGATGAAGGTGAGGACTCATTCCTAGCTCTCTATTTGGAGATAAAGATGGATGTTCCTCACTGATTCAACAAGTCGATAAATTGAGAGTACCCCTCTATTATAGAAAATATTCTTGAACCTAAAATTACTCTACCAAAATACCTCATTAGCTTCACAATTATAAAGCCAATTCTCAAGCTAAATCAAGTGTAGACAAGGGTAGATGTTGCCCACATGTAGATTCAACATCACCAAAGATCTCTAATTCTATAATTCAAGCACATACCTCTTCAAACCATAATGTAAAGGAATTCGTTAAAGGAAGGTATAAATGTTTCTATTTTTTCTTATGTTTGATTCATCTTTTGTTTAGTCTTGCTCAAACATAGTGAATAGACTTTGGGGGTTAGTTTCATTCAATCATTTCGATGTGTATTCACTAATGGTCAAACTAACCCTCTTTGCCTTTCTCTCTCACATAATGTAATTCCTGGCGGGACCCAATTCAACCCATGAATTTTTATAGATCCTTATAATTGCAATAATTGCAATAATTAACCAAATCATTAACTTAATTCACCTCTTTTTCATCAAAAGATTTGTTATTTTTATTATAGGTTAAATCGGTGAAAACACATTGTGTATTACTGGATCCATCTCTAAAAAATGGAAGAGACACTCTCTATTTTATGTTTTAATATGTTTTTATAGGCCATTATTATTGGTGAAAATGCCTTGCATATTGATGTAAATGCCATGCATATCAGTGAGAATACCTAGCATATTAGTAGAAACATGATGCATATTTTATTTTCTATGTTTTGGGAAAATAGAAAAAACGTGAAATAAAATGATGGAAAAGTGGATGAAAATTCCTAAACTATGGAAACATGGATGAAAATGATGGATTCCCACTATGATTAACAATCCAAATTATGAAGGCTCATTATTCCTCATCTAGGCTCCATTTTGGCTATTTTTTTTTAAAATTATGTGTTTTCTTATGAGTTTTATAATTTTTTAGTTAATTTATCTTCATGTTGTATACATTTTTCATAAAATAGAAATTATAAGGGTACTAATATATTTTCTTACAAGTTTCCCATCAGAAAGAACATATTAGGATTCTAACTTGCTTGTTGTAGATTTTGCTTGTCAAAGATCACATTGCAAACTTAATGGTCTTTACTGGGTATAGATGAGTCCAAAATTTTAGAACTATCCAAATCTAAAGGTTTTGTCAAGAAGGTATAAAAATTGAACTGATGATTTGGAGATAGTTATATATGATTTTTAGTAGCATAAACATAAAATACATAATTTTTATAGGTGATTGATAACAATTGGGAAGGTCAAAGATGTGGATAACATGTAGACATGAAAGAATGGTGAATAAGATCCCTATGTGTATACACAAGTCATGTAAGGTGAGATTAAGTCAAAAATAACATTTCTCAATATCCAATACAAAATTTTAGTGTCTAAAATAGAGTTTTAAAGAAATTCATAATGAATTTCATTGGAAATCTAAGTCAAGAAATGATGTTAGTTGTTGAAGTTGATAATCTATGTTTTGTACTGGTTATTACATCATGATATTGTTTTGTATAAATATAAGTAATGGATATAGGTGATATTTCACTAATAGTGCATAACCTAAAAAATGACCTAAACTTCCACCATGACTTGTAGGGTTAACTATACTTAGATCCCCTAAAATTTGTGTAGCCTAAATTTTAGATTCAATTCCTATTACTAATTTTAGTAATAAAAACCTAAAATTTAAACACACCAATAGGAGGGGATAAAAGAGATAATGAGAATGTTAGGAATGATTTTACCATCACTTTACCTCTTTATAGATCCTCTCTAAGATTGTCAAATGAATTTTTGATGCTATATTGAAGGATGTTGGATTGCTTGTTTAATGTTGGTAATGGCTATGGATAGATGCAAGGAGGATGATAATGGTCAGAAAGATAGAAAAAAATCTCTAAGAATTTTAACTCCCAAGTTTTTCAAATTAGTTTCATGGAGAGAGTGAGCTTGGTTATATAGGAATAAAGGGAGAAATCAATGGCTAGGGATTTTCCATGGAATTTTTAATTCCATGAAAATCTCTAGAATATAAAATTCTAGAGAAGGGGGATTAAAATGGAGAATATTTATAGAATCATCCAATTATATAAATCTCCTATTAGGGTTTAAGGGTTTACGAATAGCTAGGAATAGGGTGGTAGATGGGTAGGTAGAATATTTTGTGTTGGCAAGTTGTTTAGGGAGTAGGTTAGTGGGTAAATAGATTTTGTTAGGGAATAATGAGGGGATTAATTGGTTATGGGATGGGGTAAGGTTTTTAGGATGTATTAAATTAGATATGGACAATGGGACATTAGTTAAATTAGCTATGAAATGTTAAATTAGTAAAATTAGCAGGAAAGTAGAATTAGTGGGGTAAGTAGATTTTAGTGCATACATTTTGACCCTCTTTGAAATGGAATTACAAGTGGATATGATGGGAGAAGTAGTGATATTTAAAATAATAACCATAATAATGTTAGATGGTGTCAAAATGAGTTATTTCGGTATGAGCCCCTTATAGGGAGTATATAGGGTGAACTGACCAAGATGGTCACTCGAATAGAAGTCCCAATTATGGGATAAGATCATGATGATATTATTTGGATGGGATGACCCAATTAATAGCTATAGTTGAGACACCCCAAGAGTGAAGGGAATAAATTAGATTATTTTTTATGGGTTCTAGATAAATGACCAATGCCTATAAAGTAATAGATGTATGAAATGAAAATGATTAGATGGGTTCAAGCTGGTGATAGGTCCCATAACAAGGATACATGCCAGGGAAGGATTGAAAATGGATAGTAGTGATAATATTTATTCATTGTTGATAAAGAGATACTTTTTATAAGATTCATAGCTTAAAATCAACACATTATTTTTGAGTGACTAATCTTGGGATGGGATAGTGATCAGGGATGAATGGTGGCTGAGATATCCCTGACACAAAATTGGGACTAGGTATTGCCTACGTAGTCCTAAAATACCTTTGGCCAATGTAGTTTTGATGTGGGATTAAGTTGGATAATAGGGTAATGAAAATACATGCCCCAAATGACATGAGAGATGATATTTAATGTTGGATTAAGACATGTGACAGATCATTAGTTGGGGTATTGATAGGATTTGGATGTGAGAGTGTTAACAAAAGTATTGTTAGGGGTGTAAGGGGGTAAAAGATGAGGGGGTCAAATAAGACAAAAGGGTAAAAATAGGGTCATTTTAACTTTTTGTATTTTATAAATTGAGCTTTGAGTTAAAACCATAGACTGACTTCCTCAAGATTCCCATCACAATGAACGAGTGTGAGAGTTTTAGAGGGCACCAAAGGTTGGACCACCAGTGAGTACTAGAGCCTTATATTTGTGAATTTGTTAAATTTTTAGTTATATTTTTGGTATTTTAGTAGAAAGAGATTCCATCCAAGTTGTTATGGAAATACCATGACTAAGGGAAGTGCCCTCAGTCATGACATTGCCATCACAACTTGTAGCCTTGTAGTTTAATATGCGGTATAAGAATATCATAGGTCTAAAGCTATGGTATTGCAATATTGTAACTATGGAGTCATGGTTTTGTAACACCATGAATTAGAGAATCATGGTTTTGAAAAATTTCAAGTGAATGATTTGAAATTTTACCTAATCATGTGGTTAGACAAAACTACATGTCACAAGTGGTGATCTGGTCAAATCCACGACTTAGGGAACTTTTGTGATTAATGGTTTTGTTGGAGTTGGAAAAATGGGTAAGTGATAGGATAAGGGACTAATTAGTTAGAAGGGGATATATGAATAGGTGGTGTGAGGGGTAATTGGATTAGGTAGATAAGGCAGGGGATAGGTGAAGGTTTTAGGTTAGTTAGATAATGTTAGTGGGGTATGGGGATAAGTTAGGTGCGATTAGTTAGGTGGTTATTTAGGTTGATTAAGGGTTGGTTAGATAGGATGTGGTAAAGTGTAGGTAGTGGATTAGTGAGTATTTAGATAGTAGTTTGATTGGTAAGAGGGGTTAATTGGTTAGAGATGATAGGATGTGGATAGTTAGGGGTAAGGAATGGGAAGTTAGGATAAGTGAGTGTTTATGATAGGTTAGGGTAAGGTTATGTGAATGCAAGTAGGATAGATTGGGTTTGAGGGGGATGAAGGTAGTTTATGTTATTTGTGATAGATAGGAGAGGTGATTTTATGATTAGATGTAGTGATAGGGTGATGGTGACTTGGTGTAGGAGGACTTAAGAGTGATGGCATCCTGATCACAATGTCTAGTAGTACTACACAAGATGCATTTGATAACAGAGCCTGAGTACAAAGTGTTAGAGTTGATTGGGATGCTTGATGTGGCAATGATGCCAATGATATGGATTGATTAGGCCCTTATCACAACATTGGTGGAGTTGTGACACTCTGAGATCAACACTTTCCACTTTATCACAAGCAAGATGACAATCACCTTTGAGGATATCTATAAGATCTTCCATTTATCAATGTAAGGTAATACGATATATTGGAGGTTACACACACTTGTTGTGACATTATAGAGATTGGTTATAGGTTTATGTGTGGGTATCTAAGATAGGCATGTAGATATTCATAGATCTTTTCATGATAGGAATGTAGATATTCATAGATGTTTGCATGAGGGGATGATTAATCAGGTAACTCTTATTGTGATATCTCTTGTTACTAGCATACTCTTGCCAGATAAGAATGTTCAGTGATTCCATCGAGGCCTAGGAGACATGGTGGTGGAAATGGTCTAAGATTTTAGAGTTTTTGCTTGGGGTCTTATGGTATTAGTGCATCTATATTGAGAGCTACATTTGAGGGCTTATAGGGGAATGACAAATTGGGCAAGATGTGATTTTATAGGTCTAGAGTTGAGAGCATATTTAAATATAACATCTATTATGTACTCTCAAAGCGATGAAAGTTCATTAGCCTATGGTATTTGGTTGGTATATTCTATTGGGAGAAAAATGGGGTCATGCAGTTGAGATGAGGTTCTATCATGATGAATTTGATAGCTTTCACCCTGAGTACATCACTTAGATGTCCTATATGGGTTTGCAGTTTAGTCAGGATGATGAGGCTATTATGACCCAGTATATGCTAATGAAATGTTATTTGACAAGTCAAAGGGATTTAGTTGTAGAGTGATATAGGCCTGAGAGGGTACAGAGGCAATTTTGGTTTATTTAGGATGTGCCTAGAGAGGAGCACCTATTTGCTTAGAGTGAATGAGAGAAAACACATTTGGGTAGAACAATGATAAAGCATAGGCCTGAATAGATTATGAGAGTATTACCCTAGTCCTTTAGGATTTTTAAATGCCTATTCTAGATCTAAGGGTGATAACAACATATACTGCATGGTAGAGACCATGGATTCCATTGAGATTGACCCATCCTAGGGTTGTGATATGGTGAAGGGTGGTTAAGAGAGTTTTTAAGATATGGGCCAACTTATATAGATAGATGAGGTAGGCCCCTACATAGGATGGTTAGGATGGACAAGATGGGGTTACCATGGATGTTGATGGAGGTGATATGGGTGAGGTAGTGGTAGCATGACAGACTAACCCATAGACTCAGGTACATGTATAAGTTAGACCGCAAGTGAAGCCAGAGGTTCATGTTGACACACAAGCTAGGGGGAACAGTGGTGGAGATGGTGTAAGGCCCTCACACTAACCATTATCAGAGAGTGAGAGGTCCTTGTTGGCCTGATTATAGACTAAGATTCAAGTTCACCTATTAGAGATTACCAAGATCATGCAGGAGAGAGATCAATTATAGGCTCAATTACAAGCCATGGTATCACAAAGAGATGGGTAGTTATCCTAGGCATAGGCTTAGGTGGTCAGGTTGTGGGGGAAGGTCATAGTGTTATAGGCACAGATAGCATAGAGAGATTGGTAGTTGACCTAGTTGAGACATAGGTGATAGGGATATAGGCACATATTACTATATCACATGCATAAATAGCTACCTTTCAGGGCTAGATTAAAAGAAGAGATGCATAAATTATAGGCTATTAGGGTCAGATTGTGTAGGTGCAAGCACGAATTTGCATTTTGATAGGAGAGGTAGAAGTGGTTGAGAGGGCCAAAGATGAGGTTGATCAAGTAATGAGTGGGCATGGGATGGTAGAGGTGATGAAAAACATTATGTGATTGACCCATGAGGCCTCATATTATAGGAAATTATATGAAATAAAGGTGTTGATTGAGTGATATACCCCTTCTTTCTGAGCTAGTTCCTCACATTCCATGCATTATCCTGGTAGAGCACCACCAAGACCACCAAGGCTATAGCCATGATATATATATATATATATATATATATGGGATTTTTGTATTGTAGCTCATTCTTGCCCCATGGGACCACAGATTGTATCTATTTCTTTGACATGGAATCCATGTGGACTATTGATTATATTTATATATATGTGTGATGAGATTTGAGATGATGTGATGTGTTGTGTTTATATTGATGTGATGGATTCTCATGTTATTATTAATTATATGATGGGATTACCTGAGATGTGATGTGATGTGTTAGATTGTCATTCTTATGTTATGGATCTTTTTATATGGATGTGATGATATGATGAGTTTATTTTATATGTACAATGATTAGATGTATGATTATATGATGGTGTTAGATGTGATGTAATGGATTTATATGTATATATGTGTTTCTGATCTAGTGAAATTAATGATGGATATTGGAATTATTATGTTGGATTTATTTATGTTGTATATGATTGATGATACATGATTGTGATGTAATGATTTCATATATATATAGTGATTTATATTTATAATGATGTGATAGATGTGGTGTCGATTGATTTACATGTTTGATGTATACATGTGATGTGATTCATGGTAGATGATGTATTACATAGGTTGATGGATATCTGATATAACATGTGAATGTTTAACTAGATGAAATAATGATAATGGAAAATATAAATAAATGTGATAATAAAATATGGATTCCCTTTAATTCATGATATATCATAATGTGGGTTTGGGTAGGAATCCTCCTGCACCATGGAGGTAGGATAATGATGGGTTTTGGAAGGTAGTTTATTTTAGATGGGATGGTGATAGGTTATATGGGATAAGTGATAAGAATAGGGGGTACATGGGATAGGTAGTGATTTTGTAAGCCATCTATAAATTTTTGAAATCCATTTTAATATTTCACCTGTCGAATGTGTGTCAGTGACATAAGAGAAGTCAAAGGTATATAAAAATAAGTGCATGGGGGAACTCTATTTGAAATTAACCTTTCCTGAACAAAGTTTTCCAAGGGTCACCACTACCATCCTTTTTCCCAAAAAATTTAACAAGATAAAATATATACAATGCTTACAAGACTTATTAAATAAATAAGATGATGCAATATGTACATAATTAATTAAACAATCACACACATGCAAAACAAACACACAATCATACAAGATAATCATTTGATAATATAGATAAAAAAATAGGGATAAGGACAAGGATATACAAAGGGATAATGAAGTGATGATAAATGATTATAGACACTAGATCTAGTGATGAGAAGGAGGTTATGTCCATGGGGTATGAAATTCCCAAAATGATTACTTATGGAATAAGATTCCAACCAATTCCAAATAGTAACTGACAATATGGGTTAGGTTGATCCCTTAGAATTTGGTATCATAATATATGATAACCATTAAATAAACAAGATGATGTAATATGTACATAATTAACCAAACAATCACACACATGCAAAACAAACACACAATCATACAAGATAACCATTCGATAATATAGATAGAAAATAAGGATAAGGAAAAGGATATACAAAGGGATAATGAAGTGATGAGACATGATTATAGACAATGGATCTAGTGATGAGAATGAGGTTATTTTTATGGGGTATGAAGTGCTCAAAATGATTACTTGTGGAACAAGATTCTAACCAATTCCAAATAGTAACTGACAATGGGTTTTAGGTTGATCCCTTGGGATTTGGTATCATAATATATGATAACCCCCAAAATAGAAAACCTATTTTTGACCCTTCTATAATGAAAACATTAGTTGGAAGGTGTAAACCATGGTCTTATGGACAATGGAGATGGGATGTGTGTTGAGGCTAAAAGGAGACATGATTATCAAAGAGGATATAATGGGTTGATAGGATAGGGGATGGTGATAAGGATGTGATAGGAGTTGGGGACATATACATAATATCTAGGAATAGAGACTCTAGAGGACTTCCCTAACAAAAATCCCCATAACTTAACAAGTCATGTCTTCTTCTAGTTTTTAAAGCACCTATCTCCTATTGTTTTATAAGAACCTATAGTAGATTCCCATTATTAAGACCAGGGTCAAGGATAGGTTATTTTATCATGATGTCAAAAACCAATTTTCATCATGGTACTTGTCTAAGGTGCCTGAAGACTAGTTTTCACCATTGGATAGATTGTTTTTTTACTTTTGGGGAGAGGAGATGGAGTGGAAAAGGATATACCCCCAAGAGTGGAGACTCATAGACGGAGGTGAGTTAGAGCCTGTCACATGTAGAAATGCTTCAAATGAATGATATTCATTGGATCATAAAGTTCTTCACCATCTAATATATCTAATTTATAGGCTCCTAACCCAAACTTGGTAATCATGATGTATATCCCAATTGGCCTCAAATTTGCTTTCTTATCCCCATCAACATTAATATTTGTTTGATTCTTTTTTAGGACTAGATCACCAACCTCAAATTCTCTGGACTAGATATTTTTGTGATATTGGCCTTTGAGTTTATTCTGATATGCTTGTAAGTGATTAAGGGCCTTTTGATGTTTTTCATCGAGAATCTCTAATTCTTGTAGTTGTTCTTGCCTAAGATTGTGATCAGTGATGATATCCCTTAATGAGATTCAAAACAAAGGGAATTATACTTCCACATGCAAGATTTCTTCTATCTTATATACCAAGGTATACAAAATGGCCTTAGTAGGTGTGCAAATGCTTGTACTATAAGACTAAAGAGATAGATATAGTTTTAGGTACCAATTCCTACCTACCTAATTAACTATATTTTTGAGAATTTTGATGAGGGTCTTATTCATTGCTTTAACTTGTCCATTCCCTTGGGGGTACTAAGGAGAATAAAAATGTTTCTTGATGTGATACCATTGACATAAGGCCTCAACTTCCTATTTTTGAATGACTTGATGTAATTATAGATGATGTTAGAAGGGATGCTAAAGTGGAAAATGATCTGATTGAGGATGAATTTATAAATTTGAAGGCTTGTGGTATAGGTTAGTAGCATTGCCTCTACCCATTTAGTGAAATACTCCATTGACATGATAATAAACTTATGACCATTTGAAGATGTAGGATTTATCTTGCCGATCAAATCAAGGCTGAATATAGAGAATGGACATGGAATCATGATAGGTTGTAACTCTTTTGCAAGTTCATGAATAATATGATCATGATTTTTACAAGATACACACTTTTTCACATACTAGTAGGAGTTGTGTTCCATAGTAGGCCAATAATATCTAGTCGAGAGGAATTTCTTAGCCAAGGCCATTCACCTGATGTGATTGCTACATACATCATCATGTGTTGGAGAACTATCAATGATGTCATGTAAGTGTCCATGTGAGTGGATGAAGTTTTTTGATAGTCTAAGTGACAATGACAGTGGGTAATGTATTTGTTCTAGTATGATTGAAGTATGATTGGTTGATCTTCAGTTTTGGTATGGTTAGAGAAGTTTAGGGATGAGTATGGTGATTTAAGGATGTGAAATAGGTTCCTAATATGTTTTCTATGATTTGATTTCTTATATGCATAAGTGTAATTCATATGGCTGTCCATAGTTTTTCATCTAGACACTTTGGATCTAGTGGTAGAAAATCCAAGTAGGCAGTTTCTTGACATCACCATTGCCATGTGTGGATGAGTCAGTGGGAGTTGGTCATATGGTTGTGATCAAATTAGTCCCTAATTATTATGAACTAAATCTTAGGTCATACACCTAAATGCATTCAAAGATATGTGGGTGAAAATTTGGGTTCTAAGGCATTTTGATACTATTTTCTATGTTCAAATAAAGTCGAGTAAGCATGTTGATGATGTCAACATTCACACACATGGAGGTTTTAGGAGTAAATGGTCACATGGGTTTTTTGAATATTATGCTTAGTTTTTATGTGTTATATATTATATCATGCACCTAAGTGTGACAAAATATATGCAAGTGCAAAGTTGGGCTCCCAGGCAGTTTGACATTGTTTTCCCATACTTAGCCAAATTTGCATGAGGAAAGAAAGAGTTGAGTAATCATTTTGATGGTGATATATATCACATGTATGGAAGTTTCATAACAATATGATCATATGGGTTTGTTTTTATTATTTCTATTTGAGTTTCACTAATTTTTAGGTCAAGCACCAAAGTGAAACAAAAGATATGCTTGTTCAAAGTTGACCTTACAGATAAGTTTTTGACATCATTGGCTCTATGGCAAAAAAATTGTTATATATAACACATATGAAGGATTAAGGAGTATTTTTTCACATGTTTATATTTTCCTATGTGAGGAGATCATATTGTCCAAATTTTAGATCATGCGAGTGAGTGAGGTAAATGTTATTAAGGTTTAGTGTTGGCTACTTAGATAGATTACAATGGTCCCCATACTTGGTCAATTTTGCACAAGGTAAACTTTGAGCAAATCTCCAAGAGATAAAATATGTGTGCTTTCTATAAGATGTCAAGAAGAAGTGATATGGAAGTAAGTACTTGAGGTTTAACATTGAGCATAGATAAAAGATAAGGATCTAATGGTTCACATTTGATCGTACATTTAAGATTGATGAAGCGTAGTAAGTCAATGTGGTCAACCTGTTCAATGTTTAATGTCATTAAAGTTATAGATAATTATAATAAGATAAATGGAGAATGATTGGACAAGTTTAGTGAGGACATGAGATGATAGTGAAGTGGTTGAGGTTTAATTGTGACTGTTGACATTTAAATATTTGAATTTTACAAAGGGAAAAACTAGTCTATGGTATCTTATCCATAACTTTAGATCTAAGATGAATTTACTAATGGTATAAAAAGAAAATATGTAGAGGAATCCAAGTTTCATATAAAAATATGGATTTAAATATCTATAAGAGTGTATAAACAAAGATATTATGAACCAAAGCTAACATTATGTTCATGCATATCCTACAAGTGACTTGGGAAAGATTGTTTGAGCTTGTTTTTATATTATTTCAATATATATTGATGAATTAGATATTGGGAAGTGTTTTAGAATACATGAGGATAATATGTGTGCATTATTAAGGCTTAATAAATCATATGTATTATGAAAAAAGCTTTATAATTTGACTAGGTATTCATTCATGGTGACTGTGTGCATATAATGTTGTTTGAGCAAATTGTGCTTAAACAGAAGGGTACTATGTTGGTTCTTGGAACTTAATGGGGGCATATAAATCATATATAATGGGTCCATAATTTTGGTAGTGGTTATGTGTTCTTGTTTTTTTATATGAAGTGATAAAGGAGTGAATGGTTCACATGAGACCTATAAGGGCTACAAGGGCCTAATTAAAAAGTGTAGTTCCTTAAGGGTGACCCATAGATGCTATGGCTAACCTGTGAAGATTGTTTTTGAGCCATGTATTGATGTGAGAAATACATTAAGGATTAAGGCATGCCTAATGGCTAACCAAGGTATATATTATCATGTTTTCTCTATAAATAGTGAAACTAAATGTGTTAGTTTTTAGACTAAGGAAGAGACTTGGGTGAGAGACTTGGGAGAGATTTGAGAGAGGCTTGTGTGTGTGAATTATGGATCAAAGGAGGGGTAGATTTCTCTATGGATGAGTTAAAAAGAATAATAGATTGAGGAATATTTATATGACTTATAGGTCATAATTCTTTTGGAAAAATAGTTCTCTTGTAGATTGAGTGTGAACAAAGGTGAAGAGCAATAAGCAGAGGTCCATCATCAAGTGTTGTATACATCAGTCCAAAGGTGGATGTGTTAATAGGTGTTATTTTGGTAGCTTAACATCTAAGGGATTTTCAGCCTCCTTTTAAGGTGAAATTTTCTAAAAGTTTGGTTGTTGTTGCAGCTCAACTAGATAGGTGTTGTAGCACGTATGGGATTATAGTCTCACTAAATAGTGATTGTAGTTCTTTGATTAGTTGTAGTTGGTCTAAATTGGTTCTTGTTATTATAGGATAGTAGTAAAATTATAGGTTCTAGTGAATTTTATCCCCCAAGAGGGTTTGCCACATATGTCATATGTTATGTGATTGTTCTTGTATTATTTCTCTTGCTCATTGCTATGAATATTGTGTATGTTTCATGAATGCTTATGGTAATTAATCAAGAACAAGAAAGGATTAAAATTGAAGTTGGATTTTCTAGTCTCATTAATTCACCCCCCCTCTCAGTGATTGTACCTCTTATAATTGGTATCAGAGAAAGTCCTTTGCTAAAGGCTTAATAACTTTAAAGTGATCAACTGTACAATGGTTGATAAAGAGGTTATGGCTTGTCTTCAAGACAATCTAGTTTTTGCTTTATCAAAAGTTAATAGTGTGAAGATACATGCACAAAATATAGAGGCAATAGTCAAGAATCTGTAGGTCATGATGAATAAATATCTCAATCAAAGAATGGAACAATTGGAAAGTAAAGTCAGGACTTCCTCATATTTACTCTTATCCAAGGATAAAAGGGATTCCAGCTCCCTCAAGAGGGTATCCCACATATGTCATGTGTTATGTGATTGATCTTTCATTGTCTCTCTTGCTCATTGCTATGAATATTGTGTATGCTTCATGAATGCTTATGGTAATTAATTAACAACAAGAAAGGATTGAAATTGAAGTTGGATTTTTTAGGCTCACTATTTCACTCCCCTCTCAGTGATTGTACCTCTAACATCATGGACCTCCTTGATCATGAGAAAGGCATATTCTAAGGTTAGGCATCTTAACAAAGTCCCATCATAGCCTATATAATAGAGTGTGTTGTCAAGGATTGTGTAATGTGAAGTGTAATGGATGAAGGCTTTTTGTTGGTGACAATTTAGTTTAGGGGGTAGGATGTTATCGTGGAGGTACCTATAGATATCATGGTACTAGGGAAAATTGGGATTAGTGATTGCACAAATTTTTAAAGGAACCATGGATTGATGTACTGGGAGAATAAAATGTTTTATTAGGAAATTCCCTTCTAAGTTGTCCTTAGGGATATGAATAAGAGAGCTAATTGTGGCAATGGAGTCAGTTGCTTTGCTACTCCTTCATTACATTGGTTCAAATGTGATAGTTTCAAAATTATGCTTCAATTGATCAACCAATTACTTATAGGGGAGTAACTTCTCATCTTTTGTATGGAACTCATATCTGACCTACTTGATTATAAGATATGAATCCCCACATACTTTTAAATGTTGGATATTCTATTAGATGGTGAGATGAAGGCCAACTATCAAAGCCTCATATTCTAAGATATTGTTGGTGAATGGGAAGGAAAGGAAAAAGGATTTTGGGATGAGGTTACCTTATGGGGTGAAAAGGAGATTGCCTACCCCCAATCCATGTGTAGTAATTGATCCATTAAAATATAACTTCCAACCACTAGATTCTGAAATACTTATTATAGAGTCATTCAGGAAGGTTGTGATGAAAGGCTCATTCATTCCAAGAGGTGCTTCAACTAGTTGATCTACTATGACTTTCCCATTAATGGATTTTTTGTGAGCACATTCAATATAAAATTTTCTAAGTAACATGATCCATTTGGCCATTCTTCCTGTGAGGGCTGATTTTGATAATAAATACTTGAGAGGGTCAACCTTGGCAATGAGTTAGACCTAATTATTAAGCATATAATGCCAAAGTTTCTATAAGGCAAAGACCACATTTAAGCATGCCTTATTAATTGGAGTATAATTTAGCTCATAAGATATTAGCTTGAGACTAAGGTAATAGATTACATCTTCCTTGCCCTGATCATTATGTTGTGTTAGGAGGGCACCTATTACATAGGGTATTACTAAAATATATAAAAATAAGGGTCTTGTCGAGATAGGAGGTGATAATATAGGCAAGTTTTCCAAATACTATTTGACGTTATTAAAAGCCTATTGACACTCTAAGTTCTAATTAAAAGTGGTCCCCTTATTTCAGAGATGGGTAAAGGGGTAACATTTGTTAGAAGGTTGAGAGATAAATCATTGAATGGATTGTAACTTTTGCTGAAGACTTTTAAGTTGCTTCAGATTGTGAGGAGGCATTTCCATAATTGCTTTCACTTTGGCTTGGTCCACTTCTATGCCCCTCCTAGAACCTATGAATCCCAATAATTTTCTTGAGTTGATGCTAAATATGCACTTCTTGGGATTTAATCTGACTTTTTATTCTCATAATCGCTCAAAGATTTTTCTTAAGACTACATGGTGTTCTATCCTAAGTCATGACTTACCCAAGATATCATCCACATAATATTCAACTATATCATACATCATGTCATGGAAAATGACTATCATGGCTCACTGATAAGTAGCCCCAATATTATTTAGGTTGAAAGGCATAACATGATAGTAAAAGGTCCCCCATGGAGTGATGAAGGCTATTTTGTGCTGATCTTTAAGTGTGATTTTAATTTGATTATAACCCAAAAATCCATCCATGAGAGACAACTTTTCATATCCTGTTATTGAGTCCATGATCATTTCAAAAGTCAAAAGAGGGAAGTCATCCTTTGGACATGCCTTATTAATATCTCATAAATATGTACAAATTTGAATTCCTCATTGGGGTTTTGCCATAGGAGCAATATTAGAGATCCAATTAGAATAATCAATTGGTCTGATGAAGTCAGCTTTCAATAATTTTTGTAACTTCTCCCTGACTAATAGGGCTATTTTGGGTGCATCTTCTATAATTTATACTTAATTAGTTTAACATTAGGATGCACCACCAAATGATGTACTACTAAGGAGGGGTCAAGTCCAGGCATGTCATAATAACACCATGTGAGTACATCTATGAACTCCTTAAGCATCTCAATAAGAATTTAGCTCTCCTCAAGTGTTAAAGTTTCCCTTAGCTTGATAATTTTGGGCTTTTCCTTAGTCCTGATGTTTAATTCAATCACTTCAGGTGATTGATCCTATAGATAAGGGGTTAATGACTAATTTGGGATGTCTAAAGTGAACCCATCTGGGATTTTCATGTCTATTTCCATATATTCTTTTGATTTTGATGAGATATAGGGAATTTTTTTCAAATTTTGATATGAATCTTCATCCTCAGATTGCTCTTCTTCACTTTGGTCAAGAGGATGTTTTTGTTCCCCAAAATAATTTGATTTACATGGATTAACAAAAAATCCCTTTTATGGTCTCTAGAAGACATAAAATCTCTAGCTCCCAATAAATTCTAAAATTGCTTCATCATTTTGAAATATATCAAAAGATGGATCCTAATTTTGATCCCAATATATGAGTGAAGGGTAGCAGAGGGAGCTATGATGAGAGAGATGGTGGTGTTGGGGAAAAATTTGGTGGAAGCAATCTCTTTGAAGTGACTATAAACTGAACCCATCTTGACTTCTTTATCAAAGAGAGACTACTCAGGGATTGAAGTAGTATCCACAAAAATATTATTTAGGTCATCATCAAATAGTTTACACCCTAAACCAAGATATTTTAGATGATCTTAAACTAATATGGGTTCCATATTACCTTTTTCATATCTTCCTAATCATTTCCCTTGATAGTGCATGTTCTGTAACATCTTCTAAATGCAAGGGTATCACTTTCTATGAGATATAAGGGCCTCTTCTTTTGTAATAAGCCATGATTCATCTGAGTCATTAATATACTCTTTGAATAGTAGAATTTCACTAGAGAAGGCCATTGGTTTAAATTGATACCTAATAGGATTGGTCTTCTACATGGCCAGGGACCCATAACTACATGGGGAGAGTGGCAAATCACCGACATAGAATGTTTTATATTCATACTCTCCACAACTTGTGGATGTGATTTTCAAGTGAGTGACCTTAGGTAGTATATCTGATGTAAGTACAAGTTGATTGGGGGATATATTCTTGGTAGCTATTGGATTGAGGATGTAATGATTTGTGCTTGGACAATGATATGGAGATGAAGATTGGTCCATTTGATAGTTGTAAAATTGTTCAATTTCTCCAAGGATGGTGACTTCCATACCTGAGTGGGGGAATTTTAGACATTGATATAAAGTAGATGAGATGGATTACATCTCATGGATCTATGGATGACCTAGCAACATGTTATAAGGTAAGTCAACATCCACAACATGAAGTAGAGTTTGGTGAATTATGGGTCCTATGGCAATGGGAAGGTAAATAGTTCCCATAAATGGGATTTCATTATCATCATAGGTTTTGATCATAATTAAGTAGGCCCCAAAGATGTTTCTTATTACCCCAACTTCTTCAAGAAGTCCAGATTGCCTAAATTCAATGTTGACCCTTTGTTTATGAGCACTTAAGAAATGTGATGATGGGATATGGAGACTTTAATGAATAATGGATAATTGTGGTGGGGACCAATCAGAGGTATGTATTGGGTACCAAAAGTAATCTACTATGTTAGGGATCAACCAACAATATGATTACAATTATGAAAGCAATAAACCATGGAATTAAATCAAATAGATAAGTAACTAGAATCAGATAATAGCAAAGAACAAGAGATACAAGAAACCACCCTGAAAACTTGTATTAAACTCTTTACAGAAGGAATACAATTGAAGAAACTTATTTCTTCCACACCTCTCTCAGATGCACAAGATCTCTCTCTAGATGTCTATCCCTCAAGAGCTCTCTCTCTCAAGTACAATCAACTCCAACAACCTAGATTGATACAACTCTGTACTATTCTTCAACATTCACACACAATGAACTACTACAACCACACTAAGCTAAGAAGATCTAATTCTACATATAGAATTAGGAGACTTGAGCATGCACTTACAACCAATAGTTAAGCCTTTTAAACAAGGGCTCTAAAAACAATCTTACTAATAATAGAGATGCGAACTTAAGACTAAGACTTAAACTCATCATGCAAACACTCGGTTTTGTCCTCGGAAATAGCATTCTGGATGCACAGGTAATCGATGCCGGTTCTTGCCTGCTTGCCTATGACCGACATCAGTCGATCCTCTGCCGACACCGGCGTCTCTTCAACTACACCTGACCAATGTCAATCGCTCCTAACTGATGCTGGTGACTGTGTAAACCTACAACTTTGGTAATGCTCTCATATGTGAAGCTTTTAGGCTCCACACCTTAACAATCTCCCACTTGGAGATAAACAGCTGCACCAGTACCTGTAGAGCAACATCTTCTAGCTCCTCCATCTTCAACTCAATCATGAAGACCAACAGAAGTTGAATGAAGATTCAACTTCTCGTTTGTAACTGCCTTAGTTAACATATCAGCAGGATTCCTATCTATATGGATCTTCTCTAGCTTCAACTCACCATCTTCCAATACCTGTCTTATGAAGTGGTACCTAAGCTGTATGTGCTTGGTTCTTGAGTGAAAGGCTGAATTCTTAGCCAAATGGATTGCACTCTGACTATCACTATACAATCTACAACTCTCTTGCTCCCTTCCAAGCTCTTCCATGAACCGTGTCATCCATATCATCTCTTTGCTAGCCTCTGTGGCTGTAATATACTCTGCTTCTGTAGTTGACAAGGCAACAACCTTCTGCAACTTTGGTATCCAGCTAACCGTCATTCCACCTATAGTGAAAACATATCCTATGGTGCTCCTCCTACCATCCAAATCACCTGCCATATCTGAATCTACATAACCATGTAGAGAAGTATCTGAACCTCCATAACACAAGTGCCTACTGCCGGTTCCTCTCAGATATCTGAGGATCCACTGAACTGCTTTCCAATGTTCCTTTCCTGGATTGGCCATATACTTACAACACCCACTGCTTGGGCAATATCTGGTCTAGTACACACCATTGCATACATCAAACTTCCTACTGTGGAAGAATATGGAACCTTACTCATGTACTCTACCTCATCATGTGAATTAGGACATTGTTCTTTACTCAACTTAAAATGTCTAGCCAAAGGTGTGCTTACCAGTTTAGCATCCTGCATATTAAACTATTTCAACACCTTGTCCACATAATCCTCTTGAGACAATATCAACCTGTGATTTTTCCTGTCTCTCTTAATGCTCATGCCAAGGATTTTCTTTGCTACTTCCAAATCCTTCATAGCAAAAGTTTGAGCTAATTTCACCTTAAGCTCAGAGATATCCTGCATGTGTGATCCTGCAACTAGCATATCATCTACATACAACAATAGAATAATATATCTACCATTATCCAATCTCTTAAAATACACACAATGGTCAGATTGACACCTATTATAGCCATGCTCAGTCATAAAACTATCAAATTTCAAATACCATTGTCTAGGAGCTTGCTTGAGGCCATACAAGCTTTTCTTCAATCTACACACTAACTTCTCCTTACCTTTGACCTCAAATCCTTCTGGCTATTCCATATAAATTTCCTCATCCAAATCTCCATGAAGAAACGTTGTCTTAGCATCTAGCTGCTTAAGATGCAAATCCTCAATAGCAACCAAAGACAGTACAATCTGTATAGAAGTAATTTTAACAACAGGAGAAAAAATCTCACCAAAATCAATGCCTGGCTTTTGTGTAAATCCTTTCACTACCAATCTGGCCTTATATCTCATTTGTCTATTCTCACCTTCCTTCAACCTGTAGGTCCATCTGTTCTTCAGTGTTCTCTTACCAGCTGGAAACTCAACCAAATCCCATGTTTGGTTCTCTCTTAAGGACTCCATCTCCTCAACCATGCCATGCTCCCACTGACTCTTGGACTCCACCTGTATTGCTTCTTCAAAACTCTCTGGTTCTCCACCATCAGTTAGCAATAAATAGAATAATGAAGGATAATATCTAATTGGAGGCTTACTTACTCTTTCTGACCTCCTGATGGGTGTCTGAGACTCGTTCACAACACGCTATCCACCCAAATTCTCTGACAGTGATCGACCTCGATCACCTCCAGACCTATTACTAGCCAACGTCAGTTCTACCTGATCGACGTTGATGCCTGTTCTACCAACGTCGGTCTCTGTATGACTGACATCAGTTTTTGTTCTACCGATGCCGGTTCCTATCCTGTCGATGTTGATCTCTGTGTTTTCCTGCAAGTGATTATTTCTTTTTCCCATGAGCTCATTTTGGACCGTCACCTCATCCAATTCACCATTGCTCTGCCCAGATTGATTTAGCTTCTTCAGCTGATCACTATACATCACTTTTTCATTGAAAACAACATCACGGCTCCTAATTATCTTGTTAGTTCCTAGATTCCAAAATCTGAAACCAAAATCATCTGAGCCATAGCCAATAAATGTGCACCTCATAGAATTAGCATCCAACTTCTTTCTATTTTACTTATCTACATGCACAAAGGCTTCATAACCAAAAACTTTGAGGAATGAGAGATCTACCTTTTTACCTATCCAAGCCTCTTCTAGAATTCCACCATCCAGAGCTGTAGAGGGTCCTCTGTTAATCAGGTACACTACAGTGTCAACAGCTTCTGCCCAAAACTCTAAGGGCAAACCATCATGCAATCTCATACACCTTGCACGCTCCATGATTATTCTGTTCATCCTTTCAGCAATTCCATTTTGTTGAGGTGTCCTTGGAACTGTCCTTTGCCTATGGATTCCATGCATATAACAATACCAGTTGAACTTATAACTGTAGAACTCTCCACCATTGTCAGATCTCAGGCACTTCAATCTTTTACCTGTTTCATTCTCAACCATAGCTTTCCAAATCTTAAAAGTCTCAAATACATAAGATTTCTTCTTAATACAATAGATCAATACCTTTTTTGTAGCATCATCTATGAATGAAACATAATACTGTGATCCTCCAATAGAATCTACCTGAGCCGGTCCCCACACGTTTATGTGAACAAGCTGTAACTTATGCTTCTTCTTTGTAGACCCAGTCTTGAGAAAACTAACCCTTTTCTATTTTCCAAATACACAGTGCTCACAAAATTCTAGATCCATGCTTTTCAAATCTGAAAGCTTACCTTTAGACTTAAGAATTGACATCCCCTTCTCACTCATGTGGCCAAGCCTTGAGTGCCACAATTTTGCATCCACATCTGAAGTAGATAATACAGAAGGAGAATTGTTAGTAACACAATTACATAAATAGAGAGTACCTACTCTCTTACCTCTGGCCATAACAAGTGCACCCTTGGTCACCTTCCAAGATTTTGCTGTGAGAGTTACTGTACAACCCTCATCCCCTAACTTTCCTGTAGAAATCAAATTTCTCTTCAAGCTAGGAACATGCATCACATCTCTAAACACCCATGTGTTGTCGTTCTACATTTTCAGCTGCACTTTACCTTTGCCAATAATTTTACAAGGCTCATCATCCCCTAGATACACTATTCCAAAATCTTTGTGGATATAGTCACTGAAATATTCCCTATTAGGGGTAGCATGAAAAGATGCACCAGAATCTAACACCCAAGATTCTATATTATTATGCAAAGAGAATATTAAAGCATCTTGTGTAATACCTGCAACCTTTGCTTCTTCTTTTCCTTTGTGCTAATTGTCCTCCTTAGGATTTGACCAGCAATCTCTGCTTATGTGCCCCATCTTTCCACAATTCCAGCATTGTGGCTTCCTGCCATTTCTAGATTTGGATCTACCTCTCCCCTTAGACTTAGATCTTGATCTCCCTTTCTTGCTCTTCTCTTTTTGCCTTCCCCTGCTCTCAAAACTTAAAGCATTTCTATATGTCTCTTCTGTGCTTTTCCTAAGAATTTCTTCATTCAAGATAACACTAACAACATCCTCTACTTTTAAAATAGTTGATGCAGATGCAGTATTGCTAACTGCCATTACTAAGCTATGCCATCTTTCAAGCAAAGAACATAATATTAAAAGAGCTTTTATTTCATCATCAAATACAATTTTGACTGAACTTAATTGATTTACAATACCATGGAAATCATTCAGGTGATTAGATACAGATCTACCTTCCTGCATATGCAAATTAAATAGCTACTTCATAAGATATACCTTATTAGAAGCTGAGGGTTTTTTGTACAAATTTGCTAAAGTAGTCATCAACTCTACCATTGTTTTTGCCTGTGATAAATTAGATATCACAGTAGATGCTAGACTCAGTCTTATAGACCCCAGAGCCTTTCTGTCAAGAACTTCCCATTCTTCATCATCCATGTATGTGGGCTTCTTTGCAATCCCACCTAACGGTAAGTATAGATCTTTCTGATACAGATAGTCCTCTATCTGCATTCTCCAATGTTGATAATTTTTGCCATTGAACTTCTCCATTCTTAGTTTACTTTCTTCTGCCATTGCTTCTCCAACTCAAATAAAAATCCCTGCAGAAACTCCTATGAGCAACTTGTAATCAATACACACTACACAAATCTGAACCACCTGTTAGTGAACCTGAGCTTTGATACCAGTTATTGGATATCAAACTCTAAACCTACAACCAAGGCTCTGATACCACTTGTTGGGGATCAACCAACAATATGATTACACTTATGAAAGCAATAAACCATGGAATTAAATTAGATAGATAAGTAACTAGAATCAGATAATAGCAAAGAACAAGAGATACAATAAACCACCCTAAAACTTGTATTAAACTCTTTACAGAAGGAATACAATTGAATAAACTTATTTCTTCCACACACCTCTCAGATGCACAAGATCTCTCTCTAGATCTCTATCCCTCAAGAGCTCTCTCTCTCAAGTACAATCAACTCCAACAACCTGGATTGATACAACTCTATACTGTTCTTCAACATTCACACACAATGAACTACTACAACCACACTAAGCTAAGAAGATCTAATTCTACATATAGAATTAGGAGACTTGAGCATGCACTTACAACCAATAGTTAAGCCTTTTGAACAAGGGCTCTAAAAATAATCTTACTAATAATAGAGACGTGAACTTAAGACTAAGACTTAAACTCATCATGCAAACACTCAGTTCTGTCCTTGAAAATAGCATTTTGGATGCACAGGTAACCGACGCCAGTTCCTGCCTACTTTCCTGTGATCGACGTCGACCGATCCTCCGTCGACGCCGTTGTCTCTTCAACTACACCTGACCGATGTCAGTCGCTCTTGACCAACGCCGGTGACTATGTAAACCTACAACTTTAGTAATGCGCTCATATGTGAAGCTTTTAGGCTCCACACCTTAACATACTGAGAAGGGTATAAATGTCCCACTAATGTCTAGAATTGATTGGTATCTAGATCATTAGGGACTTTGATGTCATTCAAAACTTGGTTAAGCATATCCTAATGTAAAGGGGATGTTTTGAGAAGCCCCATTAATGATATTTGGGTTGGTATTTTCTTGAGGTGTTGAATGATATCATAAGACTTATTAGAAGATACTGAGATTTTATTAGAAACATTCCCCTTTCATGCTCAAGAGGTAGAAGTGGATGGGTCCTTAGGTGATGCCCCAAGAACTATATTTTTCTACATCTGATGGTAACTACACAATTAGTAGGGTCCCATTTTATTTTTAGTATGGTGGATGAAGATGGAGTGGGATGTTAGGGGATTTGGATTTTAATGTTTTTAACATAATGATATGGCATGGCATGGTAGTTAGTATGGTTGGAAGAGGAAGCCTAACCCTAGTCTCTTGGTGGTTTCCTATATCTTTGATCATGTTTGGGTAGTAGGTCCTTATAAATGCCTAACTACCCATTTGTAGATTGATTTGAAATATTCTCTCCTTATATTTCAATATCACCCCTTTCAATTAGGTCCTAAATGTAGTGATTGAATTGCATACATTTTTATGTATCATGACCTTTAAAATTATGGTATTTACAAAATTCATCTTGATGGTACCAATCTAGTTTAGATTGATGATCATCCATAGGTTTGATTTCAATAAGGGTGATCATATTAACATCAATTAGCTAATCAAGGACCATTTCAATGGGTACTCCCAAGCTAGTGAGAGGTCTTTTGCTAGTTCGAGGCTTGGCTTGCCTTGTGAAACTTGAATGGAGGAGACATTTTGTTATTTTATGGGGTTTTTATTTTTTACTATTTGAATATGACACTTTTTGGAATCAATCACCCCATCTCCCATGACATTCTTATTTTTGTTGAATGTTTTTGACTTCCTTCAAAAGGATTTGCCCTAATTTTTATTGTGCTCACTTTGGGAATATAGTTTAAATGTCCCTTTTTCAATAAGGGCCTTTTCAATTTGCATCCCTTTCTTAATTATTTCATTGAATGTTTTAGAACATTAGATTTTTAATAGATATTTGAGCTCAACATTAAGGTTATCAATAATATTTTAGGTAACTCTTTTTCAAGTACTATACATCATAGGTGGCTTGTTAAGCTTCTCCATCTTTGCAAAAAGTATGCTTTAGTTAATTACTTGAAGCTAGATATAGACCCCTTGGGTAGGTGCATGAACCATTTTAAAACTAGTCCAGTAAGGCATTTTAGGAAAAGTCTTAATAAATAGGTATCTTTATATGCTACTTCATGGCAAGACACATATAAATATTTTACATGATCTCATGGATCACCTTTCTCTCTATATTTTTCAAACTTAGGCACCTCAAAGTGGGGAGGGAAAGGTATTTACAAGATACTTATGCCCAAGGGTGAAGAGCAAAATATTCATATTTTTACTTTAGTGCTTGTGAGCATGGATCTATTTGTTGGAGAGTCTCCATCACTTTCTGCTCTTGTGAGAATGTGAGGTCCCCAAGAGGATCAGTGGTTTGATTATGACTATTTTGGGGGATATGGGTGTCTTGAGTGTTTTGGGTGTTTTGGGCAGTTTGACAGGGGGATGATGGACATTGATTTTGGGCATGAAGTAAAAGGTTTATTTGTTGTGTAATTTGGTCTAATCAATTCTCTAAGATATTTTGTCTCTAATTAGCCTCAATAAAATTATTTCAAAGGGGTTCAAGATGTTCTTCTTATATATACTCATGCTCTACACCTTCCTCTTCTTTGAGTATTTGATTGGTATGTGCATTTTGATGTGTTGTATTTGGATGGGTGGGAGGATGGACTATATATTATAGGAGGCTATAATCAAAAGTTGAGGGTAGTGTGCCCCCTATTTTAATGGCACAACATAAAACATGATCATGGTTTTTATAGAGGTATCAATCAATTAGATTTTTAACCTCATCATTATGGAGGGGATTAAATTGTTCATCTTCTCCTCTAGGGGTATGCATATCACTATGGGTATCATCATGATCTTGAGTTGGATCAACTAGATTCCCCAATGGTTCATTATCTTATTTGGAATATTATCCAATCCTAAGTTGGGCATGGGTGTGAATCACCATTTTGGATGAGGAAAAGAGATATGTGATGAGGTGTGATTAGGTCATATGGGAGTGTTTGAAAATTATCTTAGTCTCGAAACCAAATCTACTAGTGGTTAAATAAAGTGATGCGATGATTTTAGTAAGGGATGGGATGACTATGACTATGAATTACCAAAAGATAATGCCTTATAAGATTCTAATCTAGTAAGGATGAAAGAGAGTGATGGGATCAAATACATTATCCACTAGCAAAGGGATGATTTGATGGGTGATAGGTGAAGAAGACACTTGATAAGGATGAGTGATGGATGTTACATTAGAATCTTACTAAGAATATGTATGTTGATAATACCTAGTCTAGGATGTAGGAAGTGATAATAAGGACTAAAAGGATGGGTGACCACTAGTACTTGATTCCAAGACTAAGTTCAATATCTAAGGGTGATGGAAGAATATGAAATGGATGGGGTATGGGAAATAGAAGATATAAGATAGGAATATGTGGATGAATAGAAATAGAGATAATAGGATGGATATTAGGTGGGTGGAATATATGATAGGTATGGGATAAGTGATGGAAGATATAGGATAGACAAGAAGGATTACCTAAGAATTAACTAGGATAAAAATATATAATGGATATTGTTGGATATGAGGAGTATGGAGGATGTAAGATGGGAACTAGATGGATGGTAGAAAGTGTGGTCTGGGTGGACAATACAAGATGGGTAGATGATATAGGGTGGATGTAGTGGGGTAGATAGAAATTATGAGATGTCTATTAGATTATATGGAAGATGAAATATTAGGGTGTGGAGGATATGAGATGAGGATGGTGGTTTACCTAAGGGGTATCTAAGTTATTACACACAAAATAGGGTATGGTTGACTCAGTTTACAAATGATATGGGTCTATCACAACACTCAAGAAACACACACAATCATGATTCCTAAATTAGTCAAGTAATAAGGGCATGTAACTTGATGCCTACACCATCAAATGGATTCACGGGTGAGGTTGTAGGTCGGTGACCCATTATAGAATCTTCTAAACCCTCTCAACCCCATTTGCACATAATGGTTACTTAAGAGTTGATACTGACTCTGGTAGTAGTACACTTATTATGGTTGAAGGATCCTAATCTAGGTTTATACAAGGGTTTTTAGGTGTATCCCCTATAACTAGGGCCCAAGTCCATATCGGATGTTATCTAATCATCATATGTATTGGAGCTTAATTTCCCCTCACTCAACAAAACCCTTTATGGGGAATTTTGGTTAGGCACCAAATGACAAATCTCTTGATTTTTATACTCCAATCAAACTCAGAATTTGGTCTAGTATGTGGTGATGATATCCATGTCATTGACCCCTAGTTTATAATCCCATGCATGGGGATGAATTCCATGTCACGTGCTATCTTAGACTCAGGGGGATAACAAAAGGCATGCACAACATGATTAATTTACTAGTTAATTATTTTATGTGGGGAAGACACAAGTATATACAATCAATTAATCATATATAAAAGTAAAGTAACACACAACAAGTAAGTATATACAAATGAAAAAATTAAAATATAAATGTTTTGGCAACCCTCTTCAATCACAAGGGTCAGAAAAGAAAATGGGGTGCCTTAGTCTTGATGGGTCCTGCACCAAAAGGGTTTAGTAGTTTAATTTATACAAAACCATGACTTTGTACGAAAATACAAATACACAATGCAATATCACAACCAAAAACTATAAAGTCATAATTCTAATGCAAAATCCTAGATCATGAGTGGTGATCTTGTAGAAGTTAGCTAACTGTGATGGTTAACTTGCAAAACCATGACAATTAGATAAAATCATAACTAACAAATCAAAATCACAATTCATAGAAATTTGAAATCTATGATTTCATATAAAATGGGAAAATTATAAAATATATCTAAATAAGATAGATAATAGTGAGATAAATCATCTAGAAAAATATAGAACGAATAGATTAACAAATAACAAAATGTTTTCTCAGCTAATTATGATAGTTGACTATATTACTTGAAGTCCTTGATGAATAAACTCTCACAAAAATGATTTATGCCAATATATATATATATATATATATGTATATATATATATATGTATATATGTATGTATGTATATATAATGATAATGCTATTATGTAGATAGAATGATATAAATTACTGAGCTTAATGCCTATCTAAATAGATGACTCAAACTACCTTATCTCCTTTCTAAGCACAAAACTATAACTAAAATCTACAAGATCGCTATTCACAAGTCAAAATCATAAGTTCAAAACTTGTAATATTGTAGCAAGGGTTAAAATAGGTTTATGATGAGGTGTTTGATATTTTCCTTGGTTTTCCTCTTACACCTATTGTTCTTGCAGATGAATAACAAACTTTAGAATACCTCTGTAAGCAGTTAGGCCAAAATAACTATAGGCAAAAATGGTTAAGATAAATAAAGAGACCACCTTCGTCTATTACATAAGAAAAATTATAATTGTTAAATAGGACTAAAAAACCCTTTTGTCTAAAAATTAGAATCTATATCATAGGTTTTACTATTTGAATAAATAAGGTCAAAAATATGAGTCTTGAAGGCAAACCCGTAGTTACCATGACAAAACCACATATGGGAAAGTTATGATATTACAAGTTATGGTCAAAATGATTAAGGCTTGATTAATACTCATTTCCTGCACACCAGATACTAAAAACACCCCCCAAGATAACACAAATAGAACAATAACAACCTATAGAAAGATAAATTGCAGATAAGAACTAGAGATATAGAGAAAACCCAAGTTATACAAAACCATGACTTTAACTACAAGATCATTATTACCAGGTCAAAGTTGCTATTTTAAAATCTATAATATTATCATCAGGGCACAATCAATCATAATGATAGGATATCCCTTATTTCCGTACATAATAGAATATAAACACACTTCTAAATAGAAGACAAAATATTGATCATCTTGTAAAAGGGTTAGTCAGAAGTGGAATATATAAATATGAGCCTAACTACTAGGTTTTGCAAAATCGTGATTCTACCCTAAAAAACCATGATTAATAGGGAAATATCAAAACTATCAAAGTTTCAGTTTTTTCAAAATTTAAAAACCTAAAAAATTCAAAAATAGTTAGCAATTAAGCCTAGTAGTTAGATGATATCATGACTTAGCTTGCAATATCATAACTACAATATTGCTAATACTAGTGTAAGATCGTTGATTGTCTATGCATGAAAGTTTTTAAAAATTCAGTCCTTAATTCACATCTAGATGTTCCTAAAAACTTTCAAATCACTTACATCAACATTATAAGGTTATTTTAGTGAGTAATATCCCATCGTGGTTGCTAAAATGTAGACTAAATTTTAGATTCAACTCATATTACTATATTTAGTAATAAAAACCTAAAATCTAAACACACCAATAGGAGGGGATAAAATATATAATTAGCTCAATAAGAAGACTCTTACCATCACTTTAACTCACTGTGGCTCCTCTCCAAGATTTTCAAATGGACTTTTGATGCCAAATTGAAGATTGTTGGATTTCTTGCTTGATGTTGATAATGGATTTCAATAGTCAATTTAAGCTTGATAAAGGCTTTTAGTGGATGCAAGAAGGTTGGTTATGGATGTGAAATAAAATTTAGGCTTAAATATTTCATTTTTCTAAATTTTTCAAGTTAGTTTCATGGAGGGAGTGAGCTTAGTTATATAGGAATGGAGGGAGAAATCAATGTCTCAAATTTAATTTTGAGCCATTGGGATTAATGGCTAGGGATTTTCCATGAAATTTTTAATTCCACAGAGATCTCTAAAATATAAAAGTCTAGATAAAAGGGACTAAAATGGAGGAGATTTATATAATCCTCCAATTCTGTAAATCTTCGAATAGGGTTTAGGGGTTTAGGAATAGCTAGGAATAGGGTGGTAGATGGGTAGGTGGAATATTTTGTACTTTTACATTGGTAGGTTGTTTAGGGGGTAAGTTAGTGGGTAAATAGGTTTTGTTATGGAATAATGAGGGGATTAATTGGTTATGTGATGGGGCAAGGTTTATAGGATGTAAGAAATGGGATATGGACAATGGGACATTAGTTAAATTATCTAGGAAATGTTAAATTAGTCAGATTAGTGGAATTGGTAGAATTAATGGGGGGAGTGGATTTTAATACATATAATTTGTGTTCAGAGGAAATAGTCCAGACCATGAAAAAATAAATTTAAGACCTAGTGGTAGGGTATATAATACCTTTATGGAGATAAATGGTAATTAGGGAAAACCATAGTTGAAAATCTAAGGTATTACAAAAGTTAAATCTTAGATTGCACAAGATAAGAAAGAGTATACTTTAAAACATCAATAAAAAAGGCATCCAATATAGGATTATTTTTAGCTAGGGGATAGACTTGGAGGGCAAAACTTATAGTATATGGCTTAGATATAGCTAATTATAGGCTTTTGTCATCCTAATATGTTGAGAGAAATTATATAGGTTGTACACAACATATGTCACTCAGTTGAACTATAAGTCCTACAGTGGTAAAAATGGTAAGTACCATAGGCAAAGATAATAGTTTATTAATGTGATACACTAGAAGGTTGATCTAAATCTTGTTAATGATTTCACATTTTAGTAGTGATGAAAAATGTAAAATGTAAAATTAAATAAGTAAAGTTTGTAAAAATCTATTCTAATAAGTAAGATATAAGTCCTAATTGGAAAGGATAGTAAGTCTACTAGGCAACAAATAAATCCACATTTGTGAAAACACCATAATGGCAATATGAACATATAATTTAAAGTATAACAATATAAAATTAGATTGAGGTTGTATACAGCTTGTGTTAAGCCCTAATTAATAACTCTTAAATGCCAAAGGTTCAACAAGGTTATGATTTTTTTAATTTTCTAAATATATTAAGTAAACTAATTAAGAACCTCTAGTCCAAGGTTAAAGGAAGAGTATTTTGGTTACATGATATAACTAATAGATGGATGAATACGTGAAAGTTAAAATAAAATCATTAATGATGTATGTATGTTTGAATTCTATATGAATACCTAGGATCCTCAATTTATCTCTCACAACCCTATTTATGTTACTTGTTGCAAAGTGGTTTCCCACACCCATATTGATGGTTGGGGTGGGTAGGGCAAATAATAAATACCATTTATGTTCACACTTATCTTGGCTAATCTAGGTCAAGAGTAACTTTTAAACTTATTTAGGATATATTTGGACATATAGACATTTTATTACAATAATTTTCCATATTGATTTTTTCTGAAGATGTTTTATACTCTGTTGTACTTCATAACTAACATCTACACTCAGTCTTATAATAATACTAGTTTGGAATCTTACATGGAGATTTTTGTAGGTAGCAAACATTGAAAGAATTATATATTACAACTCATTAAGTTTGTATAATCCTATGATTATTTTGATAATCTGAATGATCTTTATGTCAAATAATATTTTTTTAAAGGATCTAGTCAAGACATTCCATTTCAGTTTAAATTTGGTATGGCAAGCAATGTTTATGATGTTAGAACAAATTAAGTCTCAATATTTAATTACTAGCCATAATAGTAATTTATGTTTTTTTAATGATGGGACTATCAACTATTTCTTACTTGATGTGTTGTAGCTATTGACTATGATGGATAGTGAAGAAAGTATGATGTTTAAGCTTGTGTTTCTCTTAAATTTTGGAAACATGCTATGGTTTTTTACTTTAGATTGTATTTTCTAATTGTATCAATCATTGTAACATTAACTATGTTAGATTATTATCCATTTCTTACTCATAAAGTCCTTGATATAGTTGAATGTAGAAGGAAATGTATTGTGTACACATTCAAGTTGGGTGTTATACTTAAAAATGAGATTTCATTAAATCATTTGATCCCTTGCGCTACCCTATACATGTGGACTCATAACACATGAAGGGTCTCTTTAGTTGGAATAATTAGATAACTTGGATTCATGGATCATCATATATTTATTTTTGATAAAATGGATTGTGATTAAATATTGAATCATTTATAACATGTTATTTTACCTTAATTTAGATTAATGTAATCAAGATTGACCCCAATAGGATATAAATTTCTAATGTAATTCATGTATTAAAATATGGAATTCAAGCATACATATAATTTTAAAATACTAAAATTGATTGCATTGATTTGACAAGTTGCATATGTGATGACAAAGGGATGATTTATTAGATTTTATAGTTGACTATCTGATTATGAGTGTATGTTAGAAATTTAAATTAGACTAAAGAAACCATGGGATTCATATAGTTTAGGAACTTGTAATTCTATCTGAATAGGGTTAGTTTTATCAATATTGGTTAATATTGTTAGTCAATACTAACTTTACTAATCAGTAATGACCTATGCAAAAGGAGGGACTATGATCAATAGTTTACTATGAATATGATTAATAAACTATAAATTAGGCTAAATCAACCATGTAAACTATAGTCAATTTTATAGTTTAATAGTGAATATGAATATTATCAATGGTCAATTTTATAGTTTACTATTGATTGTGAATGTATAGTTTAGTAAACTATTAATCATATTCATAGTTTACTATTTGATTGTGAATGTATATTAAAAATTTTAATTAGGATAAAGAAACCATGTGATTCATCTATTCTAGGAACTTGTATTCTATCTAAATAGGGTTGGTTTTATCACTATCAATCAATATTATCAATCAATAATGACTTGTACTAGTTAGTAATGACCTATGAAAAAAGGAGGGACTTTGACCATATAGTTACCTTCACATGTATCTTTATGTTGTGTATATGGAATCCCTGATCATAATGATGCACACAGGTCCATAAATTATCCTCCTTCACATT
Source organism: Torreya grandis (assembly GCA_037957365.1). Classification (NCBI taxonomy): domain Eukaryota; kingdom Viridiplantae; phylum Streptophyta; class Pinopsida; order Cupressales; family Taxaceae; genus Torreya; species Torreya grandis. The sequence goes on along the minus strand of JARHVA010001337.1, from coordinate 2,255,258 downwards.
GAAATGATAGGTGTGCATATGAGGGATGGAAACTACAGACACTTAAAGCCAAGCACTTTATATTGATTCTAATCAATATTCTATTCATTATCCAATCCCCCTCAATAACTTAATTATATTTTATATCAACATTTTCAACCCCACCAAAATCACTTTTGTTCTGATTATTAATTAACCTTTCTTAACTAAACTAATCTAACCCTAATGGAATTTACCATAAATTTTGGGATATCCATATTATCTAAAGTCAAAAAGGTAATATTACATCATCTTAGTGACATCACATGTGAAAGTCAATGGTAAATGAGAGGAGTGGAAGCAAGCTCTTACACTCTTTTACACCTTCTTACACACTTCTTATTAAACCCTATTACACACATTAAAAGGGGTCATGATTGAACTCTTATTCCAAATATCTTCCACACTCCAAACTTATTTAAATGGACCCTCTTACATTTCCAACCTCCAATATTGATGAAGATGAGGACACATTCCTAGCTCTCTTTTGGAGATAAAGATGGATTTTCTTCACTGATTCAACAAGTATATAGATTGAAGGCACCCCCTCCATTATAGACAAGATCATTGAACCTAAACTTAATCTCCCAAAATACTTAATGATCTTCACAATTATAAATCTAATTATCAAGCCAAATCAAGTGTAGACAAGGGTGGATGCTACCCACATGCAGATTCAACATCACTAAAGATCTCTAATTCTATGATTCGATCACAAACCTATTCAAACCATAATGTAAAGAAATTGATTCAAGGGAGTTATAATTTTTTTGTGGTTTTTATTCTATTTTATTCATATTTTGTTTAATCTTTCTCAAACATAGTGAATAGGCTTATGGTTTTAGTTTCATTCAATTGTTTTGATGTGTATTTAGTAATGGTCAAACTAACCCTCTTTGCCTTCCTCTCTCACATAATAGAACTCCAAATGGGACCCAATGCATCCAATGAAAATTTATAGACCCTTCACATTATTCTACTTTTAATAATTAGCCTAATAATTAGATTAATTCACCTCTTTTTCATCAAAATCTTTCTTATTTTTGTTCCAGGTTAAATTGGTACAAACACACTATGTATTGCTAGATTCATCCCTGATAAATGGAAGAAACACTATCTATTTTCTATTTTAATATGTTTTTATAGGCCATTATTATTGATGTAAATTCCCTACATATCAATGGAAATACCATACATATTAGTAAAAATACCCTACATATTGGTAAAAATGCCAGGCATATTTTATTTTTTGTGTTTTGGGAAAATAGAAAAATGTGAAATAAAATGATGGAAACATGGATGATAATGATGAAAATTCCTAAACTATGGAAACATGGATGAAAATTATGGCTTCCCACTATGATCAATAACCCAAATTTTGAAGGCTCATTATTCCTCGTCTAGGCTCCATTTTCGGTGATTTTTTAAAAAAATGTGTGTTTTCTTATGATTTTTCTAAATTTTTAGTTAATTTATCTTCATGTTGCATATGATTTTCATAAAATAAAAATATAAGGGTAATACTATTTTTTATTGTAGGTTGCCCATTATAAAGAACATATTAGGATTCTAACTTATTTTTCATAGGTTTTTGTTGTCAAATATCACATTGCAAACTAATAACCACTTTGTTCCAGGTCCTTGGTCAAATATATAGATTTAAAACTCAAAACAGATCATTTTTCCTTTTTTCAAACATTTCCATTTTGGTTTAAAACAAACAAACAAACACTTCAATTTGGGTTTAAAAGTTGTTCATTTCCAAGTCATTTCCTTTCTTACACTTGTATAATTTATTTTTCCTTATTGAAGTTTGTGTTTGTGTGGTTCCTCCATGCGTATGCTCTCCCCTTTTTTGGGTAACCCATAAATGTGAATATAACCATTTGTTTTTATCCTAGAATATTTACGTAAGTATGATATTCACTTTCTTCTAGTGGGATTCTTATGAATTATAAATGATGATACCTTCCCCTTTTCATTTTAGGCTATATAATTAAGGTGTCATTGCCTTCTTATGGGTCTTTAGGGCACAATGACTATGGGTTGATATCCCAGTATTCATACCAACCCCATACATCTAATGAGTGATAAATAGTTGGTGTCATTAGGGCCTAGAAAAATTCCTCATAAAATGTTTCATGAAAGCAATGGGTTAACTCACAATGACAAGCCATTATACATCATCATCAAAGAATATATGGACTCTTCAATTGGATATGCATCCTCCTATTAATAAATCAACACTTGGATCTCTTCTTCAATGAATTTTGTACCCATCTTGGGACCTATAGTAAGCCAACAATTTTTTTTGATTAAAACCTATTGGACATAAAACCTTCACGGATGCATAGGTGCAAAGGTAACATCCCCCAAATATTTCCTATCACATATAAAATTTGAGAGAGGGTGGGTATTTCACCTAAATTTAAAATTTTATTAAAACCAATCCTTAAATTTATCCTCTCAAAGTGAGTGTATTGAAGGCTTAATTATTGTGATGTAATATTGATTCACCATTAAGATAGGATCATGTAATTGAATTCTATTTTCTTGGATGTTGTTTCAAAACCCACTGTAGATCCAAAATCAAGTCTAAAAATCAAAGTCCAAAACATAGTCCATATACACTTATGTGATGAGGTGTTACGATGTCCATATTTTGATTCAAAAATTACTCCATTCTACCTATTATGTTGTCAAATTCAAAACCCAAAATTTGTCCATATCAAACTCCTTCTAGATGTCATGTCAAAATTTATCCAAATGCATACCCATCTTGTCTAAACCATGTTGTTATGCTATCATTTTTGAACCAATGCTAATTCTAATCAAATTCCAAGCAATTTGAAACCAATCCAAAACCACATTAAAATTAGAATATAATCCTAACATCTAATTTGATTCAAACAAAAGTCAAATACTATTCTAAGATTCAATTAAATAAAAAAAATTAATCCAATCAAGCTTAATTGAAGTTAAACATTCAAGAATAAAGGCAAGTCAAACATTGTCTAAAACACAACTTTAGTCCAAAGTTCACACAAATTCAAATCAAACCAACATTCCAAAATGAAATGTTCAAAGCCTAATTTAAATTTTAAAATAAATTCAAACAACTTAGGATAAGCATTCCAAGTTCAAAAATTCTTAAAAAATAAAATTCCTATTCTACATTCACAAGTCAATTTTCCAAGATAAACAATTCAAAGCCCAATCCAAACTCAAACACTTTCAAGATCCAAACATTACATGCTTACATCCTTTATGATATATAGACACTTTAAAGCATTTGATATACCAAGATTTGTGCACCCTTTTGGAAACAAGTTTCACTCACACACCTTTCTTATTTGGATACTTACATTGACAAACATTGATTGAGATATTCCACTTTGACATTTGCATTGACAAACCCAATTAAACATTCAATGTCTACCAAAGTTAAATTCAACTTTAAAATCCAAATCAATTTCATCTTGAACCATATACCAAGCCAATCAAATCCAAATCATGGTTCATCTTGAATCATAACTAATTCTAAAATCAAAGTGAAATCAAATACAAATTGAGTTTTCCTTAAGTCACATTCAAATTTTAATTCTAAACTGGTCAAGTTTTATGATTTAACTATTTGAATTCAAAATATTGAAGTAAAAATAATTCAATATTCCAAGTCATTTCAAATTTGACCAAAATCAACTTCAAATCCACATATTAGAATAATGCTAAATTAGGTCTATTTTGACCAAATCCAATTATTTTGAATCAATCACATGCCAATAACAATCACTTCTTGTCTTTTAATTCAATCTCCTACACCTATCAGTTAGGAATGACTACGTCATGTCATCCATCATTTCTTTTATTTGAATCATATCAATCAATCTTGCCCTCTTTGGGGCCAACCCAAGCCAAGCCAATTACATTGAATCAAATCTACCCTCTTTGGGACCATTCTAATTAAGCTAAGACAACCCTCTTTTGTCCTATTTAAATCAAAGACCAAGACCACCATATTTGGGCCCATTTTAATAAAATACTAATATCATCTTCTTTGGGACCATTTAAATCAAATAAATCCACCTTATTTATGCCCAATTACTTTCAATCTATTTCCCTTGCATGTATCTTTGATTGGGGCATTATTCCAAGGTTAATCCTAGTCATGGCATATTATAATATTAATAATGTTCTACAATCGCCAGTCTTTAGTCAATAAGTGATGGATTAACTATCTTAATTTATCCAACAACTAATCCATTTGGCATCTACTCTTGACATTTCATCCCTTCATCCACAAGCTAATCCGGTCTTACAACCACAACAAAGCCAATAGTCTAGACCTATTATGTCATTTCCCATCTAAAGGCCATTATATATTTAAGACCCAAGTGTATCCAAGTTTGATAACTAACCAATTAAAATGTCATGATACCCTTTTAAAACATGATAATATATGTCCACTTCCAAAGTAAGATCAAGATAGTCAACCCATTGTTGACATTTTTATCGAATCACCCATCTTTGACCAAACCTAAACCATTGTTGGTCCACCTTTATTTTATGAAGGACCTATATTTGAAACAAGACTCATATTCTATGAGCCCATCCTTGAAAATACCATTATTATTTATAAATAAGCCATTATTCATCCATTGTCAAATATTCTCCATTTTAGAAAATTCCTTCATCCCAAATCCTTCATTTCCAAATGAAAGGTGAACAAGGTATTTGTTAAAAATGCAATTAAATAGTCCCTATTTGTGGCTATATTTACATCATAAACATGTTCCATTTTAGAATCAACATTTTCTCAGCATCAACATCAGAATCAGATTCCATTCTAGAACTAATATCAAATTTAGCATCAGATGTAGAACAAATGTTAGTCTCAACATTAGACTCAAATCCTCTTGAGTTAGAATCAACTTATATATATATATATATATATATATATATATATATATATATATATATATATTAGTGTATATTATTATATTAGGTTTTACACTTTTACAAGATCCATTTGAGTCTAAATAAAATTCAAAATCAACATACATTAATAGTTATTCTGAAATTGGTTACGTACTTCTGGTAGATCCACTTGAAGAAATTTGTGATCCTTATATGGTTTTTGAGGAAATTTTATTTATCATTGATGCAAGTTATCCTAGTATCATATATGATGGTTATGAAACCTTTTAAACTCTCATTGATATTACTTCTTTTCAAACTAATTTCCCTAACCATTATATTAACATACCACATCTCACAAGCATTGATTAGGACTGACTAAATCACACATTATTGAAATTAGTCTATGGAGACATCTTAATTACATAATTTTTGGGGATCTAAGATAAAATTTAGGTAGAAGAACAATCTCCTAATGAAACCTTATTTGAGGCACTAACAGATAATTGAAGTTTAAACTCGACATCTTCTAGTGAAACCTTTTTTGAGGTGTTATGGTGCAATTAAAATAAAGAATATTTTTTTGGTGAAAACCTGTTTGAGGTTCCAATATTTGATCTAATTAGTTCCTCATTATTTGATGAAGACATTATTGAAGTCAATATCAGCACAACTGATAATTTACAACATATTCAAATTATAACATCTCTTAAGCCTAAACAAAAAATAATAATATGGACTTATTGAGAGAATTTATAGATTCATTTGGCCCTTTTAGAACCAAAATCATGTCAAATATGGAATCAACAAAAATGTTTGTGACTAAAAATCCAAAAACTCATTTGTCCCCCAATAATTATAAATTTCATTGTGATCTTATTATTCATTCAAATCCTATATTATATTAGAAAATTAGATCATTTATCCATTGCCTATCTTTATTTACCCATCTTGGTGGTACTCTTTTCTTTAGAGGCAATGAAGACATCTTGTATAGAGGTTTGGAGGAAGTATAATCAATAGCCAATTATAATCATGAAACAAATACTATAGTCTACAAATATAATATAATCTTAATATAACTACTATTCCAAAAAAGTATTGGCTAGATAAAAAATGGTCCACATTGTGCATCTCATAATTCTCTAGTGAGTTGAGATGCTACAAATCAAAAAATCAATTCAAAATAAAAAGCATTGAAAAGAGAAAGATAAATAATTTATCTAATGGTGAAAACCATGATTTTGGCACCTTGGGCAAGTACCATGATGAAAATTGAGTTTATGGTGTCATGCACAAATAATTTTTTATCTGCAAGTACCTTGACACTTGGGGGCAACCCTATCCACATTAACAACCATTCCATTGTAGTCATTTTGGCCATTAAATCCTATTTAGCCTAACCCATATTATTTCACTCATAAATATTTCCAAACCTTATTATATAAGTAAAAGGTATATTTAGACCTATTTGGGAAACATTTTATCTTATTACCTGCATGATAGTTCAACAATTGGATGCATTTGGTTCTCATGTGACGTAGTCCTTGGAGACTCTTAGTACCTTCCCTCATTGTCATCCATTTTTAGTTAAAAATTATGCATTCATCCTTCATTAATTATTATCTCCCACAATGGTCTAACTATAGTGGCTTTAGGTATGTTTGGACTATGTAGGTCATGATCAATTTCTGAGGTCATCTTAGCCACCCTTATTTCAAACTCTCACTATTTTGTGAGTTAATATTATGCTTCCACCATTTTTTGAGTTAATACTCCCATGATCTCACTATTTTGAGATTTGAAACATTATGTACTTAATTCTCCATTGATTTGACATGCTAAAAACCCTAAAAATAATCAAAACATTCAAATAACTAAAAATCCTAAAAATGAAAAAGGTTCACAATCTCCATGAGAGATATAAAGCCACAAAATCCTAAGCATTTAAAAAGGATTAAAATATCTATGAGAGATATAAATCCACAAAATTCAAAACATTTTTCTTGTCCTAAATATAGTAAAAAATGCTAAATACAATCAAGTCCTAAAACATTGTTTGGATGTATCCTTCCCAAATCTTCCCTATTTAGGGAAAATCATATCAATCCAGTTCAAGCTTGAAAATGTTTCCCTATTTGGGGAAAGTCAAGTTCATAACTTATTTGGGGATGTTTATTACCACTTTATCCCCTTTCACATGTATCCTTACTTTGGTCATCATCCAATTATTAATATAATTGAGCCTATCAAGTGGATTATTTGACTTGGTTAAATGAAAAGATGCTTGTTGTTGCTTTTCTTTTTGGTTTGTGTTTTCTTACTTGTTTGTTTTCTTGTTGATTTCATTTTTTTTCTATTGCTTTGAATTATTCCATTTTAATAAAAAGGTCATCATCATGGTGATTCCTATCATGCAGTTGTACTTGATTCCATTAATCAATATACACAAACATTGCCATCATAGTTTTTATCATTGGTGTATTATTGTTAATTGTCTACTAGATTGGGGGTCAGTCCATATGCACATTCTATTCATATGAACATGATATTTTATATCATGGTGTATACCATAATGTGCTACATCAAAAATATAGTAATGGAGGTATAATACATGATGTCGCAATAAAAATATCCTTGTCTACCAATCTAAACACATAATAAAGAACAACATGGCTAATCTATATGTTAATCATGATACATATACAAATGAGCATATATAAAAATTCAATCATTTTACATCATGAATTATCCATCAAATTCAATCAAAACTCATCATCATCTAGTCCAACATTTTCATTTTTTTCTCTTTTTAGGAGAACTACATTGGCCTAAGGTCTATTTGGACCATGTAGGCATCACTCAGTTCCATTCAATTTTTGGGGTTTGCTCAGCCACCATTAGATCATTATTATTTAAACATCATTTTCTTCTTCCAATAATATATATCATCATTTTTTTCATCCTTATATTCCTATATTTTTACAAATTTTTCATTATTTGAAATTTTTTTATACCATTTATACTTTCATTTATGCATGCTCATCTTTAATCTATGTAATAGGGTACATCCTTGAGCTATGCTTACCAATCAATCAATTAATCAATAAATTAATTTTTCAAAACAAAGATCTAACCTACAGGGGAAATTAAATAATACCAATCAATGACCAAATCCATCCTACTGGGGAAGATCAATTTTAATCAATGGTTAATCCCCCTCTTGGGATAATTCAATCATTTAGTTTTTCTTCTAACTCTAAACTCACAGATTTTGTCTTTTTGGGTAAAATAAAAGAATGAAGTGTATTTTGGGATTGATCATTCCCTAATTCCATAAATTTTTTCATGTCTGGGGTAAGTCAAAATGTGTTGCTTATCTTGGGATGTATCCTTCCCAATTCTCCCTTATTTAGGGTAAATCATTTTCTACTCTATCATCATTGGATATTAAACCTTGAAATCATTATCTAACCTAGATTAATATCATCCATGACTTTATTTCACTCTTATTCTTATCCATTTTATTCTTTTTGAGGGCCCATCTATCAAAACTATTTTTTCGTCACCCCCTTGAGGGGGCATTGCGAGCATCCCAAACATCATTTAGGGCATCAATGTGAATCCATTTTCAGTAAATTAAACAATAATAAACAAAACATGAACACATCATTATTAAATATTTATAATTTATTCTTAACAACTTTTTCATTATTTGAAAATACATTATTTTACCTGGTGTCTCTCAATGCCTTCTCAAATAGGGTCAAAATGTCAATTCTAATAAGTCTTCTATTCACTATCCAATCCCTACTAATCAATTACTTATATATTCTTTTAACACTTTCAACCCCATCATTATCACTTTTCTTCTAATTTTTAATTAACATAATCTACCCTTAATGGAATTTTCCATAACTTTTGTAATGTCCATATTTATCTAAAGTCAAAAAGATAATATTACCTCATATTAGTGACATCACATGGAAAAGTCAATGGGAAAGGAGAGGAGTGGAATCAAGCTATTAAAATTTATTACACCTTATTACAAACTCATTATTACACCCTTTTACACACATGAAAAGGGTTCATGATTGCATTTTTCTTCCAAATCTCTTCCACACTCTAAATTTATTTAAATGGACTCTCTTACATTTCCAACCTCCAATAATGATGAAGGTGATGACTCATTCCTATCCCTCCATTTGGAGATCAATATGGATGGCCCTCACTAATTCAAAAATTCTATAAATTGGCCCCCCCTCTATTATAGACAAGATTCTTGAACCTAAACTTACTATGCCAAAATACTTAAGGAGCTTCACAATTATTAAACCAATTCTCAAGCTAAATCAAGTGTAGGCAAGGGGAGATGCTACTCACTTTCATATTCAACATCACCAAAGACCTCTAGTTGTACCATATGATAGCATGCTTCTTTGAACTAACAATAAAAGTAAATATTTCAAGGAATGTATAAAATGTTTGTGTTTTATCTTCTATTTGATTAATCTTTCATTTAGTCTTACTCAAACATAGTGAATAGGATTAGGGTGTTAGTTTCATTCAATCATTTGATGTGTATTCACTGATGGTCAAACTAACCCTCTTTGGATTACTCTCTCACATAAACCTTAAAAATATGGGAAAGTGTAATGGGATAAGTTGACCCCAATCACACCCATTTGATGATTCATTATTGCCCATGTATTTGGATACTTTGAAGAGATAAATAAAACCACACATATTTCTCACACCTAGTATGATTGTGTAATTGTGATCTTTAAATATATGTATGTAGATAATTATTTAGAATTGAAACTTGATAATTATTAATTTAAATTATATTTATTTTAATTTAGACTTGGCATGTGACTGAGCCTAGTGATAGATTCACAATTTGGGAAGAACATGGAAATTTTTTTCAATGTGCAATAGTGTATAGATGTGAACCATATAAGTTTGAAGTCCTTTTTGAATGAGGCCTTGATTTTTTTATATATGATTCCAATTGGTTAATTTATCACACATTGAAATGTTATCCATTTCTAGGAAAAGGTTGGGTTTTTACCAGATTAGGTAAGTGTCAACTAGTGATACTAATTGAATATATTGGAATTGTTTTATTTGTGGGTAAACTGAACTAAGAATTTAGAGATGTTTGTGTAAGATATTTAATAGGATTTAAATATATATATATATAGGTTATTGAATGTGTATAACAAAATAATAGGAGGTTCAACTCATAAGATAGCATGCAAGTGTGAGAGAATGGTAGATTAGGGCCATGTTTGTGAATGTGTGTAAAGCTTGTCATTTTCAAGTATAGAAGACCAAATTTTAGTATCTAAAAATGAGTCCCTTATATTATAGCTATGGAATTACTAAATTAAAAGGATAAAATGTACCTGATTATGTATAACACACTTTGTATTTGTTAAGAAGCTCCAATTATGCATGTCACTCAAAATCAAAACTTGCAAGCATGTGTAGTCAAACTCTATATATTGAAAATTTTAATTTGAAATTGAATTTTTCAATTTTTGAAAGAAAAAGGGTCAAAGTACATCTATTTTTTGGTTAAAACCATGCCACTATTGTAAATTTTTAGAGATTATGATTTATTTTTAAATCATTGGATAAACTTGTGCTTCCTTGCTAAAGCACATGGAGAGTTGAGGTGATTTTCCCCCATATTTTTGTAATTATGCATGCTCTTAGGTTGGGAAAGAAATATGCCACAAGCCTCATGAATTTAGGGAAAAATATGCAATTTACTAACCCAAATAATCATGTAGGTAAAGAGAGAAGGTATCATCAGGTTAGGTTTTCTTAACTAAAAGGAATCAACCACTGAAAATGGACTATACATTAAATGTATAGTTTCATTCAAGCTTTCTCCATGTAATAAAAATGCATGATCAAAAGGAAATGAATAATTTTCATGACCTTATCATGAACACAAGTTTTATTGTATATTTTCACTCAATGTAAAATAGAATCCATGATCAAAAGAGAATGAACAATGTTAATGCCCCCATAATGACCACAAATATGATAAGGGTGAAGTTGAATGACAACCATTTTCTATTCAATTATAAATTGTGATATTGTGTGTGTGTGCATGAAACAATAAATCATTTTATGAATATGAAAGTATGTACATGTGTGTATGAACTAGTATCATGCCCCTTAAATTTGTACCAAACAATATAGAATGTTTTGCATTTACATACTAATTTTGAGAACCTGTATCTGAAATTTATATGTATATAGAAACCTATAATTATTGTTCATATGAACCATATTAATATACACCCAAATGTGAATGGAATTTTTCTCAAATGTATATAAAGGAGTGCACATGTATGGCATATTACCCTATAATCTATATCAATGTGCCAATCTATGTCATGTAGCTGAACCATCTAATATCTGAATCATTCTAAATCTATGAAGTTTTCACTTTAATTTTATTTTTTTCACATGAGGGATTACTTATCTATGAAAATACCGCTATAATTCCCCCATTTTAATATGAGGGATGTATCCTATAAGTAACTAATCTCAAAATAATATTTAACTATATCATGTCATGTATAAATATAACACCATTTAATATCATGTGAACATGTGGAGAGTATGTCATCATGGTAATGTATGTGTCAATCAAGGAATGTATGTAACATATGTAATTCATGGCATATAAGTGTCATGTCTATATATATGTATCAATTAAACATGAAATGTAAGGATATTTGAATAAGATTACATAGGAAAAGTGTATGATATTGATCATCGCACCACTCAATGTCAACAAGCTCAAAAATTGAAAGTGTTGATGTCACACATAAGGCCAAGGGATATAAATATGTCATAAAAAAAAGAACAAGGGGCCGAAAATGGGGAAGTAAATATGTCACAAAATTTGGTATCAAGGATGTTGCATCAAACAAGGCCAAAGGCCACACACAATGGACATAAATATTTAACAGATAAGGCCAAAGGGCCACACATAATATACAAACATGAATTATCATTTCATGTAAGATACTAACTACACCAATGGAGCATAAAACAAGGGAGATTTTATACACCATCCATATGTATAAATTCTACATCATGGTATAATAACGTGTCCATGTAGCACTGTGTAAGATATGAGTAACTAAAAAGACATGTGTAATAATTCTAGATAGAATAACTTGGAAAAAAGATCATAGAAAGATATAACATATAACAAAGAAACCTATGGAATAAGATGCCACCAATGTCAGCATGGCCATTAGGTAGAGGAAATTCCAACATCTATTTGTCTATTTGTAATATGTATGCCTTAAATAACACTCATCTACCATGAAATGAATGTATGTATGAAACTAACATACCATATTCATAACAGCTGATAATAACATATGTAAATAACACAATCTAATAATCATATAATGCTTAGGTCATGATTTTGGTTTTTTTTTAATGTTTTTTATTTTTTGATCATTTGATTTTTGATTAATTTTGAATATTTAAGGTCTAAAAAAGTTAACTTTTTTAGACCTTAAATATGTGTAAAAAAGTTAACTATGTGTAAAAACTAACTCTATATAATGATCCTAAATAAGGTGTATTAACCATCTTTGTATAATGATACTAAATAGTTGTAACAACCATCTCTGTTTAATGATCCTAAATATGTGTAAAAAATAATTACAGTGGTGGTGGGGTGGAGGAGGATATAACATTAGTTGTAGAGAGTAATCTCATCATATACCTATAACTATGACTACCCTATTATAATTGTTAGCCAAATTTGGCTACCATTGGTAGCTTAATAAAAAAATTGACCTTTTACACTTGGTATCTATTTCTAGAAAGTCCAAATGAGTGGCTTATACAAGTTTAGAATTATTTAATGTATTTTTGGGTAAATTAAGTTAATACATGTTTAATGTCTTATGCTCATTTCTAACTATCTCAAGTGCAAGTCTTAATTGTCAAGGGTCAAAATGGTGAAACAAAGTGTTTTAAGTCATTTTACATTTGAAAAAACCATTACACACTCCATAATGTTTGTACACTTAATCAAAATGTGTCAAACTCATTTTCTAATGTTTTTACCTTTGAAACTTCTTTGTGTTTTATTTCAACATCCAAGAAAGAACATAATGTCAGTTTTGGCAATTAATAATGAGTTTAAACATTACATCTCCATTATATAGGTCAGTAACAACCTCATGATCATCTTGTATGGAGGTCCATCAGGCCATGCTTTCACTCTTGTAGGTTTATCATGCAAAACTAGGTTCTTAGCCATGAAAATAAGGTGAAAATGTAAGAGAAAAGTACATTTTATAGAAAATGGGAAGTGTTAAAATGTGTGAGAGTTATCAAGTGCCATAATAGGTATGATATAGTGATCAAGGCCCATTATAAAGGGTTATACCTACCTCGAATAGGCCAAACAGTCTTTTTGGGTCTAACATACAGGCCTGAAAGTTAAGAGTCTTCTTCAATGTGTGAACTAGATTGAACAGGTGCATTGAGATAAATGGAATTTGGATATTTTAAATATGAATTTATAATCCAAACTTATGGCATCATTAAATATATTAGGACATTGTACATTATGAACAAGCACTAAGAAGGACTATCACTTTGAAACTACGTAAAACCTTTAAAAGAAGCTTGAGAAGATTCAAAACTTTTCTCAGTAGTACGTTGGGAAGGTGCATGGGATAAAATTAACTTATGGGGAGTTAGTGAGGACCCTTAACTTCCATCTTGTGTAATTAAGTAGAGGGGAGATGTTTTGTACTCTATCAACAATCCTTAAGAGTCTAAACTCTTCCAAACCCTCCTAGAAGCCCAAACCTTGAGTTTTGATCTCTAAAAGATTATAACACACTTGTTTAATATTGGAAAAAAATTATTATCTATGCACACATATATTCACTTTATGGAGTCATTACTTGTCAAGTGTGTATTAAAATATATGGATATATGGCCTAAAATATTGCCTTTTGAAGCTAGTTTGTGATTTGTAATCCTTCCTAACCAGTGGTAGAGGATTATAGAGCTAATAAATAGTTTTTATGGTATTTAACAAGTAATTTGAGAGATATTTATAGGTATGGTACAATTTCAAAAGGGTTGACTAGGTCTAAGTGAAGAAGGGTGACTTATATGGATTTAAAAAATTCAAGTGTAGACCTAAACCAAACTCATAAAAACTCAATCTTGAGTATGTTGAGGCTTTGAAGGTAAGGTTGGGTAACCCTCATATAATGTTACATTACCAATAGTATATGTATATCACAATGGTGTTTGATACAAAATCTTGTATTAAGAGTGCACAAACATGTCTATCTCTAAATCAAGATAAATTACTAATGAGTTTGTGATTTTACCCATCATAGAGGGTTTCCAAACATTTTTATTTACTAATTCACTCTCTATACATCTTGAAAAAAAAATTATCATTCCCAATAATTTTTCAAAGGTCTCTAATATGCCAAAAAAGTCTATACATAGTCTAGAGAAGTGCCTATAGTCTTATATGCAAAGAAATTCCCTTTTAAAGATCATTTACGGTTCTCAAATAAGGTTTTAAACCTAAAAATTGATATAAAATGGAAATAATAGGTTATAGGTCCTAAATAACCAAGATGGGTAATTTTAAGAACTTGAACAAAAGGAAATGTAGACCTACAGGTCTATAGACCTATAGGTTTGCATGTTTGAGCCTTGAACATTACATAGAGGAATGAGGATGGAAGATACAAATAAGGAATATGCCATTATTAAATAATTATAAGTTTGATGAAATTTATAAATAAAAATAATCATTGAATACAAATATTGGTTTGATCCATAATAAACCTCAGTCTCAAACAAGACTAACAAACTTACTAAGAAGCTTCTTTTCCAAGCCTATCTTCAAGAATTTATGAGAATAGGTAATGTTAGCATTGAATTGGTGAATAAAATTTATGGAATAGAGTGTTATGGATTAATAATAAGCTTTTAGGGGTGTTGAATAGGTCTAAGAATTTACCAAAAGACTAAAAACTTCTACAACTACCTACACAGTCCTTTTTTGCACATAATTTGCTCCCTTTTGGCTGAAAAAGGATAAAAAACTTATATGGGATGATTAATTATGGTTAATACCAAAAAAAATAATTATTTTTCATTTATGATATCAAAATATGTGTTTTTGTTAACACTCGATCTCTTAAGGCCTATGCATAAGCAAACTAGGGCTTAAAAGACTAAACCTTACATAACTTGAGTTCCATCCACTGGAATGAATTGAAACATGGAAAAAATACCTCATTTAATTTTTTATTAAGTATTTTTTAATTTTTTGAGTGGTATTTTATGGATTTATATGGTCTTCAATACTGAAGGCTTACAATAGGCCTAATTGGCAAAATTGAAGAGAGAGAAAGTAGGCTTCCCTTGGGATTCAAATCATGAAATTTGGGGTGAAGATGTAATGGGATAATGGGTGCCAAATATTCCTTTATTTTTATTTTAAGTGCTCTATATATCTAAAAACAAGGATATTTACACTAAAATAGGGCTACAAGGGATAGGCCTGCCTCGAGAGAAAACATGTGAATGATGAGAGAAATGGAAGAAAAATGTGTAAAGATGATTAAATTTTGTCCTTTAATAGATTTATAATTAAATTCAACAATTTATACTCCAATAATGTTACTTTTTAACCCATAATGACCCCAAATGGGAAGTTTCAAAATAAATAGATGAGTTACCAAGGCAATGAAGTAACTCCATGCCACTTTTAGAGGGGTATCATTAAAAAAAATGCACACATGTTGAATAGGGAGTTTAGTATTATTTATTAACATGTCTTATTTATTTTGTATTTTCCTCATGAAGATGACACTTTTCTATGCATCTTCTACTTCTCTCTCTCTGTTCTTCTCACATTCTTCTATATATGCTACCTTAAATAGCTTTATATGGATTCTTTGGATGAGTATGGTAAATCCTTGTTCAAATAAACACGTGTACTATTCCTTTTAATGTTTAATAAATCTGATTTTTTCCTTATCATATGATTTTAATTAGTTTACTTGTGTGATTGTTGATGAATGCTAGTATTAGTGCTTTTGCTCTCTCTCATTTGTCCTCTCCTACCTCTTTGAAAATGGATTATCTTCTTGCAGGTCACATGGTGCATTTGGATAGATTTTTATAGTTCATAAGTGGATTTTAGTCATTAGTGTCTTATTTATCCCTCTTGATTATCCCTTATATTTATCTCATTGTCTATGACCTTGTTAGAGGTACAATCACTGAGAGGGGGATGAATCAATGATGCAAGATATTTCTAACTTCAATTGAAATTTTTTCAAACTCTTAATCAATAACCACAAGAATTCATAAATCATACAAGTTATTCATAATAATTAATTAGAGAAACAATGCAAGGTCAAACACATAAGACATGAATTCTATGGGAAACCCTCATGGGGAATAAAATCCACTCTCAAGCCTGCAAACACATGGACTCCTTGCTATAACATGATAAAAAAACATGAGATATTTTATTGAATCACCCAATTCACAAGGAGCACCCACCCATAAGTATGAACAAGAACCCACTTGTTATATATGTTGATCACCCACATAACACCTTATGAAATAAATAACTTGAGAACTTTGATTTCATTTCAATCTAATTAGAAAAATAATGTATAACACCTCTCTTTCAACTCATCACACACACTCAAAATTGCTCATACAAGAAATTCATCCAAACACCCCTTTTGGATCAATCTATCCTTCTTTTCTCATCCTCAATTTACTCTATACTTTAGTCTATCCACTGAGCACACTCCCTTTGATCTCTTTCCTTCATCTTTATCTTTTGATCTATCAACACATCCACATTCAAGTCTAAAAACCATTACATTGGTCTCCACTCTTTATAGAGTCTTCATGAATATAAAATTATATGTTGGACATCATACTTGCCTTACCCCTTCATAATTCTATCATGCTAACACATAGCTCAATTCCATTCTCACATGTCAAATATAGCATCTATGGGTCACACTTCAGAATCTACGCCTTTCAATTAGGCCTTAGTATCCCTTATAGGTCTCATGGAGACATATTACCCCTTTATCACTTCATCAATAAAATTAAGAACACAAGATCACATTCAAATACATGGTTTCACTTCATATGACCTCTATGACATCTTCAAATGAATACATCTGCCAAAACACTCTTTTGTTAACACATAATTTACTCAAAAAATAGTCTTGTACACGTTAACACCATGAATGAGAATTCATATTTAAAATAAAATAAATGAATTTGTATGAATATTCAAACCTCCAAACCAATTTTTTTTTATATCTCTTGAAATTCTCTACAATGTTTCCTTTTATACCATTATCAAATTCTGCATATATCAAAAGTTATAGCTCAAACAATATAGACTAGTTTTTCCTTTGTTAATTTGAATATTCAAACTTCAATTATCACTATGTAAATACAAAACATATTACACTTTTCATCATCTCGCGTCCCCTATAAAAATTTTAAAAATATGCTCCATTGATCTCCTCATGATATTCTTGTCTTTAATTCTTTAATAGCTGACCATTGATCTTTGACATGGGAATTCATAATTAAGACACTTAGCACCCTCACATGCCTTCTGAGCATTGATTATTTAACTCAAATGACACCATCAATATCCAACTACACAAACACCTACATATCATTGATATTTTTTCAAATCATCATAATTGAGACACATGTCACTAGTATGTACAATCTCAGAAACATTTGACATAATGACTTCACATGTGTCATTGATCTTTATCTGTACAAGCATATGCTCACCATTAGATCTTCATCTATCATATTAGATGCTCTTCAATATATCTTTTGAATGCTCATTGTTAGATCTCATGTTGAAAATTTAGTTAACTATAAAAACTTATGAACTCTATCTGAGAGGCCAAATTTACATTGTTATAACTTTTGCGGTGCTCAATGTCTAGACCTAAAATTTGAACCACATGATCACCTTTCATAGGATAATCCATACATGTATCAAAATACTCTTTAAACCTTCACACATGTGAAATATTACATCATAAAACTAATTACTTAGCTTTATCTACCAAGATGACTACTAGAACCTAGACACTCATATGACTAATCTGATGAATTATTTTCACTTTCATAAGCACTCTAAGTACTGATAACACCCCATAGGGTCTCTTTAACTTTACAATACTATCAATAACATCCACCATTTTCATATCCAAGTCAAACACTAAAGAAATATGTAAGAACATTGAATCACACTTTGTCATTATCAATCTAACACACATGACACCTCACCAACATTCTTAGTCACCTTGGAGACATCATTGACAACTATCCAACAATCTCCCCCTTTGTCATTGATTTCAACACCAATACAAATCTTATGCTTAGAATCTCTCTCTCTTCAAGCACTTTCTCCCCCTTTGACACAATGATAGTGGGCTCATCTTTTGATCCTAAGGACCTTGAAAACATTAAGAAGGACTCCCCCTTACATTATGCACATCTCTTCAAGCCTCTCAAACTATCTAAAGTTAGCTCCCCATAACTCCATGCTTTATCTAAAAAAACATCTTCAATAAATCTTCTCAATGAACTAGGTCTGCGAACAACACTTCAAACATTGTCCACACAGTCAATATTATTATGAAACCACCAAAATATCTCATTTATTTATTAGGTTAGCTTAAACATCTGAAGTAGACATGAATAAATCTCATTTGGATCTCATAGCAATAAAATAATTTCCCTTTATCCTCTACAAGCCATCATGGTTTAGAACCTTTTCAAAGCACTCTCATTGAACCATCTCATCTTCAGAATACTATGAACTCCATGACATACACAAATTTTCATATATAAAACTTTGAGACCTTATTCATGATATCAAAAATATGACAACACATTCTCCTCCTATTGAAATGACCTTTTCATGATTCATAAACAAGGAGATGGCTCCTAAGTTTTGTCTTAGATACTCAAATGTGGCCTTTGTCAATCATTTAGTCATAATGTCTACAAGTTGTTATTTTTTAGATACATATTCTAATTTAAAATTTTGATTACTTACTTTTTATCTTAAAAAATGATATCTAATTGAAATGTGATTAGTTTTTTTAGTGTAGAATAGAATTCTTATAGATACTAAATGCTCTAGTATTATCACAATAAATAGGACAAGGTACATTTTGGCTTACCTTATAATCCTCCAACATTTATTTCATCCACATTACCTAAGTATAAAAGGAATACATAACTATATACTCAAATTATGTATTTGATATAGATATAGAGTCTTACTTATTACTTAGCCAAGACACCAAGCATTCACATGTGAAGAAGACACCACCACTAGCACTCCTCCTATCATCTACACATCCTACCTAGTCTACATCAATGTATGTATTTATAGTAGATTCTTTACTCCTAGGGTACCATAAACCATAATTTATTATGATCTTGAGATATTTTAAAATCCTTTTGACTAATTTCAAGTGATATTCTCTAGGATCAGCTTGAAACCTTCCTACAAGGACCACTACTTACTTGCAGATATCAGGCCTAGAAGTAGTAGAGTATAAGATACTTCCAATCATGGATTTATATAAAATTTAATCAAATTTTGGTGAGTCATATTGTTTACTTAACTTGTATCCAGTGATCATTGGAGTACTGATTGGCTTAAAATCCAACATGTCAAATTTTCTTAGCATATATTTGATGTATTTTTCCTATGAAATGAATATCCCTTTATTAATTTGGTTAATTTTTAATCCTAAGAAAAAAGAAATTTCTCCCAACATTGACATTTCAAACTCAGTCTTCATATCATCTACAAACTCTCTACTCATGTTGTCATTGTTAAAACCAAATATTATGTCATCAACATAGACTAATACTAGTAATTGATGAGTGTCATCTATCTTGATATATAAATTGCTATCAATTATCCCTCTTTTGAATCCTTGGCTCAATATATACTTGTATAATCTATCATACCAACCTCTAGGAGCTTGTTTAAGACCATATAAAGCCTTCTTTAGTTTGTAAACATAGTCTTGATTACTTATCATTAAAAAACCTTCAGGTGTCTCAATATAAACTTCTTTATCTAATTTACCATTCAAAAATGTAGATTATACATCCATTTGGTAAACTTTAAAACCTTTGAAGCTTGCATATGATAAAAAGAGTCTAATTATTTCCAGTCTTGCCACAGGAGCAAATGTCTCATCAAAATCTATCCCTTCAACTGAGCATATCCTTTACACACTAGTCTAGCCTTATTTTTTTTGACCTCTCCTTTCTCATTCACCTTATTTCTAAAAACCCACTTAGTTCCTATCATATTTTTGTCTTTTGGACTAGGAACCAAATCCCATGTTTCATATTTTACTATTTGATCAAATTCCTCCTCTATGGAAAATGTCTGATTGCCATCTTTTCTAGCTTCTAATAATTTTTTAGGTTCAGTATTGGATATCAAAGTTGTGACTTGTTGATTTTGATATATCAACCTTCTCTTCCTAGTCTGCAAACTAGCATTAACATCTCTAATAACTTGGGAAATTGGATGATCCTTCTATATTCTCCTAGAAGTGGATTTAGTATCATGTCTTACTTTTTCCTCTTCATCATCTGATTAATTAGGTATGCTTTCATTATTTGAAATGGCATCCTCAATAGTGTCAATTGTCCACAAATTGGGCTTCTTGATGTCACTTGCCTCTTTAACTCTCACATTAGAGATTTCAATAATTTTGTGGAGTCTCTTATTGAAACATATATAAGTAGAACTTATGGAGGAATAACCCAAGAAGATTCTCTCATCAGATCTTGATTCAATTTTTCCAAGATTTTCTTCATTCCTCTTGATAAAACACTTGCTTCCAAACACACTAAATTGTTTGACATTAGTTTCCCTATTTTTCCATAGCTCATATGGAGTCTTATCACCATTTGATCTAAATTGGCATAGATTTAAGATATAAATAGATGTATTGGTATCCTCTTCCCAAAAACCATCTAAAATTTTGGAATCTTGAAGCATGGTTCTAGTCATCTCTTGGACAGTTCTATTTTTCCTCTCAACTACCCCATTTTGTTGGGGTGTCCTACCAGCAAAGTATTATCTTCTAATTCCTTGTTCCTCACAAAAGTCATCAATCTCATATGACCACTCCTCTTTCTAATCTCACACACTTGATTCTTGATCCTTTTTCATTTTCAACAAGAGCTTTGAATGCTTTAAATTTTCCAAAAGATTCTAATTTCTCTTTAAGAAAAGTCATTCTAGTGAAGTCATCAATTAATAAGATAAAGTATCTATTACCTTGAATTCCTTGAATTCTTAAAGGTCCATAAAGGTCTATGTGGATCATCTCCAGTGGTATTGTGGTAGAGTTCTCCTTAGATTTGTATCTTCTTTTGACTTGCTTTATATGGATGCATGCCTTGTAGAGAGTATGAGGAATCTTAGTGATCTTAGGCATATGCCTCACTAGTCCTTTTGAATTGATCCTTACTAAATTATCAAAGTTTAGATGTCTAAGTCTTCTATTCCAAATCCAACTTTCCTTTAATTGATTCATGAATCACTCTTCTTTACTGGATTCATGGAACACATACAATTTGTTATCTACCTTGTGAATGTTTGCAACTAATTTTCCAGACTTAAAACTTCTCACTTCACACCCTTTATCATGAGAATTCACAACATTTCCTTGATTACACATTTCACTAACTCTTAGAAGACTGTGTTCCAAACATTTTACATATAGAACATTTTCAGTTCTAGTATGACCATTATCCAAACTTATAGAGCCTTTCCCAACTATGTCAGCAGAGTTGTTATCACCAACCTTACTAAACTTGAATTTTTTTTTTATAGAAAAAAATTACATTTGTCTCCTATCATATGACTTGAACATCCACTATCTATGTACCATTTCTCATTTTCATCCTATTGAGTATGTAAGGCAAATTATACAAACATGGATTCTTCCTTTAAGTCATGCTCCTTCTTTATTTGAATCTTGGTTTTGTCTTTCTTGAACTAGTTGATGGGATCAATAACTTGAAAGTCCTTTTTCTAAAATTCCCTTTTGCAATACTTGGATATATGTACCTGTTGATTAAAATTATAGCAGAGAACCTAATTTATTCTCCTTGGAAATTAAGTATAGTCCTTATATTTGTGACCATATTCATTTCAATTATAACAATGTCCATTGAAAACATAGCTATAGTTGTTCATGTTAATCACCCCTTTTGTTTGATCATCAACACCCCAAGATATCTCATCCATAGATTATTTTATAGAGTTGGGTTTCTTCTTGTATTTAGATAAAAGTGCATCAATATAAGTCATAACTTTACCTTCTAATTAATCCATTATTTGATTCAAATTTTTATCAACCACAAACTAAAAATTTTTGACTGTTGCTTCTATTATTCCTATTTGTGTCTTCACACTTCAATGCTTGCAAACATCTCATGACATATAAAGGAATTCAAGTCTAAATTTTTACTCCCTTTCATGTTATTCAATCTTTTCTTTTATACATTCATTTTCTCACCTTGAAAATTTGAGCACTGATAAAGCACATATTAGTTCACCTTGAAGAAAAATCTTAGCCTCTTTGTCTTTCATTGTACCTATGATCACCTTCAAGCAATTAAACTTGCAATGAATTTCCTACTCTAATACCAATTTTGGAGGTACAATCACTGAGAGGGGGGGTGAATCAATGATGCAAGATATTTTAAACTTCAATTGTAGTCCTTTCAAACTCTTAATCAATGACCACAAACATTCATAAAGCATACAAGTTATTCATAACAATGAATAAGAGAGATAATGAAAGATCAAACCTACAACACATAAATTATGTGGGAAACCCTCATGGGGAATAATACCCACTCTCAATCCTATAAACACATGGACTAATTGTCCTATAAGATGATCACAAACATGAGACCTTTTAGTGAAGCACCCACTTCATAAGGAGCACACACCCCTAAGTATGAACAAGCACCCACTTGTTCTATATGTTGAGCACCCACACAACACCTTATGAATTAAAAAAATCCAAAACTTTAATTTCATTTAAATTTGATTATAAAATCAATGTTTAACACCTCTCTTTCAACTCATCACACACACTCAAACTTGATCATATAAGCAATGCATCCAAACCCCCATTTTGGATCACTCTAGGTTTCTTCTCTCATCCTAAATCTAATTTTTACTTTAGTCCATCAACTGAGCAAACTCCCTATGATCTTTCCTTTATCTCTATCTTTTTCTCTTTCAAAACATCCACATTCAAGTCTAAAAACCATTACCTTGGTCTCCACTCTATATAGAGTCTTCATGAATATAAGCTTATAGGTCAGCCATAATACTTACCTTAACCCTTAAGACTTATATCATGATAACACATAGCTAAATACCATCCTCAAAAGTCATCCATAACATCTATGGGTCACACTTAAGCTGTTATGCCTTTTAATTAGGCCTTAGTAGCCATTATAGGTCTCATGGAGGCCTATTACCCCTTTATCACTTCATCAAGAAAATTAAGAACAAAATATCACTTTAAAATACATGGTTACACTCCATATTACCTATAAAACATTTTAAAATGAATACATCTACCAAAACACTCTTTTTTTAAAGCATAATTTACTCAAATAATAAGCTTGTACATAGTAGCACCATGAATGAACAAATAGTCAGATTTTAACTATAATAAATGCATTTGTATAAATAGTTAAACCTCAAAAACCAATTTTTATGGATATAAATTGAAATTATCTACAAATTTACCTTTTACACCATTATCAAATTCTAAATATATCAAAATTTATAGCTCAAACAATACAGACTAGTTTTTCCTTTGTTAATTTGAATATTCAAATTCTAACAGTCACTGTGCAAATACAAAACATCTGACACTTGTCATAATCTCATGTTACCTACAAAATTTGAACAAATATTATCCATTTATCTCCTCATTATCTTCTTTTCTTTAACTCTTTAATTACTAACCATTGATTGTTGACATAGGCATCCACCATTAAGACACTTGGCACCCTTGTGTGGCTTCTGAGCATTGACTATTTGACTTAAATCACACCATCGATCTCTAACTACATAAAAATCCACATCATTTATCTTATATCAAATCATCATGATTGAGACACATGTCACCAGAATGTGTATTCTTAAGAACCTTTGACATAATGAATTCACACGTGCCATTGATCTATATATGTACAAACATACACTCACCATTGGATCTTCGTCTATCAGATTAGATACTCACCATTAGATATTTTGAATGCTCACCATTATATCTCCTCTTATAAATTTGTCTAAGTATAAAAACTTAGTGAACTCTATTTGAGAGGCCAACTTTACACTATTATAAATTTTACTACACTTAATATATAGGCCTAAAATTTGAACCACATGATCACCTCTCATAGGGGAATCCATACTTGTATCAAATTGCTCCTAAAACCTTCATATGTGTGAAATATGATGTAATAAAACTAATTAATTAGCCTTGTATACCAAAATTACTACTTGAACCTAGACACTCATATGATTTCTCTAATGAATTACCTTTCACTTCCATTAGCACTCTAAGCACTCATAACACCCCATAGGGTCTCTGCAACTTGCCCATACCATCAATAAAATCCATCATCTACCTATCCAAGTCAAACACTAAATAAATATTCAAGAACACTTTGTCATTGTCATTCTATCACACATGACACCTCATCAACATTATTGGTCACCTTGGAGACATCATTGACAACTCTCCAATATACCTCCATGTTGAAATACTCATGCTTGAAGGTCCTTATTGAGTAGTGTGATCAGATTCAATCCTAATTCATGTTCTTAGTGCAATATGGTCAAGTGGAGGGTGTTATTTTAGTGCATCACCCTAGTTTATTTTAATTTCATCTTTCTTACCCCATTTCCTTTATAATTAGTAGGTCTAATATTAGTTTTAAGGGTGATAACATCAAGGGAGTTAGCCCTATCTAGAGACTTACCTCACAGATTAGGCCTCCCATATCCTATAGGTGTTTCCATGCTATCACTTAAATGAGGAGGATTGAACAACCTCCTCAAAGATTCAAATTTTGATGATAATCGTGATGTATTTACTTTAGATATTATTGAATTATAGATTTTAATACCTAAAGTTTTTGAATCCAAGGGTTTCCTAAAGAGGTAATACTATGTATCCCAAGGTGTTATATTTCTTTCCATATAATATTTCAACTAATTTTGACATATATTGTAAATATTCTCATGTATATCCAAGGTAATGGAGGAGTGTCATAATACAAACATTATCACAACCATTGTCAACCATGACACTATGTATGGGTTGTTCATCTACATAGGCTCATATAAAGAGTACATGAAAATCTAAATTGTCATCAGAAAACTCACTATCATCAAATGTGATCATAGGCCACTGTGGTGAATTATTAAAAATTCTAAAAAAAATAGCATCGATTGGATGATGATATGTCATAGTGTTGAGTATTATCATTGACGTTAAATGTGCATCTTGCATGAGGTTGATGTCAAAGGTGACTAAGCCTAGTTGGCAATGTGTAATATGGCAAGGGACAAAGAAAGAGTATTTTAATGAAAGATAAATTGAATTCAAGAGATAATTTAAAGGCAATAGAGATAATTTGAAGGTAACTAATGCCTCATGGTTTCATGATGGTACATGTCATTGATGTCAAGATTTCATAAGAAGCCTAGTCATGACATTAAGATGTATGTGCATACAAATTAATGAACACGTGTATGAGAAGGTAGTTTGGCACTATTTGAGCATGAGATCAAATAATTTAATCATTCATGAGAGTTTTAGAGTGAGCCTATAGGGGTAGGACCTTTAGACTAAGTCTACACCTAGACATCTCTTAAACCTTACCTAGTCTAATGAGGCATGAAAATAATATTTCAAATTAAGTATGAATATGTGAGAATGTAAATAGGTAATATATATTTTTTTAGGCATGTTCAGAAAGTTTGAAGTCATGGTTTGAAGTAAATTGCATGAAACACTATTTTAAGCCTTTTTGAGTTCACAGAATGAGGTCTCAGGACCCAAGAAACACTTTTAGATGTTCATTGGCACATGTAACCTATACATGGATACTTGAGATATTCAGGAGAAAATGGAAAGGGTTATAGATAATATCTCTAAGAACTGGTTTCAGATTTAAGGAGCAGTCCTTTATGAATAATCATTAACACCAAAACCTATGTTAAACCTCCCTAAAACATTAATAAGGACCTGATGTGAAATATCTTGTTAAAAATAGCCTATAATGGGATGCGGCACATGATTCATTAATAAAGCATCAGAAAATAATTAAAGACTGCTTTGATAAAAGGACTTCAAATCCCAATTTTGAAGTAGGCTCAATTGTTTTGAAATGGGATGCAAGAGCTGCCAAGCCGGGTCAACATACTAAATTTGAAGCATTATAGACTGGCCCCTATAAAATTCATGCATGTAAACAGAAGAATTCATTTGAGCTAGAAAAAATGGAAGGCCAACCTAAAGAGACTCCTATGAATGGGATCTTCTTGAAACATTTTAGTTAAGCTGTGTCTTTAATGTATTATAGTTAAATAGTTTCCCTTTCCTAGTTGCTTTGTTTGCCCATTTTCTTTCCCACCCTTTCTTTTAAATAAGTATTCTTTGAACATGTAATTGCAACTCATAGCCTTTTTCAAAATTTTCAAAACTCTTGACACTTTAAATATCTCCCAAATCCTTAAATTCCCTAAGGTACCTTGCGTAGACACTTGCATGACATGTCTAACTCGTTGTCCCATGAAGATTTAGTAAGATTTGCTAACAGTTATCTAGGTTTAATGCCTTTTTGAGACTTGATGGGTCAATAAATACCTCATAGCAAGAGTTAAAGCTTACAGTGTCTCAAAAATTCCTACGTCTACTAGAAAACCCCTGCTACTTGCATTTTCAGCTCATAGCAAACCTACTTAAGTGAAAGTGCTTCCTTATTGCAAAGACTTCATACCTATTACCATAGTTCACTATTTTCAAGAATAGATATAGATATGGAAGGAGTACAGTCTTCACAACACAGGTTTGGGATTCATGAATCCCTTGATAAGTTTATTATAAGCAAATCATATGCTTCAGTACCTGCACAACCATTAAAGACCTATCCACGAACTAGAGTCCCTGAAGTTGGTCAAGCAAATGACCCAGCAAAGGTGAAAGATTATGCAGATGGAATCATGGACCCAATTCTTCAAAGAACTAGTAGCAAAACTCTCATAGAAGGGGCACATCAAAGGTGTCTTTAGAGGGCCAAGGTGGGACAATATGAGACATTCACAATGAGGATATGGACTTCCCAACTATCACAATTCATTGTCCTAGGTGTGCATCCATGCCCTGACTTGGTTGAGATATGTGCCAGATTGTTTCATGCACCTTCAAATACCATACAACAGGGTCCATCTATAGTGTAAATTACACCAAAGGCTATCAGAGACATGTTGGCCCTGTACCACGACAAGACAGCCATGTTTCCCACCATTGCCAAAATGTAGAAAATGTGGGCAAACGTCAATACTCAATTGAGGTTTCTAAAATCAAAGCTGCAATTAGGCGATGATGATACTACTATGTCGACACTGCCAACAACAAGAGCACAATTTGCCCAAGCTAGTCAAGATGCACTTTCCATGATGGCTTTCATTTTTGGAATGAAAGATGATATAACTGTCTATGAAAAACAAATGGCTATCCTTTTTAGATTGAAAACTGTTGACAAGACTCAAGAGTATTAGCTTTATTTCTCTGAGCAAATTGCATAATCAATGGTGGAACAACTTGCCCAATTCAGATCTAAATGGATTTTCAAGTATTCCTCTTATCTGTTTCACCTTATGTTGTATCAAAATTTTGGTATCTTTTCCCAACACATGCATCTAAACATGTATGACCCAAGCTTTGGTCTACATAGGACCACTCTTGTGTCTGCATGGACACATATCTTGTCCAAAAATAGTGACCCATATGAATTCTGGGAAATTTTTGTTGCCCCTGCTTTTTTTCATTTGAGCCCAGAACCAATTGTAAATAGACTATTTCCAAGTGTCTCAAACCTTATGACTCATTTACCTATTCCTTGTAATTACTTTTTTGGATCCCATCATACTATTATTAGAGTCCATGGTTTTAGTGGGGAACCAGTGTTGCTACCTAAGATTTTAACTCTTAGGTTAGCATTCTTAGAGGTCACCAGGTAGGTGTCTATGGTAGATAATGAATATGGCTCTGGGAAGAAGAGGAAAATGTATGATGTTCCATGGGTGACAAACAATATGACACTAGAGGCCAGAGATGTTGAGATCGTGTTGCTTAGAAAGCTAGCCTTCTTGGGTTTCTTTATAATTGAAGATAAATGGGTATATGACCCAAATGATTTCATAGCTTCATGGATCAGGACTAATAGGGTTGCTACCAAAATTGCACATGAGGGCCACCCCTTTTGGGAAAACAAGAAAAATCCTAGGGAAGATATTCCAGAGTTTTATGTTGAATTGACGAATTTGCCTCTTCAACAAGACAAACCATGGCAAAAATTTTATGTTAAGAAAAGGGATTTTGATCCCAAAATTAGAATGACTTTTGGTTTAAGAAGAGCATTAAAGAATAAAGACTAGAATGCTGAAAAAATAGAAACCTATTGGAAATATAGGCAAGATATTTGTGAGACAACCCACTCTTTTGTAAATGTGGATTCAGATGAGAAATGGGAGGAACTCTGGGATGAATGTCATTTATCTCCTATGTCTAGCCTTGATACAAGCAATTTGCAGACACAAGGTGGAGAGCCAAAATCTAGAGTAGAATCCAGTCAAACATCACAGGCCATAGTGCAAACTTCAATGGAAGTTGCTATAACTAATTGGCCCCAATCTCGTAGTACCATCAAAAAACAAAAGAGTGTGGTATGTTCACCACCAAAATATTCTCCACCATCATTAGTCCTTGAGGTTCCTAGTTCTACACAAGCACCACTAGCAACAGTGGTAAATATTGAAGAGAAGGGAGCATAGCCAGAAGAAGAAACACCAAGGAAATGTAAGAGGCTAAGGTTCCATCTAGATTCAAAGGAGAGGGTAGAACCCTCACAACACCAATCACAGATTACTTTGGTTGCTCCTCAGGTAAGTATTGTTTCTCTTCCTCCTCAATCTCTTTCTTCTCCTATAGGGGTGATGATTCCATTTGGCCAAATGACATCCCCTGCCACCTCCGTTGTGCCCATTTCTCATTTTGACCTATCTATCCATACTCAGGCTATATCATTGCCTCACTTGTCCCCCTCTATTCCCAAGAAAGTACCTCCTCAGATTGCCCATAGCCAACATTTGGCTATTCTATATGGCTTGCCACAAGGTTATCCTTTTACGGGTGGGCACATTGTCTCTCCTTCTACCTTCCAAACTCAAGAAGATGCTTTTAGGAAGGCAAGGGAAGCCCAAATGGAGAAAAAGGGAATAAAAAATAATAAATCCCTAGCTACACCACATTTGAGGTCACAATTTGACCCAATCTAGTAGCAACTAATGGTGACCCATTTGTCACTGAATATAGTCAAGCCAAATGAGCAGATGTAGCCAGAAGATTACACAATAAATTTAGTGGCTATAGACATGTCCCTTTTTAGACCACAAGATAGGGTTGAGTTGTTAAATGAATATACTTCTATAGTAGCTTAAGATTATTTGAAAATATCAAAGAAGCTATAGAAGATGGAGGTTGATCTAGCCAAAGAGAAAGTAAACTGTAGCAATTTGACCACAGAGATCAATACTAAGATATTGAAATAGAGAGTCTTAATAAATAGTTGCAAGATATTGTTTCTCTTCAGACTCGCCAAGCTATCTAGGCCCAAAATTATTCTTTGAAAGTAGGGCTAATGCAAGTGAAGGATGCAGTGACAACCTTAAGGTAGGAAAAGGC
This sequence comes from Torreya grandis, assembly GCA_037957365.1. Classification (NCBI taxonomy): domain Eukaryota; kingdom Viridiplantae; phylum Streptophyta; class Pinopsida; order Cupressales; family Taxaceae; genus Torreya; species Torreya grandis. Next base: position 2,225,160 of record JARHVA010001337.1, on the reverse strand, counting down.
AGTATTTTAAGAAAAATGTGAGGAAAGCCTACTATAGGTTACTCAACTTCAACAAAAGTTATTGAATGAGCAGAATAATACTGCAGCTATACAGGCCCAGCTTCAAGCCAAGCAGAAAAGGGTAGAACAATTGACACCTGAGTTGGCTAATAGGCCAAAGAATGTACGGGTGTTAAATCTGGTGAAGGAGCTTTATGAATCAATATGGAAAAGAATTTCTCAAGAGATTATTCAACTGAGACCTTCTCTAACCTTTCTACTAAATGCACAAAAATTGTGTGAAAAGGTGGAGACATCAATAGAAGACACTCTGTCTACTGTCTCTATGAGAGTGTTTGACTCTCAAACGCTGCTACAAAAGTTATATGATGCAACTGATGGAACATTGTTAGCAGTAGGTATTAATAACAGAATGATCACTGCTAAAAGAGTGAATGAAGTTCTCAATTGCAACTCTGTAGCAATCAATTTCAAAGAGCTTCTCGATGTGATGAAAGAAAGAATCAAAGACATGAAACAACACATCGAAGATATGGTGTAATTAGGTCTTCCTTCCCCTTTTCCTGATAACAACACTGTGTTGATGATTGATGAAATTAAACCTTTGTTGTTAGCTAGGTAGAATGATTAGGTAGTTTTTAAGGGTTTAAGGGATGATTCATCAGTGCCTGAAGTAGAAGCTATTTTGATTCATGTTTCTTAGCTTGAATTTAAATTTAAGGCTACAGTTCAGATTTTATAGAATTTTTCACACAATGATATTATCAATCTTGATTTAGCCTTTCACGAATTGAAAAATAAGCAGGGATTATTTGATGATGAGTGGTCTACTTATCAAATAGCCTTACTAAAGCTATGATTGTTTGTCATTTTGATCATGCGGGGGCTGTGGATTCTTTTTGAGTAGGCTCAAAAGTCCTTGGGCCCACCAATAATTGTAGAGTAAAAAATACTCTACATCCTATTTTGATTTTTTGTTGCATGCTCCAAATTTTTGTCCCTGCACATTTTGGTTCAAGAAAGTGAAGTTTTGACTCAAAGCGTGGGTTTCGAATTTATTTTTTCCTAAATTTTGTTTAAGTGTCAAAATCGTATGGAAATTGCCAAGTTTCATTAGCTGAGGGACATTTCATAATTTCTAGAAGTTGGTCAAGACGTGCCACGTCTCCCATAGTAACTCAGTGGAGCACAACAAGTGTCGGCATCCGCATCTCATGTTTCTTATATGTTTTAAAAGCTTATTTTCAATAATATTTTATTAGGATCAAGTGGAAGGTGCCAAGTGGAAACTATGGCAGGTTTCAATATGCTTTTCTAAAAGCAATGGAAGCTGCGATGTATCCCTAGCTGAAGAAAGTGGAAGCCATCACATGTCAACATCTGAAATATTTTCACTTTGTTTCATGGATAAGTAAAGACTGTGGTGGGTCTCAGGTTTGTTTCTGAGGCAAGCAAAAGTTGCTAAGTGTCATTGTCTGTGTAAATATGAAATGAGGCCCGAATGTTTCTATAGTATAGACAGAGTGATGTGGAGACCAACAAGTGTCACCTTTTGCAAGATTCTCAAAAGATATCTAAAAGTAGTAGAGACCGCCACATGTCCCTTGTTAAAGATGCATGGAAAGTGCCACCTGTCTCTGCTCCTTTTTTAGAAGTTGCTCAAGTGAGAAGTGTTGTGGGTCTCAATTGTTATAAGTTGTGGGTCTCAATTGTTATAAGTTGTTAAAGTTTTAGAGAAGCGGACGGTGACATATGTCAAAGATGGAACACTCCTAAGCAAAGGCACAGTAAAGAGTATAGGTTACACAAAAAGTGTCGTGTCTTCAGTAAGTTCTGTAAAACATGCCAAGTGTCATTTTTTGGTGCCTCCTAAATGATAAGAAGGTTTTTAAGTAAAGTAAGGTAATCAGCCAAGTGTCTTCTCCCATTTGAAAGTGGGAAGCATCATGGGTATCTATTTTGGCCAATGAACTTGTAAGAAGATAAAACGTTTCAGATCCAAGAAATATCTTATGTTAGACACTTCCAGTTTAGTTAGAGTTCAATTAGGCCATTGGATTGGGAATGTGTAGATAATCTAGAGCTAATCTAATGCTATAAATAGGGGTGCAGAGATCACTAGAAGGATTAGAAGATAGAAATAATTTTTTGCAAGAGATTATTGTCGAGAGTTTTTAGACTTTTCTAGCTGTGATCAGGGATATCATTTGCCTTTGTTCTATTTTCTTGAGTTAGAAAGTTTGTATAATTGTGCATGTTTATATGCCTTTTATGTAACTAAAAATTAATGAGAATATTGAATTCTATGACTTTGTTGATATTCTTTGTGTCACTGCAAAATTAATCTAAGTTGTGAGCCTCTGTTTCTATTGTTTTTCATCTTTTACATTAATCATGCCTTGTTTGGTCCTTAATGTAATTAAATCTTGCATATAGCTTCACTGTGCTTAGAAATAAGGGTTGAATTAAATTTAGGTGTAGCACCATAATTAGAGTTTCTTTAGTTGTACTTGTGTTTTTGTTTAATTCCTATCCCTTTTCTCATTATACACTTGCTATAAAGAAGAGCCAACTTCTTTAAAATCTGGAGGTTATTTCAGGTTGCAAGTCCCACATTCCTAAAACTTCCCATTATTGGTGTTAGAAAAAGTGCAATTTTAATCATCAACAATTTTTGGCATGCCCGATGGGACACCATCTTGAAGTTTCTTTCAAGACCGTATGAACCAGAGAGCTACAAGGAGTCAGAGTTGTGGACCAGTAACAAGATCTCAATCTGTTGTAAATACAGGTATTCTTTTTTCACCATTTATAACTAGTCCAAGATGAAGAGTCAATCATTTTATACCAATACCAAGAGTAAATATGGGAGCTCCTATACCCCCAAAAAATTATGCAAGTTGGAACACTGGTAGTCCTTTGATCCTACCAATACCACCAGCCACTTGGGACCCTATTCCAGTAAATGCCTTGAAGGCTCTACCCAAATCCAATGGGAAAGATTTCAAAACACCTGAAGAACATCTTCAAGATGTATCTGATGTATGTGCTATACATGTGGTCACACAGTAGAATGTTGCCATAAGATTGTTAGCAGTTTCTTTTAAAGAAAAGGCTCTAGAATGGTACAGATCATTGACCCCAAATACAATATCTACATGGGATCAACTTGGAGATATTTTCTTTGAAATATTTGAGGAAAAAAGTGATAAATCTTCTCTGTTACAATAATTGATCACTATAAAAAGGACACCATAAGAAGCAATGACTGACTTCAATTCAATATTTCAAAGGACTTGGGAAAGAATCCCAGCTACAGCAAGACCATTACTAGGAATGGCTATAGTGTTTTATCTTAAGGCTTTAATTTAGATATATCAATTATGATTCAGTCACTTGGAGCTCAGACTCTACCAGAGGCTTATGACTATGCAGTCAGAGCTGAAAATAATTTAATAGATGTTGGAAAGTTGCCCCAAATGCCTCACATGCCTATGTTTCTAGAGATTACCTTACCGTTACCTCAAGAAGCACCTAATTCCATAGCCCCACCTGTGTCTATGTATAAATATCCTCAACCACCTGCTAAAGAACTTGTCCCCACCCATTCATCTGAGATGGATGATATCAAGAACATCTTAAGGACATTTTCTAATGAGTTAATTAACATAAAGAGGCAACAGAATCCTTACCCTAGACCTCAATATCAAGGCTATCAAGCAAATATATTTCCATCACAGCCAAACCAATATCAGGGTCCTCAAAGGCAAAATAACTCTTAGCTAGCAAACTAATTAGTGGTAGTCCTTACACCCTCACAGTCGTTCCCCCCAATCCAAATAGGGAGATTATTCAAGGACAAAATAATTATGCAAATGGCACCAATGCCTAGTGTTTCCCTTATAATAATTCTCATACACTTAGAGATTTTCCCATGGGTAATCTACAACAAAAGGTATCAGATCAAAGAAGAATGGATGGACAATTTGCAAGTACTTCAGATACACAAACTTACTAGTCTCCTGGTATGCAAAATTTAGTCCTGATGGCTCAGATGCAAGGGATTTATTTAGAACAAGAAGAAGAAATAGCCCCTAAACATGTTTTATTTTCATGGGTTGAAGATGAATAATCAGTATTCTTGAATGAAGCTTCTACTTCCAAGAAACTAGTGGTACAATCAGAGTACTATACTAGATCAAAGAGAAGAATGATTGAACAACCTGAAGTTGCAAATAATCAAGTTATGGAGAATCCTCCATTTCAAGGTCAATAAAACACAAATTTCAAACAAGAAGTGCCTCAGCCAGTATAGAACCAAGTGATTCCTGTACAAGTTCAAGAAAAAACAACGTATCCTTATTTTCCAAGAACTCAAGTATTAGGACCAATGAATGTGGTGGAACAGCTAAAGAGGACTCCAACACAAGTATCAATATGGGATATATTAGCTATTCCTAAACAAAAGAAACTATTAAAAGAAGTTCTACAAGGCCAAGTAGTGCCTAAACATAATGGCACCAAAGAAGGACATTCTAATAAAGAAAAGCTCAAGGACACAGTTCCTTTAAAGACAACAGCATTTTTGAACAATGCAGTAGAGGTAAGTAAATCCAAACTAGAGCCTTTCTATTTGACTTTGATAGTTGGAAATAAACTCTTGCATAATGTGTTGATAGATTCAGGGGCTAGTACTACAGTAATGCCTAAGCAAAACGCTGATGCTTTAAAAATAAAATATGAACCACTTACTAAAGGAGTTATGCAGCTAGATGGCAAACCAGTATAAACAATAGGGAGAATTAAACAACTCCCATTGCAATTATATACTTGTCCCAATATAATTTTCAATCAAGATGTATTAGTCATAGATATACCTCCTATTTTTGGTTTATGTTTATCCAGATATTTTATAGCCAAAATAGGAGGATATATGTCCCTTGATTGGTCTCACCTCATCCTAAGAACCAAATATGGTTCAAAGATGAAAATTCTATCTGAACCACTATCAAAGGATCACATCACCAATGAACCAACATCAAAATTAGAGGCAGATCATGCTATGTTAAATAAATAAGAAAGGGTTTTTGTTGAAGAGTTGGGTGACTAGACTAAACACAACCAAGAAGAGAAAAATAACCATTTGTTAGCTATGATGCATAGTGATCCATATGGAAATTATGAATCTACTGGTCTGGGCACTTATGTCATTTTTGATGAAGATCATGAAATCCCAAATTTTTTAAGGGAAACAAAATGCCAACTACTCAAGAATCTGAAAAAGATTCAGAAATTTGGACCTTAAATTTTGATGGGGCTAGAAGTAAAAGTGGTGCTGGAGCAGGAATTTGTCTTGTTGCTCCAAATGGGGAGAAAATTTTGAGAGCTATTCATTTCCAATTTGCTTGTACTAATAATGATGTTGGATATGAATCCTTAGTGCATGGGCTCATTTTAGCAAAGAAAAAGGGAATAAAAATTTTAATAGCAAAAGGAGATTTAGAATTAGTGGTAAAGCAAATTAGAGAAAAGGCAATAGCCAAAAATGTAAGGATGAGATCCTATAGACATAGAATTTGGGACTTAATAGAAGATTTTGAGGCTTTCAATATTGAAGTAGTTCCTAGAACCCAAAATTTTGAAGCTGATAGGATGTCACAAATTGGCTCATAGTTTGATCCAGCAACTAGCCTATTAGTTAACAATGAGTCAGTAAAAGTCATAGTAAGGCCAACTATCCCAGACAATGATGAGAATTGGCATGTATTTGAGAATGATTCTCAGGTACTCTCATTCTTGCAACAATCAGGGGAATTTGCTGATCAATTGCAACCAAAAATTGAAGAGGCATATGGAAACTAGGTTATACAATTAAAGAATAATAAGCTTCCCAAAGGCTTGATCACTTTGGAAAACCTTTTTGATCCAAAAGATGTAGGCCTAGAGAATAAAAGGTTCCAAGTAAATAAATCAGATTATTACGAAATAGAGGTGAGTGAAGGGAGAAAATAAAAAATTAGAAATTTTGCAAATCAAGAGGAGAGGGAAAGACTAATTGACCTATGCAAAAGATATGACAGAGTCATAGCTTGGAGCTATGAAGACCTTCATGGATATAATAGAGATATCATTCAGCACACAATAGAATTGACTGAAGGATCTAAGCCAATCAGACATAAGTAAAGGTCGATAAATCCAAGAATTGAATCTCTAATGGTGATGAGTTGCAGAAACTTTTAGATTCTAAAATAATTTTTCCAATCAAGAACTCAACTTGGGTATCAAATCTAGTACTAGTCAGGAAAAAGAATGGTTACATAAGACTTTGTGTAGATTTCAGAGACTTGAATAGAGCATCTCTGAAAGATCACTATCCCTTGCCATCTATGGAATAAATTTTATAGACTGTGGCTGCATCAGAGAGATTTTCCTTGCTAGATGGTTTCTCTGGATATAATCAGATTTGGTTGGCTAATGAAGACCAATACAAGACTGCGTTTACTACCAAATGGGGAACATTTGCATACGCTAAGATGCCATTTGGCCTGTTAAATGTAGGAGCCACTTTTTAAAGAGATATGAATGTAGCATTTGGGGAACTTATAAATAAAATCATCTTGATTTATCTTAATGATCTTACTATTTTTTCCAAGAATGTTGATCATTTTGATCATTTAGAATCTATTTTTAAGAAATGTCAAGAATTTGGAATATCCTTGAATCCTAAGAAATGTGTCTTTGATGTACCTCAAGGCAAATTATTGGGACATATAATATCTAAAGGAGTTTCTATAGATCTAAAAAGAGTTATAGCCATAATAAACTTGCCCTTACCAGTAAATAAGAAAGCAATTTAATCTTTCTTGGGGAAGATTAATTTTGTCAGTCGGTTCATATCTGACGTTGCAGGCTTAGTAAGACCAGTGACACTCTTGTTGAAAAAAGACCTAGTTTTCAAGTGGACTACAGAAGGAAGAAAAGCCTTTGAAGAGGTCAAGAAAGAAATTTCAACGGCCCAGTACTTAGAAACCTAGACTTTTCTAAGCCTTTTGTAATGTATGTCTATGGAGGAGAGCTCAATATTGCTACTATTATAACACAAAAAGATGATAAACAGGAGGGAGAGCATGGTAAAATCCCTCAAGAAATTAAGTCATATAGTATCAAGAAGTAAAATTCTGATACTTGTGGCTCACCCAAGTGTTAGAGAATACATTATGAAGGGTGAAATTACTGAAAAAAGAGAAAACTAGATAACAAAGATCCTTAAATATGATGTAGAGGTCAAACCCACTAAGTTATTTAGAGGTAGAGGGTTGTGCCAATACATGACTCAAGAGCTTGAAAAGATGATACCTGAAGAAATAGATTCAAAAATAGAAAAGGAAACTATATTGAGGATACAAGAGGTTGATCAAAAATCTTGGGTAACAAACAAGATTCATTTTATGAAATATGGGATTTACCCAAGATAACTCCCTCAAAACAAGAGGAGATACTATAGGATGCAAGGGGTCCATTTTGTTTTAATTGAACAAGTTCTTTTCAGAAGAAATTTTGATGGCAAACTGTTAAGATGCGTAGAGAAAGATGATGCTAAGAAAATACTGCATGAAATGCATCATGGAGTCTCAGGTGGACATTTTTTTGCAAAGACCATAGCTATAAAGATAAGCGAGGTAGGTTATTTCTGGCCTACTTTATTTACAAAGTGTTATCAACTGGTTAAAAAATGTCAATATTGTCAATATTATGTGGGGATGAGAAGGAATGTAGCAATGCATCTTAGTCCTATAATTGTTGATGAACCTTTTGCTCAATGGGGTCTTGACTTCATTGGAATGATAAATCCAGTGTCTATTATGGGTCACAAATAGATTTTAACTGCCACAGATTATTTCACTAGATGGATTGAGGTAATGCCACATAAAGAAGCAACAAAAAATGTGATCCTAGACTTTCTAGGGAGTATAACTACTCGCTTTGGGGCTCCCCACACCATAATTTTAGATAATGCTAAAGCATTTTTAGGATCTAAAATATTTGAATTTGTATTAAAGCATGGAATATATCTAAAAACTTCCTCTAATTATTACCCTCAAGGTAATGGTTTGGTAGAATCAACTAATAAAAACTTGATTAGACTTATCAAAAGAATAGGGACTAATCATCATAAAGAGTGGCATAAAGTGTTGAATATAGCACTATGGGCTGATAAAATTACACCTAAGCAGGTGATGAAAATGTCCCCATATGAATTGGTCTATGGCAAGCCTGTTGTAATACCTCTAATCTTAGAAATTCCTGCTCTCCAATTGATAAAATAGATTGAAATTAAGGAAAATGGCCCCATGCAGGTTAGACTTGCTAAACTTTTAGAAGTTCAAGAAAGAAGGGATGCAGCACATGATTCATTAATAAAGCATCAAAAAATAATTAAAGACTACTTTGATAAAAGGACTACAAATCCCCATTTTGAAGTAGGCTCAATTGTTTTAAAATGGGATGCAAGAGCCGCCAAGCCGGGTCAACATACTAAATTTGAAGCATTATGGACTGGCCCCTATAAAATTTGTGCATGTAAATAGAAGAATTTGTTTGAGCTAGAAATAATGGAAGGTGAACCTGAAGAGATTCCTATGAATGGGATCTACTTGAAACATTTCAGTTAAGTTGTGTCTCTAATGTATTATAGTTAAACAATTTCCCTTTCCTAGTTGCTTTGTTTGCCCATTTCCTTTCCCACCCTTTCTTTTAAATAAGTGTTCTTTGAACATGTAGCCGTAGCTCAGAGGCTTTTTAAAAAAATTCAAAACTCTTGACACTTTAAATATCTCCCAAATTCTTAAATTCCCCAAGGTACCTTGCATGACGTGTCTAACTCACTGTCCCATGAAGATTTAGTAAGATTTGTTAATGGTTATCCAGGTTTAATGCCTTTTTAAGACTTGATGGGTCAATAAATACCTCATAGCAAGAGTTAAAGCTTACGGTGTCTCAAAGATTCCTACGTCTACTAGAAAACCCTTGCTACTTGCATTTTCAGCTCATAGCAAACCTGCTTAAGTGAAAGTGCTTCCTTATTGTAAAGACTTCATACCTATTACCACAGTTCACTATTTTCAAGAATAGATATAGATATGGAAGGATCATAGTCTTCACAAAAAGGGTCTTGGATTTATGAATCCCTCTTTATTTTTGCTTACAAGAAAATCATATGCTTCAACACCTGCACAGCCATTAAAGACCTATCCATGGACTAGAGTCCCTGAAGTTGGTCAAGTAAATGACCCAACAAAGGTGAAAGATTATGTAGATGGAATCATGGACCCAACTCTTCAAAGAACTAGTAGCAAAACTCTTAGAGAAGGGGCACATCAAAGGTGTCTTCAGAGGGCCAAGGTGGGACAATACGAGACATTCACAATGAGGATATGGACTTCCCAACTGGCACAATTCATTATCTCAGGTGTGCATCCATGCCCTAACTTGGTTGAAATATGTGTTAGATTGTTTCATGTGCCTTCAAATACCATACAACAGGGTCCATTCACAGTGCAAATTACACCAAAGGCTATCAGAGACATGTTGGCCCTGTACCATGACAAGACAGCCATGTTTCCCACCATTGCCAAAATGTAGAAAACATGGGCAAACGTCAATACTCAATTAAGTTTTCTGAAATCATAGCTACAATTAGGTGATGATGATACTACTGTGCCGACACTGCCAATAGCAATAGCACAATTTGCCCAAGCTAGTCAAGATGCACTTTCCATGATGGCTTTCATTTTTAGAATGAAAGATGATATAACCATCTATGAAGAACAACTGGCTATCCTTTTCATATTGAAAATTGTTGACAAGACTCAAGAGTATCAACTTGATTTCTCTAAGCAAATTGCATATTCAATGGTGGAACAACTAGCCCAGTTCAGATCTAAAGGGATTTTTAGGTATTCCTCTTATCTATTTCACCTTATGTTATATCAAAATTTTGGTATATTTTCCTAACACATGCATCTAAACATGTATGACCCAAGCTTTGGTCTACATAGGACCACTCTTGTGTCTACATGGACACATATCTTGTAAAAAAATAGCGACCCATATGAATTTTGGGAACATTTTGTTGCCCCTACTTTTTGTCATCTGAGCCCAAAACTAGTTGTAAATAGACTGTTTCCAAGTGTCTCAAACCTTATGACCCATTGCCCTATTCCTTATGATTACTTTTTTAGATCCCATCATACTATTATTAGAGTCCATGGTTTTAGTGGGGAACCAGTGTTGCTACCTAAGATTTTGACTCTTAGGTTAGCATTCTTAGAGGTCACCAGGTAGGTGTCTATTGTAGATAATGAATATGGCTCTAGGAAGAAGACGAGGAAAATGTATGATGTTCCATGGGTGACAAACAACATGGCACTAGAGGCCAGAGATGTTGAGATCATGTTGCTTAGAAATCTAGCCTTCCTGGGTTTCTTTCTAATTGAATATAAATGGGTATATGACCCAAATGGTTTCATAGCTTCATGGATTAGGACTAATAAGGTTGCTGCCAGAATTGCACATGAGGGCTGCCCCTTTTGAGAAAACAAAAAAAATCCTAGGGATGTTATTCTTGAGTTTTATGTTGAATTGACGGATTTGCCTCTTCAACAAGACAGACCATGGGAAACTTTTTATATTAAGCAAAGGGATTTTGATCCCAAAATCAAAATGAATTCTAGTTTAAGAAGAGCATTAAAGAATAAAGACTAGAACTCTAAAAAAATAGAAGCCTATTGGAAATATAGGCAAGAGATTTGTGAGACAACCCACTCTTTTGGAAATGTGGATTCAAATGAGAAATGGGAGGAACTCTAGGATGAATGTCATATGTCTCCTATTTCTAGCCCTAATATAAGTAATTTGCAGACATAGGGTGGAGAGCTAGAATCTAGAGCAGAATCCAGTCAAACATCACAGGCCACAGTGTAAACTTCAGTGGTAGTCACTGTAACTATTTGGCCCCAATCTCTTAGTACCATAGAAAATAAAAGAGTGTGGCATCTTCACCACCAAAATCTTCTCCATCAGTGTCAGTCCTTGAGGTTCCCAGTTCTACACAAGCACCACTAGCAGCAGTGGTATATATTAAAGAGAAGGGAGCACAGCCAGAAGAAGAAACACCAAGGAAACATAAGAGGCTGAGGTTCCAACTAGATTCAAAGGAGAGGGCAGAACCCTCACAACACCAATCATAGATTAATTTGGTTTCTCCTCAGGTAAGTATTGTTTCTCCTCCTCCTTCTCAATCTCTTTCTTCTCCTATAGGGGTGATGATTTCGTCTAGCCAAATGACATCCCCTGCCACCTCCATTATGCCCATTTCTCATTTTGCCCCGTCTATCCATACTCAAGCTATATCATTGCCTCACTTTTCCCCCTCTATTCTAAAGAAAGTACATCCTTAGATTTCCCATAGCCAACATTTAGCTATTCCATATGGCTTGCCACAAGGTTATCCTTTTGCATGTGGGCACATTGCCTCTCCTTCTACCTTCCAAACTCAAGTAGATGCTACTAAGAAGGCAAGGGAAGCCCAAATGGAGAAAAAGAGAATCAAAGATAATAAAGCCCTAGTTATACCACATCTAAGGTCACAATTTGACCCAATCTAGTAGCAACTAATGGTGACCCATTTGTCATCGAATATAGTCAAGCCAAATGAGCAGATGTAGCCAGAAGATTACACAATGAATGCAGTGGCTATAGACATGTCCCTTTTTAGACCACAAGATAGGGTTGAGTTGTTAAATGAATCTACTTCTACAGTAGATGAAGATTATTTAAAAATATCAAAGAAGCTATAGAAGATGGAGGTTGATCTAGCCAAAGGAAGGCAAACTATAGCAGTTTGACAACAGAGATCAATAATAAGAATATTGAAATAGAGAGTCTTAATAAACAGTTGCAATATACTTTTTCTCTTCAGACTCACCAAGATATTTAGGCCCAAAATGATTCTTTGAAAGTAGGGCTAATGTAGGTGAAGGATGCAGTGACAACCTTAAGGTAGGAAAAGGTAGCATTTCACGAAAAATGTGAGGAAAGCCTGCTACAAGTTACTCAACTTCAATAGAAGTTGCTGAATGAGCAAAATAATACCATGGCTATACAGGCCCAACTTCAAGCCGAGTGACAAAAGGTAGAATAATTGACACTTGAGTTGGCTAATAGGCCAAAAAATGTAGGGGTGTTAAATCTAGTGAAGGAGCTTTATGAATCAATATGGAAAAGAATCTCTCAGGAGATTATTTAGCTCAGACCTTCTCTAACCTTTCTGCTAAATGCACAAAAATTGTGTGAAAAGGTGGAGACATCACTAGAAGACACTCTGTCTACTATCTCTATGAGAGTGTTTGACTCTCAAATGTTGCTACAAAAGTTATATGATGTAACTAATGGAACATTGTCAGCAGCAGGGATTAATGACAAAATGATCATTACTAAAAGAGTGAATGAAGTTCTCAATTGCAACTCTGCAATAATCAATTGAAGAGAGCTTCTCGATGTGATGAAAGAAGGAATCAAAGATATGAAATAACACATCAAAGATCTGGTGTAATTAGGTCTTCCTTCCCCTTTTCTTAATAACAACACTGTGTTGATGATTGATGAAATTAAACCTTTGTTGTTAGCCAGGCAAAATGATCAGGCAGTTTTTTAGGGTTTAAGGGATGATTCATCAGTGCCTAAAGTAGAAGTTATTTTGATTCTTGTTTCCCAAATTGAATTTAAATTAAAGGCTATAGTTCAAATTTTTTAGAATTTTTCACACAAAGATATTATCAATCTTGATTTAGCCTTTCACGAATTGCAAAATAGCCAGGGATTATATGATGATGAGTGGTCTACTTATCAAACAGCCTTACTGAAGCTGTGATTTTTTGTCATTTTGATCATGCGGGAGTTGTGGATTATTTTTGAGCAGGCTCAAAATTCCTTAGGGTCACCAATAACTATACATTAAAAAATACTCTACATTTTATTTTGATTTTTAGTTATGTGCTCCAAATTTTTGTCCCTGCAAATTTTGGTTTGAGACAGTGAAGTTTTGACTCAGAGCACGGGTTTCAAATTTATTTTTGCCTAAATTTTATCTAAGTTTCAAAATTGTGTGGAAGCTGCCAAGTGTCATCAGTCGAGGCACATTTCATAATTTCTAAACGTTGGTTAAGATGTGCCATGTGTCCCATAATAACTTAGTGGAGTGCAACAAGTGTCGGCATCTGCATCTCATGTTTCTTATATGTTTCAAAAGCTTCTTTTCAATAAGTTTTTATCAAGATCAAGTGGAAGGTACCAAGTGGCAACTATGGAAGGTTTCAATATGATTTTCTAAAAGCAATAGAAGCTACGACATATCCCTGCTGAAGAAAGCGAAAGCCGTCACGTGTCAACATCTAAAATATCTTCACTTTGTTTCATGGATAAGTAAAGATTGTGGTGGGTTTCAGGTTTGTTTCTAGGGCAAGCGAAAGCCGCCAAGTGACACCATCTGTGTAAATATGAAATGAGGCCTGAATGTTTCTATAGTATAGATAGAGTGATGTGGAGACCAACAAGTGTCACCTTCTGTAAGATTCTCAAAAGATAGCTAAAAGTAGTAGAGACTGCCACATGTCCCTTATTAAAGATGCATGGAAAGCGCCACCTGTCTCTGCTCCTTTTTTGGAATTTGCTCAGGTGAGAAGTGTTATGGGTCCCAATTGTTATAAGTTTTTAAAGTTTTGGAGAAGCAGACGGTGACAGATGTCAAAGACGGAACACTCCTAAGCAAAAACATAGTAAAGAGTATAGGTTATACAAAAAGTGCAGTGTGCCTTCAGTAAGTGTTGCAAAACATGCCAAGTGTCATTTTTTGGTGCCTCCTGAATAATAAGAAGGTTTTTAAGTAGAGTAAGGGAATCTACCAAGTGTCCTCTCCCATTTGAAAGTGGGAAGCATCTTGGGTATCTATTTCAGCCAATGAACTTGTAGGAAGACAAAACGTTTTAGATCCAAGAAATATCATGTGTTAGACACTTCCAGTTCAATTAGAGTTTAGCTAGGCCGTTGGAATGGGAATGTGTAGACAATCTAGAGCTAATCTAATGCTATAAATAGGGGTGCAGAGATCACTAGAAGGATCAGAAGATAGAAAGAATTTTTTTCAAGAGATTATTGTCAAGAGTTTTTAGACTTTTTTAGCTGTGATCAGGGATATCATTTGCCTTTGTTCTATTTTCTTGAGTTAGAAGGTTTGTATAATTGTGCATGTTTATGTGCCTTTTATGTAACTAAAAATTATTGAGAATACTAAATTTTGTGCCTTTGTTGATATTCTCTGTGTCACTACAAAAGTATTCTATGTTGTGAGCCTTTGTTTCTATTATTTTTCATCTTTTACATTAATCATGCCTTGTTTGCTCCTTAATGTAATTGAATCTTGCATATAACTTCATTGTGCTTAGAATTAAGGGTTGAATTAAATTTAGGTGCATCACCATAATTAGATTTTCTTTAGTTGTACTTGTGTTTCCTTTTAATTCCTATCCCTTTTCCCATTATACACTTGATATAAAGAAGAGCCAAGTTCTTCAAAATCTGGAGGTTGTTTCAGGTTGCAAGTCCCACATTCATGAAACTTCCCATTTTTGGTGTCATAAACAGTGCAATTTTAATTATCAATAGTTTTAATTTGTTGGATAATTCCATATAGACCCAATAGAATCAAGCTTTGATGTTAAGAAGATAGACCTAATGCAATTAGGTCTCCATGAGGCATAAAAGAGAACTCAAGCCTAATTAAGTTGTTGCAGACCAAAAGGTGTCAAAAGTTAATTTAAACCATTTTCGTAAAGTGTTATAAGATGTATTATATGGAATAAATAAGAGGTTTAAGGTTTATTTCCAACTAAGTGGTGTGTAACAATGAGTATAATATATATACAAGGTAGTTTAGGCCTATTTATAAGTAAGCAATTGAAGTGAATAAAATATTGCTTTGTAGAGCAGAAAGAGATCTTGAAATGAGACCATAATATAAGATAAAAGGCTGGTGACCAAAATTTATGATTTGGATAAGTTTGTGTCTAGTCACTTAGGTATTTGGTGCTTCTTTACGATTAGTTGCTTGCTAAAGCCTAGTCAAGTGGGTGCTTGATGGTATTCCAAGTTAAGTTGGTGCTCAATATAATTTGATATTTTATTTTATAGGATTGTAGTCCATTTGTATGTATCATAGTGTGTTTTAATCCCCTTGATATTTTCCCACTCATATGTGTGTTTTCTTATGTTATGTTCATGTGAATGATCCTTATGTATTTTCTAGATATTAATGTTGCTTTCATAGTACATGAATGATTGGATATAATTGAAAGAATTTTTTGGGTACATTGATTGTGCTTAAAATAATTGGTATCATATTATCATGGTACTTTAAATCATCTAAAATATCTTACAGGATTTCCTAGAAGCATAGACATGTCTTATCATTAGGTACAAGGAGGTTTCTCAACCATTAAGGTTCCTCTCTTTAGTGAGACTAACTATGAATTTTAAAGCATTAGAATGAAGAATTATCTAATGTCCTTAGTTTATGACATATTTTTAATCTATTGTTGATATATTCAATTCACATTCTACACCACTAATTGACACAATAGGCAAGAAGGCAAGTGAGAACAACTCTAAGGCAATGAATGCCATCCTGTGTGGTCTTTCAGAATCAAAATTTGTAAAGGTCATGCATTGTGATACACCCAAATGGATTTGATAAATTTTGAAAACCATCTATTAAAGAGATACCAAAGTCAAGTTGGAAAAGTTTCAAACCCACTAAAGGCAGTTTGAATGTCTAATAATGAAGGAGGATGAAAACATTATATCTTATCTATTAAGAGTATATGAAGTGGTAAATGTCATCAAAGGCTTAGGAGAAAAGTTAGAAGAATCAACAATTGTAAAAAAGGTATTGAGATATATGAAATCTATGTTTAATTCAAAGGTGTCTTTTGTAGAGGAGAACAAAGATGTAGGATGAGTTTCATGGCATCTTGGCTACCTATGAAATGTGAAAAAGTGATAGAAGACCTTCCAAGAATGAAGCTACATTTTAGTGTCCATAAAATTTCACACTTGGAAATTTTTTGATACACCTATTGAAGTTTTTTCCTTTTTTCTTATGTGAGTTAGTTATCCTTGTCAAAACTTAGTCCCCTAAATAAGACTTAGACTTTAGTAGTTTTCATTGTAATTTCTTTCATTAAAAATTACTTCAAATTGCTCTAAAAGGTTAGAAAATGTCTAATTGGGTCATCATCATAAAACTCATTTATCCATCTTTCCAAGAGATTAAAAAAACTAAGTGTTTGGACTCATTTCTAGGCCAAATCAGGTTCTCAAAATTACTTTACTTATTTCATTTGAAGTAATTTATCATCATAAACCTGAGTTACATTGTCCGATTAAATTAGAATTGCATAATGATTTTACTTCTCATAAAAGTTGAGTAAAGTAGTTTCATAAACTTGTAATGTATTATTTAAAACAACCTAGATTTTTGAGGTTACTTCACTTGATTAAATTCATAATTATAATCAATAAGGGTTCATAATTCCAAAGTATTCACAAGCTTAGACCAAATTAGGATTATAGAGGTACTTTACTTTGAAGACCAAATTAAGAAAAGTAGTTCATGAAACCTGATGGTCATCAAAATGCTTATGTGGCATTCATCTTGCATGTCACTTAGTTGTCATTAATGCATGGATTAATATAAATATTAGAAAATTCCATCTCATTTCCCACTTCACTTTCAAATTTTCTAACCTAGCTACTGCCCCTACAAATCTCAAGTGACATCGTTTGAGATTTTGGAGTGATTTTGGAGCAAACTCTTCACAACCTATTTGCAGTTGAGGTATTTAGATTGTTTTCATGATCCTATTTTGGGTGTTCATCTCATTTTTCCTCTGGTAAGTTTTTATTCACCGTTTTTAAGGTTTCTCTATTGTTTCTTTCTTTCCTTACAATTTTTTGGCATTTTTTTTGCATGAATAGGTGTTATTAAAACTTGTAAATTTTCAAAAATGCTTGGCATGTGAAAATATCAAACAAAATATTAAGACATTAATTTTTTTCTACAAATCCCTGGCATTTGACCTAGATCATCTACCCATATTTTGAACAACTTGTTACTTACTCAAAGTCCTGAATCCAAGTAATTGGTCTTAAGAAACCCAAAGTTCTCAAGGGGAATTACTTACTTAGATTTTGAACAACTGATGACTTACTCAATTTTTTTACTTTCTCTTGCTTCTTATTCATTAGATTTTCCAACCCTAGTAACTTACCCAAAGAAACCTGATAACTTGCCCAAAGAAGTCTAGAGTTGTAAATGATTATCACTTACTCAGGGTTTTTCAATCTAGAAGACTTGAGAAATACCTATACCATCCTAGAATTACAACACCCTAATACATAGAATGAGTTTCCTAGAGTTTTCAAGGTTTACTGCTATTTATACCTAAATCTTGCTTAGGATTATTACATGAGACAACAACTTAACTCATTTGTTCAACCTTTTCTAAACCAATAGGAATAATTACTGAGTTTTCAAGATCATTTACCAAGTCTTTCAAGTGTTAGTCACAATAAATGTCAAGATTAAAAGAAGAAGTGACCCTGATTGAAGAATTTCCTGAGCTTGCACTTGAAGAAGTTCCAAATCCAAGTAGGAAAGGGAAGACAAAAGCAAAGAGAGTTGAGAAGCCAAAGGAAGTAGTTTCTAAAGACTCTATTGGGGAATATGAACTTAACCAAAACTGAATTATATTATCCACACAAGAGTAAGATAGACATAGACTAGTGGTTAGTTATCCAAAATTGCATGTTTTCCACACTGTCGTATAAGAAGCTACATGTAAAATAAAGGAGCACTTATGATAAGAAACACTTTGCTTATCTTGATTAGTTTCATGTCAAAAGAAATGTTTTGTTTATCTTAAGTTATTTCATGTCAAGTAATCACTTCCTGAGTCTTTTCTTATAAATCTAAAGTAACTTAAACAAATTCTTAGAAAAGCATAAGTGCTTCAATCTAGAAAATCAACCTTTCACCAGGGAAATAGGAGCTCAAGACCAAACTGATGACTTCTTTTAACTTCAAGAAAAATTTAATTTCAGCTTCCTTCCTCAAACCAGAACAAGAAGAATGAGTCTTTCACCTATCAGACAAGTGAAAACTCTTGTGAATTAGTTACAACATAATTCTTCAAGAATAATCCAACCTACTAATCCTCAATTCCTTATTCCTAGAAGAATGGTGTAACAAATTCCTATCCCTTCAGGGGTAAAAATTGATCCTTTGAATTTAAATCCTCCTCTCCATGACTTGCCTAAGGGATCAAGAAATAACTTTCCTAAGTTCATAGGGGATGGAAATTAGAGTCTATATGAGGACTTAGCTACTTTATTGTAGCTTATAGAGTGATCAGCATTGAACATGAAGATGTGTTAGTCAGGCTCTTTATTGAAACCTTAAATTATTTATCTATAGAATGGTTTTACCATTTGGCTCATGGCACCATAACCAATTTAGCCACTATGTGTGAGAAATTTAAAAATGGGTTTAAAGCTATTGAATACTCACACATATTGCTCACCTAGTTGACTCAATTTAAAAAAGAACCACATGAACACATGTAGGATTTCATTTCTAAATTTAATAGAATGCTCTATAAGATACCTCAAGATCCTCAACCCACTGGTGATAACTAAAAGTGATTTTTCATCAATGCTCAATTACCAAAGGTTAGATATCAGCTATGTAGGGCACATCCTATTGATTTGGTAATAGCTCAAAACATTACTATAGAGGTTGAATATGACCTTATTATGGTTAGAAAGATCAAGAAAATAACTTTCAAGGTTGATAGTTCTATTTCAACTACATCATAAACCACTACTGATCCCCTATTATAGAAACTGGCTAACAACTTGCTACAAGTTAAAAGACAAATTACTCAAGGTGTTCATTCTACTCCTATCAAGAATACACCTACATGTAATTTCAATAATTAGAATCAAAATAATATTGTTGGACCTCCACAAAGGTTGGTAATTGAGGATGCTCCAAAAAACCATGTTGAAATGAATGAAGAAGATCAGATGGTTGTTGATCTTGATCAAAGATTTACTGATAAGGATGATTTTGTAGATCCTATTGGTCACTCCAATATAGGCTACCTTGAATATCAATCATAAAATGATTATGAAGAAATGATTGAAGAGGATCATAGTCATTATTTTTTAGTATTTATAAGATCACAAACTCAGCAAGTTGGTGAAAAATATTCCAAGGAATAAGAGAAAGAGAAAGAAGACTTTAGGTCAGATGTTAACATTCTTAAAGAGGTAATCCTTTGCCTAATTCTCTTGCTTCAAAAGATAAATATGTAGCATATTCTTGTTAGCCTCATAAGCCAATCATTCATACTTTTGAAGCCAATCCTACTTTGTCTATGTCCATCCCTTCTTTTGACATTATTGACCACATCAAGAAAACTTAAATACAAATATCAGAAGCTAAATACTTGAGGTCCTATCTAGATCAACTGAATACACTAGTTAAATATGTTCAAATTAAAGGATCAAATAATATAAACAATGATTTAAAAAGTATCTTTCCTAATCCCAAATAGGTCTCTTTCCAAAATGATGCTACAACTACCTCTCCCACATCTACTTCCACATTTGAAAGGATAGAGCCATTATATGTATCTCTCCTAATCAATGGGTTTAAGTTGAGCAATTGTATCCTATATGGAGCCTTTGATATCATCATGCCAGCTAAAGTAGTTGATGCCATTGGCCTCACTCTAACTAAGTTAATAAATAGTTGTTATTCAATGGAAAAACATGTTCCCTTGATTGGAAAAATCAAAGATTCTCAAGCTATTCTAGCATATTTTATAGATAAGAGTCTTAAAATGATAATTTTGGTAGTAGACATTCATGTTTCTTATATAATTTTGGTTGAGTAAAAACTTCTTCAAAGATCTAGGGGGAGAAGTCAAGATGGATTGGTCTTGTGCTCATATTCCAATCAAAGGTGTAAATTAAAAACTTGAGCGTAAAAATAAATCCAAGTATACAATTTCCAAGTTAGATGATCCAAGATCACATATTATTTTTGAAGAATCAAATAATGGAGTTTATTACCTGGAATTGGGTAAGGACATGCAAGAAATTGAGACATAAGAATAAGAAGAGAAAATATGGACATTAGAATTTGATGACAGTTATTATTCCCTTGGTTTAGGTGTTGGGTTGTATTGATATCACCAAATGGTAGGGTATATCCTTACTCTTAAAATCTAATGTCTGAAATTACTAACAACATAGCAGAGTATGAAGCACTGTTAGTAGGACTAGATCAAGCAAAATAAAAAGGAGTGAGATTTATAAAATCACAAAGAGATGCTAAGTTAATTGTAAGGCAAATTCATGGATAATACCAAGTAAATAAGGATAAGTTGAGGCACTACCATGATCGAGTTCTACGTGCAATACTTGATTTTTTAGCCTTTTCAATCAATTTTTTTCCTCCCATTCAAAACTCTAGAGTTGAGTCTCTTACTGTTATTTTAGCTCTGTTCATGCCAAATCAATAGCCTATACTTTTCTAAGAGGGTGAATATAAAGTAGAGATGGTTTTCCATCCAAAGGTTCTAGAAAATGTCAATCAATGGCAATTATTTAATGATGACAAGCAGATAGTTTCTTTTCTTGAGCAATAAGATAATTTTGAAGAGTTATATTTTGAAGGAAGTAGTTCACTTCCATGTGAGACAACAAAAGGTAATACTAACCCTTAACATGATGATAATGAAGACGTGATTAAATTGAAGGGAAATGAAATTCTTAAAGGGTTAGTTTCTCTAGAAGAAATTTTTGATAAGCATGATCAATTTTTGAAGAAAAATAAAGAGTATGGTGATAGTTCTTCTCCATAAGTATAGAATATTAATTTGGGTGTTGATGAAGAGCCCAAGATGGTCAACATTGGGAAATGTTGTTCCTAAGAGGAAAAATAAGCATTAACTGAGCTTCTCATGAAATATATTGATGCGTTTGCTTGGTCCTATAAAGACCTAAAGAATTTTCAGCCAAAGGAGGTATAACATTACATTCTACTTCAACTAGAGGCAAAACCTTTTAGGTAAAAGCTTCACCATCATAACCCAACCATCTCAGGTACTATCTTTGCTGAAATATAGAAGCTACTTTATACTAAGATCATTTATACCATTCATCATTCAAAATGGTTAGATAATATTATCCTAGTAAAAAATAAGAATGGAAAAATACATTTATGTGTTGATTTACCTAATCTCAATCAAGCTTCTTTGAAGGATAACTATCTGTTACCCATCATGGATCATACCTTGAAATTAGTTACATGTTTATAAATGTTTTCCATGTTAGATGGATTTTTAGGATATAATTAGATAAAAGTGGTAGGAGAAGATCAATACAAGACATTTTTCATAACACCATGGGGGAAATTTTCCTACCAAAAAATGTCCTTTGGGTTTGTTAATGTTGTAGTAAATTTTTAACAAGTGATGGATCTGATATTTACACATTTAAAGAACAAGAGTATATTTGTATATATTGATAACTTGACAGTCTTATCTAAGAAAAGAGGTAATCATTTGGATGATTTAGAAGAGATTCTCATCTTGTTCAGGAAACATGGGATCTAATTGAATCTTAATAAATCAATATTTGTTGTGACTAAATGGAATCTTATTGCACACATCATCTCAAAGGAAGGAATGAATATTGATCCAAAAAGGGTGAAAGTTATTCAAATTCTACCTATGCCTACATCTAAGAAGGGAGTACATTCATTCTTTGGTAAGTTTAACTTCCTCAGAAGATTCATTCCTAAATTTTCTAAGTTAACTCACCACATGTCTAACATGATTGAAAAAAAACAAGAATTCAAGTGGAATGTTAAAGGTAAGATGGCATTTGAAAATATTAAAGTAGCCATAGCTCAAGCTCTAGTGCTAGTTTTCCCATTTTTAGTAAGGAATTCATTCTCTATTATTATTCTTCTAAGCATACCATGTCAGCCATACTTCTACAAAAGAATGATGAAGATATTGAATGTCCCATAGCTTTCATGAGCCATCCATTGAAAAGTTATGAAATGAAGTATACTCAGATGTAAAAACATGCCTTTGCTATAGTCAAAGCATGCAAAGTTGTTAGGTACTATATCTTGTCTTCAGATACTATAGTATATATACCTAACACTGTAGTGAATTCTATGCTAACACAATAAGAACTGGGATTGCTAAGAGGCACCTAGGTAATTAAGGTTCAAGAGTTTGATCTTGATATCAAACCAACAAAGCTAGTGAGAGGAAGAGGCTTGTGCCAACTAATGACATAAAGTAAACCAAATGACATAGTTACAATGATGTCTTTGATTCAAGATGAATCAAATGAAAATTTGCCCATGGTTATTTTTGTTGATCTTGTTGATGAATAGTACAGTAAGATTGATTTCTTTCTAACTTATGGAGAATGTCCAGCTCATCTTATAGGTAAGGAAAAAATAACTATCAAACTCAAGTCAAAAGATTATGTCACTTAGGAAAAGATTTGTATAAAATAGGAATTTATGGTATCTTTCTCTATTGTGTGGACAAAGAACAACAAAAGAGACTACTAGAACAATTCCATGATAGAGCATGTGGAGATAATTTTTCAACATGAGTTACAACACATAAAATCCTATGAGCAATGTACTATTGGCCCACTCTTTTTCATGATACTTTGGATTGAATTTATAAATGTCAAGCATGTCAATATTCTATGGGATATTTAAAGTTGTCAGCATTACCTTTAAAACCAGTCATAATCAATGAACCATTCTATTTGTAGGGCATAAATTTTATTGGCATGTTGAATCCCTCTTCAAGTGCTAACCATTGCTATGTTTTAATCACCATTGATTACTTCAACAAGTGGGTATAAGCCATTCCTATCAAATAAGCCACTTCTAAAATTTTATGGATTTTATCAAGGAAAACATTGTAATGAGGTTTGGTGTTCCTCAAAAGATAGTAATAGATAATGTAGTTAACTTTTCTTCAGCTGAAAAAACTCAATTTTTTTATTTACTCTGGATAGAATTAGTTCACTCTTCAAATTACTATCCTCAGGGAAATGGCCAAGATGAAACAAGTAATAAGAACTTGATGACTATAATTTTCAAGCTAGTGGATGATAATCAACGTACCTAGCAAAAGAAGCTATTTGATGCATTATGGGTTGACATGATCACTCCAAAAAAATCCATTAGCATGTTACCATTTTAGTTGTTTTATGGAATAGATGCTAAAATACCCATCACTATAGAGTTTCCTAATTTTAAACTATGTAAGGCTATTGAAGATGTAACTTATCAAGATTCACTTGATAATAGGATTATGTTTTTATCCAAACTACAAGAAGTGTGTGCTCAAGTTGATGACCGTTTAACTATCATCAAATGAAAGTAAAGAATATTTTTGATAAAAAGGCTTGAGAAAGTAAGTTTGAAGTTGGTGACTTGGTCTTATTATGGGATAAGTTAAATGAGCCAAAAGGTATGCATGGAAAATTTGATTCACTATAGAAATGACCTTTCACAATAAATAAAGTTGCTGGAAAAGATAGTTTTATCCTAGCTTATTGGGATGGAATTAAACTATTATTGCCTTACAATGGGCAACACTTAAATCTTTACAATAACTGAGCAACATGGTAACACCTATATGTATATAAATAAGACCTCAATTTTTCTTTTGTACAATTGTTTTTATTTTTCTATTTGTTTGTTTTGAAGTTTTTTATGATTGAGTTTTACATGACTTCATACCTAATAGATAACACTCAAAACTAGAGATATTGGGATCTTATCTTTGTTTCATTCTTTTTGATAGAAACAAAGATGTCCTTAGTTGGAACCAACTGGTGTCCCCAAAATTTGACACTTGGATATTTTGGGATAACCATATTGATATTTTTTCTTTTTGTCTTATGTGATTCAGTTGTCCTTGTCAAAACATAGTCCCTTGAATGAGACTTAGACTTTAATAGCTTTCATTGTAATTGATTTTGTTATCAATTGCTTCAAATTTCTCTAGAAGGTTAGAAAATGTCTACCTGGGTCATCATCATAAAACCCATTTGTCCATCTTTGTGAGAGATTAAAAAACTAAGTGTTTGAACTCATTTTTAGGATAACTCAGGTTCTCAAAGTTATTTAACTTATTCCCTTTCAAGTAATTTTTCATGGTAAACCCAATTTACACCATCCCATTTAAATCAAAATTATGTAATGACTTTGCTTCTGATAAAAGCTAAGTAAAGTAGTTTCATAAACCCACAAAGCACTATTTAAAATAATCTAGAGTTTTGAGGTTACTTCACTTCATTAAAGTCATAAGTAAAATCAATAAGGGTTTTCAAGTTTGAAGTATTCATAAGCTTAGACTAAATTAAGCAAAGTAGTTCATGAAACCTAATAGTCATCAAAATGCTTATGTGGCCTTCATCTCATGTGTCAATTAGTTGTCATTAATAAATGGGTTAATATAAATATTATAAAATGCCACCTCATTTCCCACTTGGCTTTCAAGTTTTCTAACCTAGTTGTTACCCTTGCAAATCTTGAGCAACATCGTTTAAACTTCTAAAATGATTTTGGATCACACTCTTCTCAACCCATTTGTATTCAAGGTATTTAGATTATTTCCCCTTTGTTTTCATTATCTTATTTTGGGTTTTTATCTCATTTTTATTTTGGTAAGTTTCCATTCACCATTTGGAAGGTTTCTCTATTATTTCTTACTTATGCATCCTTCAAATTGGTACTTATGAAGGAAATGGAATGTTCATTGTCTTCCACATTTTGCATCAACATCACAATAAATGTGTTGGTTGAATATTTTGTCAATCAGTGTACTGATAAACAAAATAGGTCTGATCAGCCAAAGTAGGAATATTGGTCATCCAAATGTGTAGGTTTACCACATCAAAAGGGGACTAATCTCTCCTCTCATCAAGGGGAGGTTCCTTATGGATATGTTATATATATATAGAAAACAATACTCAAGGGTAGGACAAACCATCCATCTCTCTTTTTTTAGAGATTATGCGTGCGGATCAAAGGAAAAACTCAAGGGAAATGACAGAAAGCACTCCTCTTCTTTTAGAAGTAAAACTCAGCAAACCACAAGAATACTCCTGGTAGTAAATGCAAAGTGTAACCAAGGACGTAGTAACCAACAAATTGAGATGTAGCACAAAGTCTCCACCTGAATTGCTCAAGAGTAAGATACGAAGGACAATGAGGGCACAAAGTCATCCCAAGGTCCTTTACACAAAAATGAAAAGAAAACACACTAAAGGCAATTATGGGGGCACAAAGTCTCTCCATAGTTGACTCTTCAGGACACCTTGCTAACTACTTTCACTAATTTTGCTTGTTGAATTAAAGGAACAGAAAATATATCAAGGAAAAAGACATAAGAACAGTTTCCCCAACAACAAAGATATTACAGCACAAAGTTTGAAAAGTCACTTACTTTCTTATTCCAATTAAAAAATATGATCAACAATCTGAGCTCAAAGTCTCAGTAATGCCTTTCAATTTGGGCAGAGTTTCATTTTTTATTGTCAAAAAGAGATATATTTACAATAAAAGATAGTCCCTTATATAGCCACTTCAAGAAGGACTAGAGAACAGTAACACATCATGTTGCATTAAAATCTATTAAGAAGATAGGCTAGAACTTAGGGGGCATTTACCCATTTGCTTTTCTCAATGCAAAAAAATAAGTCATGCTATTGAAAGTTTGCATCTTTCGATGTCCACCTAGTGATCTAATCTTTCTTCATCATTCCTTCTTTTCTGGTTAATTGAATCGGGTCTTAGATTTGATTTGATGTTTTGTTCCTTTGTCACTTCTTATTGGTCTTGGCCTTAAATCCTATGAATGCATTTAGGTCTGTAGATTACAAGGATCAATGATTATTTTATGAGCTTTGAAATTGGCATTCACGTGCCTCTCATTATGTTTTCAATAGCTAGTTTGCTACTCTTGAATTTGACGTCTTCAGGCGCATCACCCCTTAGTCCTTCTTTGGCTTTCCTATTTTTCATCCTCCTAAAGGGAAGGTGACCCTTCGACTTTAGGGGAGTGTCCTTTAAGTTGGCAGCTGAGAGTCCCCCGCAAGGGCACCTGTCCTTTAGGGTCCTTCAATGGCCTTTTATCTTCGGCAGTCTCTTGCAAACATTTCTCACAGATATTTCCTATAGACAATTCCCATGGGCATTTTCCCTAGGCTTTCTCCACGGGCATTTTCCCACAAACAAAAATTCCATAGAATTGTTCTATTTTGTTTCGTTTGCCTTAGTCTTTGTGAATTCCTTTGAGATTTCCTCCCGCAGCTCCTTTCTCGAATTCCTTCAGACAAAAAGTCTAAAGGAATTGTTTCTTACCTTAGTCTTTTTTGAATTCCTTAAACAAAAATTTGAAAGAATTACCTTTGTAGCCTTCTTTCAAAATGACCCTTTCAAAGGGTACTTTTGTCAACCAAGTGCCCTCGGCAAGGACACTTGTCCTTCAGGAGGCTTCTTTGAATTTTTGTGTTGAACTGCTCCTTTGAACTAAGCTGTTGAACCAAAGTGATGAACCAACTATTGAACCACTTGGTTGAACCAAACGTTGAAACACTTGGTTGAACCAAAATGGTTCAATGCAATGAACCCTTTGATTGAACCAATTCTTTGAACCAAGTGAATGAAGCAAAGCGTTGAACCAAGCAAGTGAACCAAAGCATTGAACCACTTGGTTGAACCAAATGTTGAACCAAGCTGATGAACCAAGCTTTGAACCAAAATGGTTCAAGCCGATGAACCAATGGAATAAATCGAAGCATTGAACCAACCGTTGAACCAAGCTTTGGTTCAATGGTTCAAATGAAGCCTTTGAACCAACTAACAAACTATTTGATTGAACCAAAGTGATGAAATTTGCCAATTGAACTTTATAGTTGCGTTGAGAGCTTTTAAACCTGTTGAACCAAATGCATTGAACCTATTTGTAGAAGACTTTTGAACCCGGTTGTAGAAGTCTTTAAACCTAGAAAAATGAACCTACTTGTAGAGTTTGTAGAAACCAAGTTCATAGTTTTCTCTAACCTTGAAAGACTCCGTAGAAATCAACTTGTGAAGCCTGTTGAACCTTGACCTGCAAAGTCTGTAGATTTTCTTTTCCTACTGAGTCCATAGATTCAAGCCTACAGAGTCCATAGATTCTACCCTGTAGAGTCCGTATATTTTTGAGAAGCTTTAAAACTAAGGAATTCGAATGCCCAGGACAAATTTTGAAAAGGGAAGAGACAATTTTGGTCTGTAGGATCAAAATGGTTCAAATGTTGTCTCAAAAATGAGTGATATTTTTGGGGGACAACAAAATATATGTTCTAAGATGAATAAATAAAGATAAAAATATTTATTTAAATCTAGACTAATCAAGACTAGGGCTAAAACATTTTCCATTTTGATGTCCTGGAAAGATTTATTGGCCTCTATTGTCCACTTAATCTTGACATCTTATTTCAACATGGCATTTAATGGTTTGGCATTTTTGTAAAACTAGATATGAAATTTCTCATGAAGTTGATCTTAATAAAGAAAGACTTTAGCTCTTTCTTGTTATTGGGTGGAGTTAACTTAGAGATGGCCTAGACATGATCTGGGTTGATGGAGATCCCATCTTGGATGATAATATGACCTAAAAATTTTCTTTTAGTAACTCTAAAAATGCATTTTTTAGGTTCAAAGAAACTCCATACTCCTGCATCTATCTAGGGATTTGTGTAGTTAGTCTATGTGATCAACTTTGTTCTTATAAATATAGTAATATCATCCATGTATATAATGATGCACTTCCCCACCAATCCTTCAAATTCAAAATCCATTGCTCTCTAAAAAGTGTCTCCTATGTTGATTAGGAAAAATGACATCCTTTTATATGTAAAGGTTTTCCATTTGGTAATAAAGGAAATCTTCATCCTAGCCTCTACTTTAATTAATACCTGATTATAGTTTGAGAATCCATATAACAATGACATCATATCTAAACCACTCACCATCTGTATTAACTCATCCAAAGAAAGTAGAGGACAATTATCTTTTTATGAGGCTATGTTTAAATTCCTAAAATCAACACACAACTTGATTTATCCATTATTTTTTCTATCTAGTACAAGGTTAGCTACCCAATTTGAGTGTGTAATTGGGAAAATAATTTTGGCATCTAGGAGATTTTTAATTCAATCTCTATAAGAGGTTCTAGGATTAAGTTTATTAGTCACTTTAAATTTGCCTGAATGGATTTTATTTTGTCTTTAGAGGGATGGTATGAGTAATAACCCTTGGATCAAATACATTCAGGTCATCATATGTCCAAGTAATAACATCTTTGTAATTGTTTAATCAATCTCTTCATCTTGTGCTTCTTGTTTTCAATATAATTTATACCTATATTCAGATATTGGTGAGCTTGGTTAGTCCCTATGTTTTCTTTGGTGAAGTTAAACTCAATTATTTTCATTTGTTTCTACTTCTAGACCTAAGGATCGACGTCAAAATCTCATTCCAAGGAAAACATTCCCAAGGGGATTTAGTTTTGTTTTAGCTAAAAAACACCATCTTCTCCCATATCCTTAGTCTGTATAGATTAGATATCTCTTTCATCTATTATCTAGGATTCAAAATCCCCTAAATTTTATAAGAACTATAAAATTTGTTTATCATAATCAAACACATGGAATTTTTCCACATTATATGGGATAGAAGGGCATAGGACCAGTTCTACTGAAAATTTATGCATTTTTTATTCTTGGAGTGGTTCCAAATTAGTAGCAGAGGCTGCCAAAGAATCATTTATTTGATTATTTTCTCTTAAGATGGCCTTGATGATGAATGCTTCAAAATATTCAATCAAGTTGTAATCTCTATGTTTATACTTCTTTAGGTATGCAATCTTGCACTAATACTTATTTTTGATCTAGTTTACGACCAACTTTGAGCCCCTAAATACTAATAGTTGATTGTCATTATTTTTTAATGAGTATTATAAGCCTAAAATTAGAGCTTCATACTTGACCCTATTATTGGTGTATGGGAAATGAAACTTGTAACCATATATGTATTGTCTACCTTTTGGTTTTTTGAAGGCCACACCTATGTCATAACCATTTTTTGAATGATCCCCATCGAAGTGTAAATTCCATAGTTGAGAAGGACCTTAAAATTATTTTTCATACAATTATTATCTGGTGGTGAGAGTATACATGCATGCATGTGTTAATATGAAGTCAACTTGCTTATTCTTGGTATTGTACTCAGTAATCAAGTACTTAATTTTGGGCTTCATGTCTACCTTGATTTAATTAGACACTCCTTTCTAAGGTAGCCACATGTGGAAGAAATCCATGGCCATGTACCTATTCAATGTCTTTGACCAGTCTCAGCTTAGTAGCAATTCATATGCTTCATAATGTCAACAACCAAGATGTAAATAGTTTATTTCACATGTGGATCTAATGCAAGCTATATGCACACATTTTTTAATTGTCAAACACATAGGACTAAATATTTATCCAACTATAGTAACACTCTTTTTGACTTATCAAGATTCAAACCTAACTTTTGAAAAATAGTTATACAGATCACATTGATTGATGCCCCATAGTCGACTAGGTAGTTATGTACATTCTTTATAAACATTCAAATAGTTAATAATAATGGTGGTACTTCAAGTTTATATTTATACATCATCACATTTATATGAGTAGTCTTGGATTTGTCAGAAGTCCTCCTTGTTAAGGATTTGAGTAGTAGTTCCTTTTGCTATATGATTTGAGCCATCTCATGAAGACTGATATTATATTTAATATTTTTCATGTCTTCAACAATAGTTTTTCCTCCCCTACCTTGACGTATGAAGCTTTGTGACTGATCTTTCTCCTTAGGAAGAGTAAGATTATCCCTTTTAGGTGGAGGTGGATTATCTCTTCTCAGTGGTGGTCTATTGTTGTTGGAATTCAACTCTAGGGGAGTAGTAGAATTTTTATTAGGATGCACTAAATAATTCATTGGCTACTTGTTTCTTAGGTTATAGTTATGATGGTACTACTTTAAAGCATGAACCTCATCAATTTTATCCTCAGGATCATTGTCATTTTCCTCTAGAAATGGGAATTCATAAGTGTCAAATACCATAGCTATGTTAGGGTTACCCAAATAATTAGACTAATATGGTTTTGATTGACTAGCGAAATTTTATTACCTCTCATCCTCTTTCTATAAGATTTCAAAAGTAGTGCAGAACTCTATACAATCTAACTCCCCATGTTGTGTGATTTTATGAACTCGATAGCAATTTAGAAGAGATACATCCATGATGTTGATCTCTGACATGCTATTAGATGGAGCCTAATGTATTTGATTATTTTAAGATTTGTTGAAGGGCATGTTATATCTATAGAACCCATAACCTAAATTGTTCTATTTAGATTTATATCCATTTATATTGACCATATGTTTATGCATGTTGAAGAACTCATTAATCAATTTTTACACCATTCTTTGGATGGATTCCATCTCTATTTTAGTTTATTTTAGATAATTTTAATAAGTGGACATGGTATTAATTGGTATAGAAGTTTGACTCTGGATTTGATGGTTAGGATCATAATTATTAAAGAAGTTGGGATGTTGATTTTAGGCAACATGGGTTAATGACAATTGATTATTCAATGGGTTATAGTTTTTTGCAAAAAAAATATGGGTTATATTGGGAATTGGGTTGACATCTAGGTAGACAAGTTCAAAATTGAGGGGAGGCAATGATTACAACTGGAGGTACAATTATTTATCCATATTGATTATTTCCATGTAAGCTAGAAGTTGATTATAAATACTGGTAGCCCTATACAAAAATATAACATTCATGGGATCTAGGGAATTTTTATATATTTTAAGGTCAAATGTCTCATTAAGTTGATAGGAATATTATAATATGTTGTACATATTTTGAAATTGAACATTCAATACTCAAATTAGCTCATTGGGATCTTGTCTCATGCTGACAAAGTGTTGATAGAGAAGACTTGCATTGGTAACTTGGCCAAATTATGCCAATAAGGTATCTTAACATTACATATAGGTTATGATTGACCCTTATATAATATTTATAAACTAGTCATAGGTTGATTATTTCAAAGTGAAGGGAAATAATCTACAAACCACATATTCTTGAGTTACATTTAGGAGCCCCAAAATAGATTTGAAAACCTTCATATGCTCTTCTGCAGTCCTTATTCTTGAGGGAGAGAAGGAATGAAGACACTTCTATAGTTTTATAGGAAAATCATGCACTACTCCTTCAATATTTATGGTTGGGCCAGTCAAACTAAGATGGGGCTTGAGGTGGAGGATTAGCAAGAGGTGGATTTTGGAGATGGGCCATCATAATAATTAGAAGATGAGATTACCTTCTTAGGGATGATGATTGAACCCTGGGTTTTCTAAAAACACCTTTATCATATCTAACCCTTTTATGGATCTCCAAATATGGATGTAATAGATTATTGTCTAAGGTTGAACTTGTTAATCATCTAAATGCATCCAATGCAACTCAAGTGATATTTCAAAGGGATAGAGGTAGAATATTAAACCCTCTTTCTATCACCAATTTAAAATGTCTATTGTTGTGTGTTTTATACACACCCTAACAATTCCTATGAGGTAGTCTATAACATTTT
Organism: Torreya grandis; assembly: GCA_037957365.1. Classification (NCBI taxonomy): domain Eukaryota; kingdom Viridiplantae; phylum Streptophyta; class Pinopsida; order Cupressales; family Taxaceae; genus Torreya; species Torreya grandis. Next base: position 2,193,225 of record JARHVA010001337.1, on the reverse strand, counting down.
AATATTGGTGACCAAACTGACTCCAAGGCATGAGTTGTAGGGTATTCAATTTTATAACAACTTGTTGGTGGAATAATGGTGAGTAATACATATTGTTTACCATGGGTGAACCTATATCTACTTGGAGTGGGTGGAAGGATGATGATTATAATTAAGGTGGGTAAAATTTCAAAATAAACTTCAAAAATAGGGAAAGGAAAAGTAAAAAAGAGATCCTATGTATAACTAGGGATAAAAGCTTTCAAGACTAGCACTTGGACTCAAATAGGTCAAGAAATATAAACCAATACTTCTCTTAGAGAAAAATTAATCCATAGAATTGGAGAAGAATCAATATTTGCACATAGAGACAAAGTCAAGTAGAACTCTTTCAAATTTCCTATTAACTTGAATAACCAAAATTATCCTTCTTTTGAGACTGAAAGGTTATATATATGTATAATCTTGGTATGGGGAAGGCCTCATCTCTTCACTCTTCACCTAAAATTACATGTTTAAAATATAACATTTTATTTAAAATCATGCAAAGATGCATGCACAATGATAATGCCCAGAATAGACTTTCTAGCTAAAAATATAATATGCATGTACAATAAATAAATTGGAAACTTAATTCCCACCTTGGTGATAAAATACAAATACATAATAATTATTAAATCAAAGTGCTAAATTTCCACCATTAACTGGAGGAGTTGATGGAGTAATTATAGTTAAAACTGAGGTAAGTAATAAGAGATTTATGAAGTTGGGGGCAGTAATAGCTAGTTATGTATGTGGAACTGACCAAGAAGCTACTTCCTTGGATTTTATCTCTTCACCTACTGTGTAATATAAATCAAGCTATTTGTCTATATTTTCAAATTTGAGTAATGAAGGATTTAAGATTTTGATAGAGTTAGCCATCAATATTTTTTATTCTACCTCTGAGCTCTTGAATTTGGATACTAAAGCTTTTGCTCTTGTTACTATGTCCTTAGCAAAATTAATGAACTATAATACTTCCTCATTGGTTTTGTAAACAATCCCCTCAAATTCTTGATTGAATTTTTTTTAGCTGAATGAAGAATTTTCTTGAAATTGGTCTATTAACAAGCTCCCTAGCTTGGGTGATTACCCCTGTGACTCGCATGTCCCCCAAATTATACAGTGCCTCACTCTCATGATTGATACAAAGTCTCAATAATTTCTTCATATATCTATGCCAATTTAAGGAAGCATCCCTATTGATAATCACATAGTTCAAACATGAAGAAGAATCCATGCTAGTCATTAGGTTCAATTGGTTGAAATCACTAATCCTTGAGAATTAAACAAGGAAATTTAATCTTTTTTATACATCCTTAATCTTAGTCCAAAGTGTAACAATATTTGGTTTTTTGGCCTAGTTACCTACCCTGAAAAGCTTGATGTTATGCAAAATATTGTATAGCTTTGTGGCTGCACTCTAAACATTAGTAATAAATTTTTGAAGGGCCTATGTAATTTATATTTGATTCCATCTTTTTAAGGCCTCTTTAGTACTTTGATGAATTTATTTAATTACTACCCTTATTGAATCCACAAAAGTGTTTAAATTCTTAATATTCAATAGGGTCATTGGTATTTATCTTGGACCTATTTTCTAAACATAAGTTCTCTCTTTATTCGAACTCCACTTCATCATTTGTTTCCAAGTTCACCACATTCATTTTCCTTACTCTCTAAATAGTCCCACTCTCCTTATCAAATCGAGTGGAGACTATGGGGAGCTCAGTCAAGCCAAATTCTATATTTTATCTCTAACATTATGCATGTGTCTCATCCATTGGGGAATAATAAGTTCTTCTATTTCAACATATTGAGTAGGGTATGAGGATGTAGATAGTGGAGTGGTCATTGGAAGGGATGTAATACAAGTAGTTGGTAGGGATAAACTTATTTGAATATAAAACTGAGGAAGTTTATGGCCAACCTTTTTCCATAGAGGTGTTTCTTTCATAAAGTTTACTTGAGATAAGAATCTAGTAAGACTTGGGGTCACTTCTACATTCATTATTATTATAGGCAATGCCAATGACTAGGGCATAGGGAGCTCTATTTGGGTCAATGTTTTCTTGAGAACTAGTGGCTTCCTAATATTTAAAATAAAAACTATAAACAAGTTATAAAAATGGATTGCCTTTGGATTCCTTATTAGTTTAGGAGAAGAAAGAATATCAGAATCAGTAGTAGTACTAATAGAACCAAATAATAAAACCCTAGGAATAAATTAAGGTAAACTCATAATTAAGATCTCAAAATTAGAAATTGAATAAATAATAGAAGATACTACCTCATCAATTCTTTGACTTTTCTCTTGTGTGAGGCTAGTTAAGTCTTCCTCCATTTCATGCTCACCTAGACTCAAGGTTTTAGATTTTTATATCTCATCCTCTCCATCACCTAGTTTTGAAACACCCATTTCTTGGTCTTCATCCTTAGAAAGATAGTCAACCAAATATATTAGTTGTTTATCTTCCACTTCTTCTGAAATTTTCTTATTAACCTCTACATCATTTTCCTCTTCCTCTTCATTAACTTACTCTAAAATTGGGAGACCAATTGATGGCCTCTCTTTTAGCTTCTTATCTTAGGATGGAGTAGGAGAGTCATTTTTGCTTACTTTGATAGGTATATATGGGTGGATTTTAATGTGTATGAGATGGTATAGTGGTTATAGGAATGATTTGAGCAACATTTTAGGTGACAATTCGGGTGATGGTTCTACCCCAATTGGTGGAAAAACTTTTGGGAGCCATAACTTTTGCACCACGGCTCCGTTTGACTCCCCGTTTGAACCGTTGGAAAGCTAAGAATGAAGAGAATGTGGTGAGATGGCATGGATCTTTGATCAATGTATTTTTACCCCAAAAACCCAATGGAAGTACCCCAAATTTCAATTTTAGTAGTGCAGTATAAAAATAGTAAGTTTCTAAAAATAGTAATTCCTCAAATTTTGTATTGTTGTAAATCATGGAAGTTGAACCACTTAATCTCCCTCACAATCGGTGACCTTCCACATCCTCTTACCACATGTATAAATTAATATGTAACCCAAAATTAAAATCAGACATCTCTTCTCAGAGATAGGCATATGTTTGGGTCTACAGATTCAGTGAATAAAATGTCTCTTTTCAGAGATAGCATTATTTTTATTGTGTTGTTATTATTTCTTGATTTATCTTTCAACGAAATATTTTGAGTTTTGGATCATTACGAACCACTATGGTAGGAACTATGATTGAAGGTGATGAATTGGAAGGCACAAGCCTTGACTGAGGAGACTTAAGAGATTGATGAGAGTCTAGAGTATTTGGAATAGAAGGGAAAGCCATTTTAATAATCTAGGAAGAATTAATTTAGTAACTATAGTAAGAGGAAGTAAAGGAGTCATCAAAAAAATACTCTTCCTTTATTGAATTGAATAAATTGTTGACATATCCCTTGTGTTAGTTATGCTTAAAACTTGAACACAGTTAGCTATTATTATAGAAGGGTATTAAAGACCCAAAAGACATATCAAAATTTCCCTCCTAATCTAAGGATTGGATTCTCTTTCACTACCAAATTCATCTAGTTGTGCCTCTATAGGCTCTATTGAATGTGAAAGAGGTTGATCCTATGGCTAAGAATCCTATAGCATAAATAGAGGCCATTATTGACTCCATTCATTTTTTGCCTCTTCTTTTATTATCCTAGAGTTATACTACAAGGCTTGGGCATGTATCATAAACTTTGATTTATCTTTCATCTTTTTACATACCTCTAAATAATCTAAGGCATTCAAGAAGATCTGATCATAATCATACCCTTGGTGATCATATGAGGCATGCACTTTCTTATTTTCATGAATAGACTTGACATGCCTCCTTAATTTCCTCCTGGAGTCCCATTCCCTAAAAGTTGAAAGCTATAAAGTATACTAAGTTTTAACTTTACTAGATTGAATAAAATGTGGCATGATCACATACTAATACTACCTAATGCTCATATGTATCTTGAAATTATAAGCCAAATGCATTTGACATAATTACTCATAAATGTTGTTAAATACATGATATGTTATTTCCTATTCTGCTATAGTGTTTGAAACATGATGTGGTAGTAGTAGAACAGTTGTCTTTGTGTCTTCTACCCAGATGATAGTTACACCGAAGTATAACCAATAGTCTCTCATGTTGCTCAGGATCTTTGTCATGTTTTTTTATAATCTGAGTAGTGGGGTACCATTCATTACTTTATATATATGAAGATATACCTCATTACATATCCTTCTAATTTCATTCCTATATCTATAAATGAACATGAAAGAAAAAATTTATTCGTTCCTATTTGTAAATATTCATCTAAGGGATTTCACTCCTAACCACATGGCTTGTAAACTATGGTAATCTATAAATCTAATAGTTAGGACACCATTTATAAATTTTGGTCAATAGGGCTATGATTAAGGTAGAGCACCTATGATTTTAATCGAGCACTTATAATCTTCCCAAGTGCCACCAATTAGTTAGATGTTAGGATTATATCTAACAATGAAACCCATTCAATCTGAACATACGTAATATTTGATAAACCATATAGTCTATTTAAAAGGGCCATGGGTATCAAAATTCTAAGTACAAATTTGATAATGTAATTAGATGAGATAGCCCCTTTGGGATTCATCTTATGACCTTTTATGATCCATTATTTTAGCTTTCCATATACTATGTTTTGCTCAAGCCAAACATTAGCTAAGACTTCGTTATAGGTTGTCTAAGACAAGGAAGCCTAAGTTATCTCTCAAATTTCCTACTCAAAATATAATTTGAGGAAATCTTAACTCTCCTAACATACATAATATCCCCAACAATGGTTAATTTAATAAACAAAACTTTTAAAATGTCAAACCATGACATTACCTCAAGTTTGGTTGTTGCATGGTTGACTCCTTATTATTTGATTGGTAACAAATCATTAATGTATTTCTTGGCTTCTAGAGTTAGTTGATCCTTAATAGAGTATGGATGGAAAAATTACACCTCTTCTCAAAGCATCAAGTAATATGGAAACTTGAAATTTAAGGCACTTTTCTCAAATATCATATATTTATATTCTATTAATATTAAAAATGGATATGGGGAGGGAAATGAAGGATTACCCTATTTTGAAGAATATGCCATTGTTAGATTTTAGTCACTATAATTATTTTGGTGTCTCAATTAGTTTATTTTACACTTTCTAGTTGAAGAAAATTAGGGATCACTTGGCATCAGGGAAGCTAAAAAATGCACTCATTTGATTGAAAGAGTAATGGCAAAGTGAATTTTCCTTAGCATAAATTTTGCATAAATCATTCATAAGCCTAATTATTAAATTTATTGTGTGCCTTCAATCTAGATAATGAACTATTGTTTTAATTCCCATTTAAATTTTAATGTGCCAATTAGCTTTGGTGGGTGTACTTATTTGTGAAATGGAAACCATTCATTAGTTTTTTGTATGTCTAGTCATTGCTTTTGGAGATAGATGTCAATTATTCATTAATTGGATTCTTTATCATACTCTCAATATTTTATTTTCATATTTTGGCCATGCCTCTCTTGGATAATGCCAATTGTCAAGTCTTTGTTAACCTGGCCCTTTAGATTTATTCATTGTGTTCTACAAGTCCCATGGTTATGAGTTGACATGATCAAGACATGTGGGTTAATCTTATAGCATGGTGTATTAGACCACTGGATTGGTATATCATTTGACCATCAATATTCTAATGGTCATAGGTTAATGTGATTAAGACAAGTGGAGTAATCTATGGCACCCAAAAAACATGAAAGCTCAAAACCATTAAAATGTAGACCAAAGAGACACTTAACCTTTCTATAAGTTCACTTTAATGAGAATGTTCCAAGTTTAAATTGATTTTAACCTTAAAGGCTCAAAATAATTAGCATAAGGGAACACAAAACCTTTAACATTTTATGATAAGTAAAAGAAGTATCTATGTTTCCATTTTAGCAAGAATGAGCCATGTGGTAAGTTTGTATAGCCCAAGAGTGTGTAAGAGTTAAAATTTTAATAGCATGGAATATTTCAAAGACTTAGAGATCTTGAAAATGTATAAATCTCTAAGTATGGGCCCAATTGTATAATATTAATGATCCTCAACTATTTATATTTTTGTGATTCAAAATATACCAATTAGGATGTAGAAAGATTAATAACATTAGCTCATAAATTATAACATCAACCTCAAAATAAAATTCATGAAACCCCAAGGTTTGAAATGACTTTAAATAGTATTTTAAGTTTAGACTTTCATAATTTAAACTTGTGTAATGCTATATTCTATGGGAATAACCCTGGATGGTAAATGAATGATATCCAAGTCATAGATTTTTAAGCTCATAGCTCCTTAAATAAATATTTTTCAATAATGGGTCCCAATTTTAAAATTTGAAAATGGGATGTGTGTTTGTTAGGGAGAAACATATTTCACCTTGGTTTAGGCCCCATTAGTTATCAAAGTGAGAATCATCATGTTATTACTCTCTTTGATGAGAGATGAGTATCAAGGGGCTATTAATGGTCCTACTCAGGCTATTCATCTTTATAATATTATGATCAAGTTAAAAATCACTATTCCATGGTAATATATCATCATTTTTGATAGTCAGAGTACCATTTAGATCTCAAAGTACCTAGTTCATCATTAGAGGACCAAACACAAATATCCACATGCACTAACATTAGGGAGTTGATTTAGTAATAGGTTATTGATCTACAATATTTTCCTAAAACATAGCAAGTTGATGATATTTTCACCAAATCCTTCATTGAGAGTAAGTTACATCACTTCCAAACTCTCTTAAGGGTAGTAGACACTACTTTAGGTTAGGTCACTTAACCTTCTCTCATCATCCTCTCATTGGGGGAGTTTTTTCCTATGAGTTTTCTCCTTCTCTCTTGTGCTTGAGGGGATCATTATGTGCATGGGTACATCATTAAGCCTTATTTCCAAGACCCTTTTTCATATGTTTATTTTGATTCCATCCTAAGTTTTACTTAAGGGATGGTGTTGATGTGAAAAGGGTTCACGCCTAATCTAGTTTTACCTCTAGTTTCCCTTCACACTTCTTCACTTTAAGCTTACTTAGGACTTAATATCGGTTATATCATTATTCTTTGTGAGGATTTTATGAGTGTAGTTACTCACTATTGAACTTATTCATCTACACACCAATCCCTTATTTTATGAGAAATTCTCATGAGCATTGATGATATCTTCTATAGATTGATAAAATTTTGATATTTCTTGCATCATCTGATGTTTTTTATGTATGGGATATTTTTTACTCACACTAAGTTATAAAGTGCCATGGGGATTTTTTAAATCATCCATATCTACCTTCATGCATCTGCATGTTATATTTTAGGCACATTTTCACTCTTTTAGTTATTTAACTCTCCCATCACCACCAGATCCATCTTCTTGAGATATTTTATCTATACCTTTGACACTCTTTCTTTGACATTTTGATAGTCTCCTTTAGCTTGATTTGGATATATTATGGTGCATATAGTGTCATATTTTCCATGCTCTATTAGTGGAATTATTTCACTCATACATAATTTTTGAATCACTCCATCACATCAAAAGTATGGGGGCATATGGTGAAAATCCTACTTATTTTTGTAATGTCCTTGTTAACCCTTGGCACATCACATCTTTTGGTAGTAGACCAAATTAATTTGATTAACTATTTTTACACTATCAACACCTCTTATATATTATTTTTACAAGAGTTATTCTGGTGAATACAACATCAGTTTATTTTTTGTGATTGAGTAGTGGATCTAGGCCTCTCATGTACATTGAGTTACTTTGTGACTTTAGAGTCCACCAAGTGCTTTTTATAAAATGGCCTTCATTCCATCTAGTGCACATTATTTAACATTATGTTTGAGTATTGATTAATTTTATTTATTGGGATGCCTTATAACATATGTTTTTGATTTCTCAACTTTAGCTATTTTTACTAGTTTTTTAAGAGACCCTTAGATCCTATCTCATTTTTTTAGTTTCTTCCATTTTACATGGGTATCTTATTAGGAACTTTATTTATTGAAACCCATATGATGATTCTTATGTATCAATGATATTATTGGTAACTATTTGTTTAGTGACACTAGTGTGGAGTCATCACCAGTATTTATGTTCACTTTTTCACCATTTTATGGCAACTTTTATAGAAGTTTTCATTACCATATTCTCCTAGTTCAACATTAAGGGAGGGTGTTTTAGGAAATGCTTCCTTGGGTTCATTCTTTTACCCAGTATTATTGGAGAGTAATGTTTTTTTAGTGATCCTTGTATTCAATGTCAATCATACTTAAACTTGGTGGTTACAATGAATCGACATCCATATACTCTGGAAATATGGATTGGCATCCATAGGGACACTTGATTGTACACTATTTTTTTTACATAGGTACCTTATTAAGCCCAAAAATTGGGATCCATTTGTGTTTCTATTCATTCCCTAATAATTGCTTAATGGAGGATGTTAGAGTATTCTAATTAAGATTGATTAGTTTTTTATTATGACTAATCATGTGTGTATATGTGATCTATGAACATGAACCCTTATCACCCCTCAATGGGGGACAATAGCATCTCCACTCAATCCCAATGGGAGACAATGGCCGACCCACTCACATGGTGGGAGGGTCACATGCTTGTACAAATTGGTTTTTGTTAGAATATGTTTTATTGAATTTGGGAAACTATTAGGGTAATTTCCTAAATAGTAAAGGGGTCTGGATTAAGGGGTCAAATTAGTAAATAAATATACCATAATTAACCTACTAATTTATTAAATCTAGAAGTGCTTAATTACTTTATAAAAATAACAAAACAAGGGAATGGAGAGTAAGACTTAGTTGATTCTAGGTTGAGATGGAGGAGACAGAGGTGATAAATTATTGATCTAGCTAGGCAAACTATCAAAAACAAGACCCAAAAGTCTATTTTTTGCCTAGATAGGAATGCTAGAAATGGCACACCTAGAGGTCCAACACTGTAGTCCTTAGTGTCTAATCTTTCTAATCTTTTTGGTTTCTATTCATCTACTTTGGGAGACCCTATGCCTGAAATATCAAGACTTGGTTATTAGTGAAGCTTCATGTGTAAATGATTTTATCTTCAAGGATCCTAGTTCCTCCTCATGCTTGATAGATGATCTCAAATCTAACTAGAAAAAAGGGTTCGTGTGAAATATGCATTTAATGTGCGATCGCACCCCATGTGTGGGCACATTGCCTACTTACCAATACTCTGAAGAAGAATCAAGGTTAATGTAGTTCTCCTAATTTGAATGTGTATTGTGCAATCCTTTATATACAATGCATGTGTATGCAAATTTGGGCAAGATTGATATGACTCACGACTGGTGTGGGAGCCTGGATAGGCTAAAAATAATAGTGGTTTTCTTTAAGTAGAGAATAGGAAGATTTACTTAAGTGTGCTTTAGTATATTTCTAGCTTATGCCTTTAAATGATTAGCAACCTTTCTAAATGACCTTTGAATGTGATTTTATAGGGAAACTAGTGATCCTAGGTTAGATGAACTCACATTAGGATAATAAGAGAAAAGATAAGGATTTGGGAAAATCTAACTGTTTGAAGCTATTCTGGATTTAGACATCAACATCAAAAAGTGGACACCCTAGGTCCCAACACTATAGTCCAACATATGGTGTTATTTTCTAGGGGGAAAGGGACCCTAGGGGATAGGTTTGTGCCTAGGAGAGGAGTCTAGGATAGCAAGGGCTGAATATAAAAGGCTTTAGATGACTAGGAAATAGTGAAAATATTCCTAAGTGGGCTATGTAAGTGAGTAGGAGAGACCTATAGTTTAGGTGTCATAAGTCATGCTCAAGTTGTACAATTTATATTTTATATGACTACATTCCCCCCCCTTTATTCTAAGTATGTATCAAAGTTAAATACTATGATAAAGGAAAAAAAAAGAAGCATACCTAAACTTACCTATGAAGCTAAGACTAAAAAGATATGTGATGTTGGATTATGCATAGTGAGAGCACATTTTTACTTTGTAAGTCTACAAAAAGGAAAGCAAAAGTAGATCATTTATTACTAGATACACTATATCTAAAATAAGAACATACAAAGCTAGGTAAAGAGAGATGAATGAAGAGAAAGGAACAAATACACTTCACCAAGTATGCAAATCAATACAAAACCTATTATTTTGTTGGGTTATGCTAAAAATATGTTGAACCAAGATTTATATCAATGAATGAGTTGAGTGTTCAATATCTTGAAAGTTTACTCAAGAATGCAAAGGTAGGCCCTTTGGCTCCATCATCACCAACTATGTGAAGTTAATAAATCATGCATGTGTTAATCGATGTCTAGACCATGTGTCTAATCCCTCTAACTAGGTGGCTCCAGAATACAAAGGTTAGCTAGACCTTTGGCTCCATCGTTGCCCCGTGATGTGAATCTAAATGAGAAAAATAGTAATATAGATGAATTCCATATAAGATGGCTCTTGGAGCCCCTAAATGTACTATGATCTAACAATGTTAGCATGGATAGATGAATGTAAAATAAAAACTAGGCCACTATTGGCCACTTCAAAAGATGGAGATTGGACTTGCATAGAAGCTCATCCTAAAATTGAAATCAAGGGTTAGAAAGCCACTCAAGAACTTGGGTATGTGGGAAGAAAACTTATATGAAAGTTTCCTTGAATGTGATGCCAACCACTTACATATGGAGTAAGGCACACAACTGCCAAGAATGTGAAATAAAATATAATAAACTTAGAAATAGAGAAGGCCCATGTGTCACATACCTTTCCCCCAATAACTAGTGTTTAGAACATAGATTATAAACTAAAAGTTGTATCAAATGTCATGTCTAAACTAAAAATAGAAACCCTCATGCCATGCATGATGCCCCCTGTATCTAGATTCTCTTAGTAAAATAAGTGCTAAAAACTACTGATCTCTAGACTGAACTATACTGGCAAAACTATGACTGAACTCACCTCTCTACTTGATTCTAGAAAAACTAAATATTTTGTTGTTTGGACAATAGCATCATAAACTAGACACTTTAGGGTCCAGTGTTGTAGTCCCATTTTTGGTGCTATTGTCTAGAGCCAAAATTGATGACTGATCTAGATTCTCTACTATCTACTTGGTCTGGTTTGCTTGTGTTGAGTTCTAGATTCTAGACTATACTATTCTAAAATTTATTTTTTGATATTTACGAGCTTTGATCTCTTGTGAAAAAACCCCTATTTGTTACCCCCTCTTCTAAGGGTAGGAATGAAGACCCTATAATGACTCCCTAAGAAGAAGAAGCCCTACAAGTGTGTTAATCTATGAAAACATTTGATATAGCATTGATATACATTATCTCAAGATATAGCAAAAATTTTAGAGAGAGAGATTGTTAGATCCATAGGGGTATGCCTAGATATATATATAATAATGTAAATAGCATGTGCATAAGAGTAAATTAGAATTTGAAATTTTAGTTGTTAGTGTCATGGAGGGATGGAGCATGATGTCCATCATGGAATCCAAGAAGCAAGGTAAATGCATGATTGGAATCATGAAATTGCACACAAAGCTAAGAAATCAAGAAACAAACATACAAAGAAAGAAGAAAGAAACATGCAAACATGCAAGGGTGTCCAAGGGGATAAATAAGCACACAAGGAATGTTCAAATGTTGCATACTCACACAATGGGAACAAGAAAAGATATGCACAAGGGTCATAAACACATGAAAGGCACACACAAAGGACATTGGCAAATGTTCAAAGGCACACACATATAGATAGGAACAAAGGACATTGGAAAATGTCCTAAAATGCAAGCATGAAGAAAATAGGAACTAGAAAATGCAAACACATCTAGTTAATCAAAGCAAAGAGTGCAAGCATGCAAATTACTAGAAATAGAAACATGCATCTAACTATGGAAAGCTAGAAGCAAGAGTATATAAGATATGTAATACAAGACTAATGTATATGATATGAAATATAGAATTGTGATATATGTTAATGGATGTCGATGTGATATTTGTGTAAGCAAGTAATTTACTATAACAAGATGTTTAGAGTTTGTAGTGTAAGAATGACATAACCTAGATGATGTAGTCATGTAGAGTATGCCCTCAGTAGGTAGATGTATCGATATGTAGTTGGAATGTAGAATTAAGATGCTCCCTCAATGGGTGAAGTGAAGTAATCAAGGATCTGAATATACTACACACACTCAAATAAAATTAAGTAAAGCATGGGAATATAGATAAATCAATAAACAATAGCGTAAAATAGGGTAATGTAAGTCTAACATAATGGTTAGCAATGTAAAACATAGATGATGCATACATTTGACATGTTTTTATATTTTTGAAATATTATATTATTTTTATATTTTGAAATATTTGAGATATGTATAATCAAATAGGAGAGACAATATACAAGTAATTAGAAATGAATGATGTACAATCAAGCAAAAGGAAACTATGTACAAGTAATACTGTAAAGAAATGATACTAACTGATGAGACTCATGGGAGACTCCCTATCATGTTATCCTATATCAAAAATAAAGATCATACATGGTCATGAAGCATGATGGAAATGTTGAGACTGTGGCTCTGAAATTTGTAAATGTTGTAAATTATCTAAAATATCTATAGTGGAAACCAATAGTGGGATCCCTCTATAACTATGAGAAGTAGATGCAACTATAGGGCTCTTAGGGACCCATCTAGTGGTAAGAGAAGCTCTCTAAACATGTGTTCTATGTGTAAATGCATGAAATCTCAATGAAATTAATATCGGTGTGAATATTGTCACTAGAAGCTATCTAGAATCTTGAAGTTATGCAGGTATATGAAGTATCTATGTTAATGATGAATGTGTCAACTATGGTTGAATCTGGACTAGAAGAAGAGTTTTAATAGGTAAAGGAGCTGAAACTAGATCAGAAGGGGTGCTAACCTAAGTGACAAAGCTATAACCATGGGTGTAATCAACCTGCCTATCTTTGTAAACTTGAGTGATAGCATGTACTGTATAATTTACTATAGGCATAGAGCTAGTAGTAGGTGCGAGATAAAAGCTAGATATACCAAGTTCAAAGGGAGGAGGGATAGATATAACCGTTAGTGTTTGCTTATGTCTAGTAGTGATAGGGAGATACTTAAAAGTAACCAAAGAGTTAGATATATTTAAGTAGAAACCATGTATAGCAATATGATTAGAAAGAACATTCCACATGTGAGATAGAAAATAAGGGATAGAGAATATGGAACTGTGCATTGATGCATAAAGAAATTTGACTTGATTCATGATATTTTTTATGTGTTTATCATGATAAACTTGAAATAATTTCATCATGAAAGATAGAAAGCAAAGGGTTGAGAGCATGGATTTGTGCATAAAGGCATTTAAATGTTTGATATGTGACATGACATTTTGAATGCTTTTAGCATGATAAACTTGAGCAATTTTCCATATGAGGAATAGAGAGCAAAGGATAGAGAACATGAATTTTTGCATAAAGGCATATAAACTTTTGATATGCAATATGACATTTCAAATGCATTTAGCCAAATGTAATTAGTAATTGTTCCATATCAGTGAAAGAGGATATGTAAAAATAATTTTGGAATCTTGTGCATGTTTGGCAATGAATTTTTCAATATCATCCCTTAGTATGAAAATTAAGCATGAAATGCATAGAATGAAACTTTGTACTAGCATATGACAAACTTCATCATTCGTGTACATGATAGGGCCAATAATGGCCTCTTTATTATTTTCTATAAATTTAAGAAACATGTGTAAATAAGTGAGCATCATTTTTGTAATTTAGCTATGGGTGTAAGGTGATACCTTAAGAAGCAATAAGACCTAGTATATGCAACTAGGGATTTTTCAGAAATATTATTTACAAAATACAATGAACTTTTGAATTTGATTTTGATTTTCTGAGCTAAGTATGCAAGATAAAATTTGGAAAATTATGGGAAATTACTTGCTTTAATGGGACCTAGTAGATGCAACTAGGGTTTTGAGACAAATCAATTTTTTGGAATTACTATGAATTTTTGAAATTTGAAGTGATTTTTTTATTTTAATAATCAATCAAAATTTGTAGAAAATAAGTGGAATATTACTTGAAAATTACTCAGATTTAGTTGATGCAACTAAGGATTTGAAATTAATTTTTTCAAAATTAATGTAATAATTTGAAAATTTTGCTATAAATTTGTAGAATTGAGCTTGAAAATTTTAAGAAAAATCTGAAAATATTTCTAAAATTAGCAATATATTTTTCCTAGTGGTTTGAAAGTGTTTACATGCAAATATGACCTAATATGTGCAAACTAGGGTTTTAGTAAATTATTGAAAATATTTCAAAATTTGTAGTTTTTTATTTTTAAATTAAAAAAATTAGAAAAATATTGCAAAAAATTAGAAATAATTAACCCTAGGGTTTCTAGGGTTTTTGTGCAAAAATTCAAAGTAAGTCGGGTTCACTAAATGTTTTACTAAATTTGGGAAACTATTAAGGTAATTTCCTAAATAGTAAATGGGTCTAGATTAAGGAGGAAATTAGTAAATAAAATATGACTTCATTAACCTACTAATTTATTGAATCTATAATTGATTAATTACTTTCTAAAAATAACAAAACAAGGGGATAGAGAGTAAGACTTAGCTCATTCTGGGTTGAGACAGAGGAGATAAAGGCTATAAATTGTTGATCTAGCTGGGCAAACTATCTAAAACAAGACCCATAAGTCTATTTTATACCTAGATAGGAGCACCAAAAATGGGACACCTAGAGGTCTAGCACCGTAGTCTAAGTTTTGGTACTATAGTCCTTAGTGTCTGAGCTTTCTAAACTTTTTGAGTATTATTCATTTGCTCCAAGAGACCTTGTGCTTGACATATCAAGACCTAGTTGTTCATGAATCTCTATGTATAATTGACTTTGTTTCAAGGATAATAGTTCATCTTCATTCTTGATATGTGATCTTGAATCCAAATGGAAAAGGGGTTAGTGTGTAATATGCATTGAATGTGCGATCACACCCCATATGTGGGCACGCTGCCTACATACCAATACTTTGAAGAGGGATCAAGGCCAATGTAGTTCTCCTAATTTGAATGTGTATTATGTAATCCTATGTATGAAATGTAAGTGTATGTGAATTTGGGCAAGATTGATATGAATTTTGACTGGTACGGGAGCTTGGTTAGGTTGGAAATAATAGTAGTTGGATGTATATAAAGAATAGGAAGATTTGCTTGGGTGTGATTTAGTATATTTCTAGCTTATACCTTTGAATGATTTTCAACCCTTATAAATAACCTTTTAATGGGATTTTATAAGGAAATTAGTGATCCTAGTTTAGATGAACTCGCATTAGGCTAACAAGAGAAAAGATAAAGATTTGAGAAAATTTGATCATTTGAGGCTATTATGGATTTGTACAATAGCACTGGAAAGTGGAAACCCTAAGTCCCAATGCTATAGTCCAACTTATGGCACTATTGTCTAGGGGAAAGGGACCCCAGGGGATAGGTTTGTTCTTGGGATAGGAGTATAAAACATCAAGGGTTGAATCTAGAAGGCTTTGAATGACTAGAAAATAGTGAAAACATGCCTAAGTGGGTTGTGTAAGTAAGTTGGAGAGACCTATGGTTTGGGTGTCACAAGTCATGCTTAAGTTATACAAATTGCATTTTATTATGACTACAAAATATTATCATTGATATCAAAGGAATTATAATTGATTTCAATGGAAATATTGACAAAATTGTAATGGAAGTTAATAAAATTATCATTGTAAATATCAACAAAAATGTCGACAGAAATGTCAATAGAAATGTTGATGGAAATGTCAATGATCACATATTTTGGGGAAGAGGTGCCTCTTGGATGGGATGTCTCCTTTTTGAATAGTCTTTGAATGCTATATAAGGTAGATATAATGTTGAGAAAGAAATATAAGTTGAAGTGTGAGATATATGAAGATTAATAAAGAAGAGAAGGAAGAAAGTGTGTGGAGAATAAAAATATGTCATACAAACACATGCAGATTTGAAGAATGGAATTAATTATTTTTATCATTCTAGCATAAGTAATTTTTTATGGAGAAGAAAGAAGAGGAGATTTATTTTGACATCATTCATTGATGAAGCAATAATATTAAGGTAGAATATTGTTTCAATGGAGGTCTATGCCTCAGATCAAAGAGATGTGTGTCTCTTGCTAAGTTGGTGCTTAACAATGGGGATTGGTGTCTCTAGTAGGTTGGTACCTACAAATTGCTTAGTAGTGGGGATTGTTGTCTCTAATTGGTGATTATAAAAATTTTAAGAAGAATTTTATATGTGGTTGTATTTTTATGGTAGTTCCAAGCAGTTATTCATTTATGGTTTTCCCCAAAAGGGTTTCCACATAAATATGGTGCCAATCTATGTCATTTTTATGTGAATGATTTGATTGTGGATATTAAGTTTCATTAGATAAAATATAATATTATATTGATTCACCCCCCTCCTCAATATAATCATGTGCTTAAAAATTAGTATCAAATGTGTTCCTTCAAAAATATCCTAACCACTAGAAGGTAAATCTCAAGAGCACACATGGTTGGACAAGAAGGTTTCTCCACAAATAAGGATCCATTGTTTGACAGAATAAATTATGATTTTTGGATTATAAGAATGAGAACCTATTTAATGGATTTAGAGTTTGATATCTGAAAAGTAGGTGATACACTATAAATAGGTGAAGGAAATGTGGGAAAAAACACAAAACATCTATGAAGGTGATAATAAGGTGAAGAAGGCCAAGATTCAAACACATAGAAGATAGTTAAAAAGTTTGAAAATGAAGGATGAAGAAAACAATGTAACCTATCTAATTTGTGTTGATGAAATCATCAACACTATCAAAGGTCCCAAATATAATATTGGAGATACAATGATTGTGTAGAAAGTATTAAGGTCTCTCCCCTTAAGATTCGATTCTAAAGTCTCCACCATCAAAGAAATGAGAGGTCTAGATATGTTAACAATGGATGAATTGCATGGGATCCTCATGGCATATGAAATGAGGACTGAAAATGAGAATTCATCTAAGAAGGAATAAACCTTCAAAGATTCTAAGAAATGGAAATATAATGAGAAAAATTCAATTAATATCACCATTGATGAAGAAGATGAGAAGGAGGCCATGTTTGTTAGTAATATTAAAAAGGGATCTATAAAATACAAAGGTAAGATACCTTTTAAGTGTTTCAATTATGGTAAAATAGGTAACTTTGCTACTAAATGTCCACATAAAGATAGTTTCTCAGCTAAGGAGAGTAATGGGATCATATCAAATAGTGATAGAGAAGAAACTTTGTGCATGGCAATAGAAACACAGAATGATGTCATGGTAAATGAAGACAACTTTGTGAGTGAAGGAAAAGAAGAGATGGATTTAGAAGAAGAATAATATGATGAAAATTATGGAGAAATGTATATTGAATGAGAATTCATTTTTTCCTTAAACATGATCAAGAAGCTTAAGAAAAATAATATAAAACAAAAATTTAATAATATGAAGAAGAGGATTGTGTTTTTAAAACAAGAATGTCACAAAATACTGAGGAATCAGAAAAGACTATCATCTACTTAAAATTTCAACAAGAGGAGGTGAAAAGGATAGAAGAAGAGGTGAGAATCCAATTGAAGACAAAATAATAAAATTGTGAGAGACTAGAGTCCAAAATTATTTCCTTGAGGTAAAAACTAGAGAAAATAATGACTAAACTAAATAGGAGTCTTAAGTTTGAGAAGAGTATCAATATCTTGGATGATATTATAAAGGGATAGAGGTCATCATTTATGAACACTGGTCTTGTATATAAGGAAAATAATATGGAAAATAAATAAGACTCCAATGAGGCACCAAAGAGTTATGTTGAAGCCCTAAAAACTCCTATCAACAAGAAGAAATAAAATGACATTCCTTAGAAAACCATATTCTTCACGAAGGCAATAGGGATAAAAATACATTTAGAAGATCATTTCTTCTAAGGCAGGCATATATGACCAAGTTCTATAGTTCCTTTTATGGTTATTTATATTTTTGTAATCATTTTTGTCATAAAGTTATAGATTGTAGGTCACGAGCAAGAAATGATTTTGTATGGAATAATAACAGAAGTTCTTATGGGTCTTAAAATAGAAACTACAATCCATATGCTCCTTTAGTAGATTACATTATCATATGCTATAATTGAAACAAATTTAGACATACATCACACTTATTTAGAAGTGGTTTTACGAAACCTCCTAGGTAAAATAAGTGGAAGCCATGTGTAAACAAAAGAAAGAAACTTCAAAAGTATGGAAAAGGAAGTAGTATCAAGAAAATAAGAAGAAACCTATTCTTTTGAAAATTGAATTTCATTCACAAGAGGTATCACTAAACTCATAAGAATCATTAATTCAATGGGATCTCATCATTTCATTATCTTTTAGATCCATAGATTCTTTGTTGATATGCATTCAAAAGACAAATAGAAAGATCAGCTAATGAATATTCTTTGTGAGAGTGATGATGCAAGTGATGGTACTATTATTAAAAACAATTTAGAGAAGGAATAATAGATTATAATAGAATTAGTTAGGTTTTAGAACATCTTAAAATAGGCATGATCTATCTCAAGTGTAGATTGAAAAAGGTAGATTAGTTCCAACAAGTGATCAAATGAGGAATGTTAATGAGCATATGAAGAATGATATAAAGATAGATAGGGAAGTTAAAATGAGGATTTACCACTTAATAAACTAAAATAATTAATATGGATGTATATGATGTTAAAAATCCCAAATTTGATCAAATTCAAGGAGACCAAATGAGAAAATAAGTTCTTATGCAAAAGAATAGGGAAGTGTAGAAATACAATCATTCAGTTATGGTGATGTTGAGGAATATGACATGGATGTTTCCTATGATTTATTTTTGGGTAAAATTATAATGACCATCACTTTTCCATTGATGTCAAATGGGGTAAAAAAAATTAAGGGAGGAACAAAGGAGGAGAAATATAGCAAGGGGGAGTTTCTATATGGATTTACCATCAATGACAAAGGGGGAGATTGTTGTAATATTTTCATTGATGTCAAAGGAATTGTAAAAATTTCCAAACTGATTCTAAAACCAATATCCAATTTATTGTTAAACCATTATTTTTATGCCATCTATTTAGTTCCAAACATAATCTGAATTAAAATCCTAGTTCTAACTCTAGATTGAAACATGGTTAATTTTCTAGTTCCAAAGTCAAAAGTGAAGCTCTTATTTTCTAAAGGTCAATACTTAGATCATTTTTTATTAAACATTGTCTAAATTTAACTTCAATCCAAAAAATTTGAATCTTAAAATCAAGTTGATGTTCCAAAACCCATTTGTTTAAAACCTAAGATTAAAATATTTGTAACTTAATCAAGCAGTCTATTATAAACATTTCAAGTTCAAAGTTCCTAAACAATCAAGTTTATTTTCCACATTCACTAATCATGGTTTTAAGACAAGTATAAGTTCAAACACTTTCAAAGCAAACAAAATATTTATCACTTAAAAACTTTATAAGCCATAAATATTTGATAACATTTGACATACCTAGAAAAAATTAGTTCACATACACGTATTGCTAAACCACTCACAATTATACACCTTTGATTGAACCATTCCTCCTTTTACATTCACTTTGATGCAACCAAGAGAAATTACTTTCAAACATTCAAAATGTATTCCAAGACAAATATCACAAACTCAAACATGATGAGGTATACTCCTAGTGAAGCTATTTATAACCCCTCTTTCAATGAGGATGTAATTTACAATCCATATGAATATGACCATTATGTTGAAGAAGAAGAAAATAAACAATATCTCCCAAGTGTATTATATAATGTTGAACCTAGGAAAAACAAACAATACTTCTCAAACACATTGTCTTGTGTTGGCTATGGACAATACCAATTTATGTGGCATCTCTTTGATAACAAAGATGAAAACCTTGTCAAATTATTGGAGCTCAGTGCTACATTCATGGTTGGATTTCCAATGGAAAACTTAATCTATTTGGTTATAACTCTCAAAGAGACACCCATTGTTATACCAAATAATCAAGCCACTTCTATCCAAAATTAGACCCTTTTACTAGCCTCTAGTCAATCCCTCATAACATTTATCAAAGTAAAGAGTCAACATGTTGACTCACCTTCACAAATCTAATTAATTGTCTCTCAAATACAATAGGCTAGCTAGGTCTTGGCCACTTTATATAACCCCCTAATTACTCATGATATTAATAAGCCACAAATTATATAACTAAATCTCCCAACCAAATTACAATCAGATTTTCTATTCCACCCAACACCCAATACCAATCTATTTTCTAGTAACACATTAGTCTCAGATTTATTTAACATGTCTATATTTGAAATTGATTTGTTGTCTAATCCTAAGCCCAATTTCCTTATAGATTATTCCTAATAAATGGTTGATAATTCTCAACTAACTCATTATAATCCATATCAAGTGTTATTTATAACCCAACAAAACATTCCTCTAACTCACCAACAAATCCTTTCTTCCATTATTCCTAACACTTTGAAACAACAAGTTGAAAAAATGCCTGATGTGTAACATCAAGTTACTAATACCTTTCCACCCCAAAAGGTAGTGACCAATCCCCCAACTCAATAGGTGGAAACTAATATTCCAACCCAATAGGTGGTGACCAATCCCCCACCTCAACAAGTGGAGACCAATCTTCCACCCTAGAAGGTGGTGACTAATCCGCCACCTCAATAGGAGGTAACTAATATTCCACCCCAACTAGTGGTGACTAATCCCCCATCTCAATAAGAGGTGACCAATCTTCCACCCCAATAGGTGGTGACCAATCTTCCACCTCAACATGTGGAAACTAATCCCCAAAAAATGTTGTATAACCAATAAAACATTGTTTTTAGTCAACCACATATCGTTTCTATTCAACAATATGCCCCTTCAATCCAATAATTCATTCCACTTAACTAAAAACAAATTCATTTCATATAATACATCCCTATGAGTCAATAGTAGGTTACCTTCCATTCCTAACACATACCATTTAATCCCCAACAAACCATTCTTCCATTTAGACCAAAGTTCCCTCAAAAGTATTGTCACACTCAACAACAAGTGCCTTACCAACAAGTGTCCTATCAACAATATAACCTTAATCAAAGGATGAACATTCCTGGTAGACCCAATCAAGTAAAAATTCCCCAATACCCCATACCACCACTTTATCCAATTCAAGGTAATCGACCACTAAATACCCAAAAACATGTGCCCAATCCTTCGCAAATTGTCCCCACTGTTTAAGTCTTACAAGAGATAAAAGATGTAGTTTATACCATCCAAGTAGGAAATCAATATAAAAAGTTTAATTTTGACGATATATGCTCTTATCCATTTAATATGATTTATATTCAGATCCATTCCTACATCATTTTGAGATTCCTAAGTTTCACAAATATAAAGGGAAGGGTGATCTCAAAGAACACTTGAAAGAGTTATTCATTACTTGTCAAGAGGTTTCTTATAGTAATGTGTACTTGCTTCATTTTTTCTTCATAGTTTAGTTAGGCAAGCTTTGGTATGGTTTCTCCATATACCAATAAATTCTATTGATAACTTTGATGACTTATGTAAAAAGTTTTTACAACACTTTTCATACAATGTAGAACATGAGATGACTACGATTTACTTGTGTAATGCCAAACAAAGAGGGGAAAATATTTTTTCTAGTTACTTGCAATGGTGGCATGCATTGGCCATTTGATTCACACACAATCTCCATGATAAACAATTATATGTAGTATTTGTATGCAATCAAAAATGCATCATGTTTATGAATTATTCCTAAATTAGATAATATAGATCATATCTACACTTTCAATTGGGAATACACTTGTTAAGAAAGAGCATGACCAATATGGGTATCTGCTAGACCCAATTAAGGGATCACTTACATCACTTGTCACAAAAAATAATGATAAGAAGGGTTCTAAAGCCTAAATTCTAACACAATCGTACAACAACCCTATTGGAGTCCTAAGGTTTAAAATCTTCACTCTATTCTAATAGCAAGAAATTAAATCTAATCTAGTATACACCAAAGCTTATGGCACAAAGTCAGGGTTAGAAGAAATAAAACAAACAACTAAACTAAACATGTATTAGAATACATATACTCATGTCAAAGTATATGAAATATTAATACATGGAGATAAGAATACAAATGCATTATCTATCTACTCTTACAAAGGAGAAATAAATTTAAGAATACTTACATTTGAAGACAAACCTGTCGAGCCTCAATCTCTCCCTTGGCTAAGGTGCATCGTAAGAGATTATTATGGTATGTAAGGATAACCAAGATAAATCAGATATAGGATACACAACCTATCTAAGCTTCCAAAATACTTCTCCACAAGATAATATTTGTATCTCCAAAGAAAGTATGGAACCCTAAGCTTTATTCCTCAATTAGAATGGTCAATAAGTAGATGTTCACTCACACTAATTTGCTAATAATTCTTCTCTTATGAAATAGTGGGAAATTAACTTGTATATATAGGCATATCTTACCCTAAATCCTTCCAGGAACATCAGCTATACAAGGTCGACCCAGTCAACCCAATGTGTTTTTAGGATAATTTACCAAGTCTGAGCTAGGTCAGTTGAAAGGCTAACAAACCAAGAAAGTAAAGGATAGCCCTAAATTGTATTAGGTTGGCCCAGTCAACCTAGTATAGCTGATAGTCCAAAAGGATGTTAAGGCAAGAAAAAGAGGATAGAAAGAATAAAATTACTGGACGAGGTAAGATTGAGAATAATAGGCTTAGGGTAAATGGTTTTAGGAGACAAGTGTGTAGATGGAAAGTGGTAAAAGGGATAACAATATTATGAAGCACTGATGGTCTACCCACCCCTTTCCTAGTGTACCCCTTAAGGCATGCACTCAGAGAGATTGAGACTTGATAGGTTCTTTTAAGATATAAAGTGTCAGTAATCAATAAAATTTTGAAAATATTATATGTATATAGTATTTACTTCTATTTTGC
Source organism: Torreya grandis (assembly GCA_037957365.1). Taxonomy (NCBI): domain Eukaryota; kingdom Viridiplantae; phylum Streptophyta; class Pinopsida; order Cupressales; family Taxaceae; genus Torreya; species Torreya grandis. Next base: position 2,169,974 of record JARHVA010001337.1, on the reverse strand, counting down.
AACTAGACATAGCATATAATATCATAATTCATTATGATAACATGTTTGAATATATTATCTCCAAAGGAATAAAAATTTAATAATCCTTCATTGATAAAGGAGTGATTAAAATCTATTCTTAAAACCAAATTCAAAATAAGGTTCAGATGCCAACTCTGGTATAAGCTCAAGCAAGTATATATGAAATGCCTAAACTATTCAATAGGAATAAAAATGTTGTAGGTGATGGGGTAATAAAATTCAGACATGTGAAAATGGTTCAACCACTACCTTCTCAAGAAGCCTAACCTACTCAATCACTTACCTTGAAACAACCATATCCAATAAGAGGTCAATACAAAAATAGAGTTTTCAATGGTCTTGGTAAACCTATTGAGGGAGTGTTCAAGAAGTTGATTATAGCTAAAATGATCATTTGGTTAGTTCTAAAACCATTTACAAAATTCCAACCTAAACCTAACTAGAATAAAGAACATTAATTATGTGTCTATCATCAGGTTAAAGGTCACTCCTTTCACATATGTGTGTAACTTTGCAACTTCATCTAATATTTTCTAGAGAATGGTGAAATATAATTAGACAATGTTGCGTTAAAGTTTAATCAAAATTTAGGTATTTATCAAAATCCTTTTCCATAGCATAATTCCAAAAATAAAATCAAAGTCAATATCAAGCCTACAATATGAATCAGAATATGCCTCCCAATAATTAGAATCAAAGGTCAAATCCACAACATCAAAAAACTAATTAGAATCAAGTTTAAGACACCCATTCTAACTAGGTTACATATAAAATTATCCCCTATGACTATGGTAATGTTATAGGTTATATTACTAATGGGCATATAACCACTATCAAGATCAATCCTAAACCAATAACTAATAATACGTGACATCCACCAATGTCTATTTTAGGACCTCCTCCCCCATATACTAGTCATCATCCTTTAGTTTGAAATGGTATTCATACCAGCTAATGGCCAAGAATTACTATCCCATACCCCTTTTTTAATTATACCTACCAACTTGGGATTGCACCAATCACAATTTGAAGTTTCAAGGTTACCATCCAATGTCCCACACCTTCTTCCTATAATAATCCCATTCAAGTCCATCTACCTTAAAAATATAAAGCAAATTCTTCTATTAATGACAATCCATATGATATTGTGGAACAATTACAAAAGACACCAGTGCAAATTTCTATTTGAGACCTTTTGCATGTGCCAAATAATTATAAAAACATATTGAATGAGATTTTGAGCCAATCTAAGGTCCCAAGTGACATTGATCTTAAAATTTTCCAAATGCTTATAATTAATTTGGTCCCAAGCCAAAAACTTACTTTTTACCAAAGTGATATGTCACCCCTCAGTCCTCTTAATAATAACCCACTTTATAGAGAGGTAGTTATTTCCAAACATAAGATCAAGTATGTCCTAATACACAATGGTTAGGGTTTGAATATTTTAACTTTAAATATGGTCAAACATTTTGTCTATATATCAATGAACCTTCAAATATATATTATTATCATCAAGGCATATGATAATGAGGAGAAAGAATCTAAGGGTGCCATTTTTTTGTCTATTATCATTGGGCCTTTAAACCATGATACCCTTTTCCATATACTTGACCTAGATATATCATATAAATTAATCCTTAGGTGACTTTGGATACATTAATTATGTGCAATACCTTCTACTCTACAAAAGTACATCAAATTCCCCCATTCAGTATTGCAAGTCACCATACCTAGTGATTTTTAGTCATACCAATATTGTAAAAATATGAATCAGAGTATGAAAGCTAAAATTTTCATTTGGGCTTAGAGCTTGTCCCTAAAAAGGATAAAGATGTAGTTGTTCAATCTTATGATTCAAATTATGTAGATCTTATACTTTTGCATTTACTTCATCTACACCACCTACCCAAATATCTTTTCATTTTACCATTACATATAAAGGCCATTGTGAATATCAAATTAGTAGTGCTTTTCATATATCCAAATTGCCTATAAAACCTAAATCACATGATCAGTCCAAAGTGAAGAGTGTCAAAATTTAATGTCTTAATAAATATGAATCTCACCAAAAATGATGTATTAATTTTGTTAATACTACTACATAATAATAAGATCATATCAAAGGTGATGATGAGTAATGTTATACAATGACAACTTTTATACCTACTACTAAATAAAAAAGTATCATATCCCTAAATAAGATAATGGATAACCATGATTATGAAGGCAAAGGATTAGGGAAAAGGAAAAAGGTCCTATTGACCCAGTATCTACTACTAAACACAAGGTAACTTGGGGTATTGGATACAAACTACCTAGGGGTGATTCCTCAAATCTCAAGAGTGATACCAATTTACCATCTAACAATGAAGATGATAATAGTGATGTAGAGTCCTATTATAGAATCTATAATTAGTTAGTTGATACTATCATTCAATACTAATGCCATTTGTACCATTACCTATATTCCCTCTTCTTATCCTTCTTTCCTCCATCATCCCTAATTAATTGATAAGGACCAACAAGACTCACATATATCATTGGAAGATTTCCAGAATGATGAGGTAATTTATGAATTAATGGGTCTTAGAGATGGTTTTTTTATTGGTGATCATAAGCAAGCCTTTTTTATTACATTGGACCATACTACATATTTTAGAGAGTAAGTGAACTTCCTTGTCATAAATAAAAAGAAATAATGAAAATGAAACATTGAGGTCCCAAAGTGAAAACCTATTTGAGTCACTTTTAGACTAGGAAAATAGTAAAGAAAATATGAGTTTCATAGTGAAAACCTATTTCGAGGATAATTAAATGGGGAATTTCATCCTCTTTTGAATGATGCATAGGGTGACTCTAGTCCTAAAACCTCATGCTAGTTAGAAATTGGTTTATAATATTAGAAAATATTTAAACAATTACTTCAAATTTTCCCACATGCCTTTATTGAGTGACCTTTACCAGCCTTTGGTGATTTATATTCTACATACATGGGGGAACTTGATGAGCTAATTGAGCCAAAATATGATGAAGAATATCAATGCACCTCATTACATATTATTCTAGATGATAGTTATACACTACTCATGGAAGATACCACAAAAGTAAACATTAGAATCCTAGACAATCCCAAATGGATCAAGATTAGAACATCCCTCATTGAATAGGAACATGAACTTCTTATTTCCCTCCTTTAGGAATTTATTGACATTTTTTCTGGTCCTATTTAGATAATGTCTAGCTTGGATCCTTCCCTAGTTGTACATTACCTTGTTGTACACCCAAATATGAAGCTGATCAAACAAAAGCTAATAAAAATGCATCCTTACATTACCATACTAGTAAAAAAGGAATTAAAAAATTAATGGAGTCAAGTTGTATTCATCTTATTGGTAGGATGTATTCATCCCATAGACTATTCAAAATGGATATCAAACATTTTCCCAGTCATCAAGAATCCACAAAGAATCTGCATATGTACATATTTTAGATATATCAATAAAGCATGCCCAAAGGATTATTTTCCTTTTCCAAACATTGATATGATTATATATTCCATAATAGGGTATGAGTTTTTATCTCTTATGTATGGCTTCTTAATATATTATCAGATAAAAATAACACTTGAAGACCAACACAAAAATACATTGACCACTCCTTGGGGAATATTTTATTATCAAGTGATGCCTTTTTGCCTCAAGAACATTTATTCTACTTACCAACATGCAATGTCATCTTCCATGAAATGATGCACAATATTATACAAGATATGTGGATGACATTCTAGGTAAATCTAAAACTAAGGTAGACCATCCAAAAGTGTTATGTATGGATCTTTGAAAGGTTTCTTGAAAACAAGGTGCATCTTAATCCTATAAAGTGTGTATTTAGCATTACTTATAGAAATTTTATAGGGTTCACTATCTCTCATACGGACATCAAAATTAATTTTTCCAAGGTTAAGGCTATTGTAAAAATGCCTTCATATAATTTTAAGCAACTCCATAGTTTGTGTATCATTAAGAATCTGAAGAGCCAAATTTAATTAGTTTCTTGTCAATGAAATAAAAAGAGAATTAAAATCAAACAATAAAATAAGAACTAAACTACTCTTGTCTAAGTACATGGGTGAGCTTAACATAATGAAAAAATTTTACATATAGAATATAAAACACAAAACTATGTTACCTTCCTTGTCAAACTAGTGCTTGTTCATTGGAATAGAGGATGTTCATGATCAGCTTGTGGGTAATAGAGACCTTAATCGATTAAATTTAAATTTGGGAAATACATCTCTAAGACCACTTGAGGCTTGGCTTGGTGAATCTTCTCCTTGATCAATCTGACATTATAACTTTGGCTTGAGAGCTTGTTTAGATAGGGTCAATGGCATTTATATTTATATGTCTAAAAACTAATTCTAACTCAAGTGAGGTTAGGTTTAGTTTTAACTTTGGTTATGTCTAGATTAAATTTGGGTTGGATCAAAGAAATTATGAAGGATTGACAACTCATAAATGATATTTATGGGGCTTGACAACTCATAGAAGATATTTATGAGGTGTGACTCACCTTTTCTTTTAACTTTAGGCATTTGTAAAAGATATCTTCTACAATATCTTCCACATGGAATTATGTGTGGATAAATTTGATAAACCTAATGATTTATAAGCTTAATTTGCATGATTTTATAGAAATCAATCTGAAGTCTATTGTAGACATGAAATGCAACCAAAAAATGAATGTCTACAGTTTGTAGGGTAAAATTCAATATATTTAATGATTCATTTCATAATTAGAAAAAACATTTCATCCTTTCACTCACATTTTAATGAATGGCACCACCTTTTCATGGAATGTTGTATGTCAACAAGAATTTGAGCATTTGAAAGAATATTTGGAAAATCCACCTATCCTAGCTCTAGGCAAATTAGCAAAGGGAGCTTATGCAATAAACCCATAAAATGGATCTATGATGAGTTGGAAAAGAATAATAACATGATTCTATTATAAGTGTGAGTAATAAGATATACAATTGAACTAAAAAATGGTATATGTTAAAAATAATGTTGTTAAATGGGTCTCAGAAGAGGCCCAATAAGATGGTCTGGTGATAAAATGGCCAAGAAATAAGGAACATGTGATAAAATAGTATGTAAAATAAAACATAGATGTGAATAATAAATCTAATAGAGTGAAAAAAATGAACCTTAGGTATTATGGGGTTTAAAATTCAAAATTATATGCTATATGTCCACCCCATGGGGTGAAAATGATTCATTTTAACCCAAACCCTTTACAAACTTAGCTCTAGTTTTTTGTGAGAGCCATCAATATGAAATGGAATGAAAACAAGGATGGATTCATGTTAGTGACTGAGTGAGGGAGCATAGGTGACCTACACATGATGGGCCTCTAGTAGGTGACCTCACCCTAGATATTAGGTGCATTTATTTCTCATTTAATGCTTGCCCTAGTTAGAAAAATGGTGAAGTCATCATTTTCTTAGAAAGTAAAATGAAGGATTCAACAAAAATAAATGGTGAATTCACCCATATTTATTAGTGACTTTTCATTAACATGAAATATTTCACCTATTATGTGTTTTTACAAAACACATAAAGTTGCCATTTTTGTGGATTACCTAAAATGATGATTTTACATAAAACTAGTGTGTTTCACCTGATTGATGACTTCACTAAAAATGTTATATAATGCCTAATCAATGATTTCACCAAAATAGGTGAAGTCACTATTTAGGTTCAAAGGTAAAATGATGACTTTAATGAAAACCTTGGACTAAGGCATTGGTAGGATAAACTAGCTTGGAGTGACTCAATTTTCTATAGGTAAACACTTGCACTTATTTAAATAGTAGTGTAGGCTAATGATAATCTTGTTATGGGTGCAAAAATTACTTACAGTATTTACATCATGAGAGTATAATTCACACTATTTGTAGACATAGTAGATTTGGACTGAGGAGATGGTCATGTTTCTTCATGCATTGGACTTACTAGATATTGCATGGATACCTATGATCATAGTTTATCATGCTTATTTGAGTGCACTTATAGAGTAATGGCACTTAGAGAATAGACATTCCACCTACCTATAGGGGAGGTTATAATTATACTAGAGGATATATGTTGTATATTAAATCTTCTTATGGGGGGATGTAAATTATTTTGGAATGAGCCATCATGATAATAAGTAGTGTTGGATGACTTGATTAGCTCCCTAGATACTCTCATGGTGCATGGGAAGATGGACATTGATATGTTAAAGACTTACACTGACTTGTGACCTAATGACTTGATTTTCAATGGCATATTATTTCTTGAAAAGAGTGATTATTTCTTCCATATGGACCTGGGAAGGAGTGATTTGTACCATGATGGATGATGCTATGAGATTTGTATGGGGGTTAATAGTATTGGCCTAGCTATATAGGTATTTATACGTGGTGGCCTATGAGGAGGTCAGGAGCATTAGGTATTAGACATTACTCATGGTTTGGGTATGGAAGTATATATCTATAGATCACCCAGTGGGCCAAAGATGAGTTAGGGACCCACAAAATCCATTGGCCTATGGTTAGGTGCAGACAGGAACTAGATGTAGAGGACATCATAGGGAGATGTATTTCTATCAGAGTATGTTTAATGAGATGATAGCTCAGTTCTTCATCTGATAGTCTTATCTTCTATATCAATTTCACTAGCCTTAGGATGCATGATACACATAATTTATGACATCCAAATGCTTCATTATGGGGAGGTAGTCTCAAATGATTGAGTATAGGCATGATAGAGTGGTCTAACAATTTGGCATGATGTAGGATATTCTACCATATCCTAGTTGATTTATGCATGCTATCAAAGAGATTAATTATGCCACCCTAGTTATTCAGATGAGTATAATTGTATTTAGTTATGGGAGCCTTCCATGGGTGCCATGGGCTTATGCATGAGGTCCAAAAGATGTAGGGGTGACACTAGAGTATGGGCACTAGTGGGTACAAGTTTGTCTATTAATACTTACATATCTTGGATAGGCAAGTGGTAAGCCCAAGTATAGGCACAAGTACATGTATAGGTACAAGGTTAGGTGATAATGGATGTGGATGAGGTGAAGGTAGAGACTAGACATGGTGAAAATGGTAGCAACTAGTATAACAGTGGGGGAGGGCATGATGATGATGATGATGATGATGATGATGATGATGATGATGATGATGATGATGATGATGATGATGATGATGATGATGATGATGATGATGATGATGATGATGATGATGATGATGATGATGATAGAGATTATAGATGTGATAAAGGGGCTAGATATGATGGAGGGGATGACAACCAAGTTATGATGGTAAACTCCAGCACTACATAAATAGCAAGATCTTATGTTGATCTAAGATAGGTAGGGTCATTAGGTATAAATCTAGGCTAAGTAGGGCCATCATGCATAACTAGGGTAGTTAGGGATAGTACCATGTTAGAGTAAGAGATCACAACCAAACTAGGCAAGATCCATGGCCTAACTATGGGAGTGGATCAACTGTAGGCTCAAGTTAATATTTAAGATGGTGACATTATAGTCTTGAGATTAGATATTGATTCTCTAAATTTTGAGATAGCTTAGATGGCATAGGTGCAGGCATATATTTAGGTCAAGAGAGATTAGGTAGTAGTAAATATGCATAGGCTCTATCATGAGTGAGATAAGGCCCAAGGGGCTAGTACTCAGGGATGTTTCTCATGGATGGTTTTGGAGAGCCTTTGGGCTAAGGACAATGTGTCCTACTACTAGAGAGAATATGAGACTATAGTTATTAGGGATTATTAGATTCATACTTTTGAGACATTTGAGGCACAAAGAGTTGGTAGGAGATCATTGCATTTAAGAACCAAGACCCATGGAGACTATAAGATAGTTGATGTACCATCCATATCTAACCCCACCACCAAAACTAGTAGGGCCACCAAGGCCACCTACTTATATAGGTCCTATGGACTCACAGAGTTAGAGCTTATTATTATAGCTTTATTTTTGGCATGTTGTATCTTGACACAATGATATGTATATATTCATGATGTATATGACATTATTTTGTGAGATACAATGACATTCATGGTCCTTAGAGGCTTTTTTACATTGATGGTTATTATTATATATTTATGATGTTCATGTTGCTATCATGTTGATTCTCATATTTAGATGTGATGTTTTTAGTAATGTTGATGTTTATTGGCCATGTAAACATATATGCTCTTTCATTTTACTGTATTACCATGTATATGAGATGTTGCATTATTTTATCTATTTATGTTATATGACTTATATATATGCTTCTTCAAATATGCATGTATGTATTATCACATTATGTAATCATATTGATACAACTATTCATGGGTTTGGAGTGTGTTTTGGATTTGGCTAGTTGTGAACTAAGAGAAGTAATTCTCATTGCATTGTTTTATAGATCTATTAGCCTGATTTTTGTTGTAGATTATGATATTATGAATCATAATTATGAATAAATATAATAAAAATATATATCCTAAGCATGGGAAAAAAATAATTTGAGTGTAAACATAAAAAAATTAGGAATAAGATATGAAAAATCAAATCCCAAGTGTAAATATAAACAAATAAACTGTGGGACAATATACAAACACTCACAACCTAAGTACAATATACGGTTAATCAAGACTCAAGTGTAAATAAAATTAATATACCTATGAAAACTAAGGTACAATAAAAGAAAAAAGGCAACAACAAGTTGAAAATAAAGAAAGAAAGAAATAATTTAATAAAACAAATAAACCAACTAAATAAACAAATTTAACAAATGAACAAACTAAAGGAAACAAAGTTAGTTAATCAAGAAACTAAAAGAAAATAAAATTAAATTAACAACTAAACTAAGGAAAATAAGAATTTAATAAGCATACTATTATAAGACACACAAAGGTAAATAAACAAACTAAGCTAAAATAAACAAAAATATATAATCTAGTTAGTGACAATGTGAGAAACACATAGAATACAATAAAGTAATAAATTAATGAATCAAAATATTTGTGCATGTGTAATATATGTGTTACACTTGGGTACAAGGTTGCCCCTAGGATATAGGTAGTAAATACATAGGTAAAAAAACATAATAAAAAATGGCATAAGGTTGCCTCTATGCTATAGGGAATAATGACAAAAGGTTGCCCCTAGGCTATAGGGAGAAATTACATGAGCAAGTTGACAATGTTACCCCTAGGCTATAGGGAACAATGGAGAAAAAAACAAGGGGAATAGAATAAATAAGAAGGGGTAGCTAAGATGACTCTAACTGTGCTAGGCAAGTGGTCATTGCCTCCATAGTCCCATAGACACAAGGTCCAACGTGAACTTTAAACCAAATGTATTTATCCTATGATATGGGATAGAATAAAATTGATGATAATGAAAAGAGGATGATTATAAATTAATATAGTAATGATATCACAAAATTATGAGTTCATAGTGTAAATAAGGGTGATTCTCATAATCACAAAAGCATCAAGTACAAGAAACTTGTGAAGCTATGAAATTTTGGGTTTTGGCTAAAACCACATGGAAAGATGAATGATGAGTATCCAATAATGAACTAAATTAATAATTTATAGTGTTCACTACAACTATGGATTGGAATGAGAATAATCTTTCAAAATGGTGAGAGAATTGGCCAAGGTTTCATACAAAATGATGAGAGTACTGGCTAAGGTTTCACACAAAGTGGTGAGAGTGTAAAAAAATCCGAGTGTTCATTAGTGCATCAAGTAAAAATGCACAATTCTCACAAAAGTGACTCATAAAATAGCAAAAGTGTATGACTAAGATTGGTAAGATAACAATAAGGATGGGAAAACTAAATGAAAAGTGATTACTTGGCAATAGTTATAATACCCATATTCTTTAGGTCAAAAGAGATGAAAATAAGTGTTAAAAGGGAACAAAGTGATGAAGAAGTGGTGATTGAGCTAAGTCGAGATACTCCATATGTCCAAGTGTTGTCTACATAGTCTGTGTGGACCTCAACCCAATGTAGTTCTCCTAGAAATGGGATGAAAATGACAAGTGGTCTAGAAATGAAGATAGATAAGTAATATAGTCCATCCAAGAAATCAAAATTAATGCTTTAATTCTCATATGGAAATTCAAAGCTAATTTTCATGATTTTAGGATTTTTAGGATTTTCTTAGGTCTTTTCAAATGTTTAGGGGTTTTGTGTGCATTTCAACTCAATTGAGAATTATGATATGTAGAATGGTGATAGCTTGAAAAATGGTGAGACTAAAACTTAGGGTGGTCATAAAATTATGAGAGCATTCAGTGTAAATTACTTGTAAAATGGTGAGAGCATTTTAACTGAAATTGCTCATATTAAAATGATGAGAGTGTTCAAACAAGGGTGGTTGAGTTGACCTCAAAAAACACTGAGCACTACTTACATAGTCTAACAAGATCTCAAACCACTATATTTCCATCGATAGTGAAGTTTTTGACTAACTAAAATCAAGTTCATGAATAGGCAAATGGCAACGTATGGAACAATGATGCGACAATGCATGGTAAAGGGGTTGTTCCTAAGCTATAGGAAATAACAACATAGGTAGAATGGCAAATGGTTCCCGTAGGATATAGGGAAATAATGACATAGGTAAATTGATATAAAAAATAACATAAATTAAGGATGCAATTACCAAGGCCACTATCATACTGCTTTCATATACTACCATTGAATGAATGCCTTCAAAAGTTTGAATCTGAATCAACTATTAGAATTATATATGATATCAACCACTAAAATTTCTTGAAGTAAAAATGAATCAAAACCAAGGCCAAAAGTGATAGGGAATAGGTGAAAATAATTGGTGGCCAATAGCTAAGGTATGGTGTGACAGGGACATGGGTACAATATGAAAATTGGTTATATTATGACATAACTTAAGCAATCCTAGTAGATAATAATTCAGGTCCTTCAAGCATAAAAATGCCTAAGATGCACTAGGTTCATCAATTTGTTAATTTCATCTCCTTTTGGTGTGGCTATTATGTATGCTCTAGAAGCGTATTTAGCAATAACCACAGAAGGCCCTGACCAGTTATTTTGAAACTTTCCTTTCTTTTTAGTCTCAGCATTGATGTTTTTATAATTTTATTTTAGTACAAGATCACCAAGCTTGAATTCTCTATGATTTATGTGTTGATTATATTGGCCATGTAATATGTTATGGTATGCTTGAATGTTATTCAAGGCAGCCATGTGCTTTCCATCTAGTAAATATAGCTCTTGTAAATGAACTACTCTATAATCCTCATCATCAATGATGTACTACAGCAAAATGTAGAGAGAATTCAACTCAACCTTAACAAGAAGAATGGCCTCAGTGCCATAAATAAGGGAATATGGTGTATCTCCTATTAGAGTACAAAAAAGTGGTATGGTATACCTAAAGGGCGTTAAATAGTTGTAAGTGCCAATTAAGACCAATATTATTGACAATCTTATTGAGGATCTTCATAATGATTTTGTTAGATGCCTCATCTTGACCGTTGCCTTACAGATAATAGTAGTGGAAAAGTGTTGTTTGATATGGTATTGGGCACAAAAGGTTTTTACATATTTTTTTTAAATGAACTATCATTATCATATATAATGTCAGAGGGGATATTATAGCAACAAATGAGATGGTTAAAGATGAATTTAGAAAATTGCTTTTTGCATACACCCTATTTTAGCGACAACTATGTTTTAACCAAACTTTAGATTGATTTCTACCAAACAATGCAAATTAATCCTAAGAATCACTAAATGCCCCAATTTCATCTACATATTGAACATTAGTGGTCAAAATCATGTTGAGGCATCCCCATTTTGGGTATTATCCTATACTTAATAGTAAACTCTCACATATTCATCTCCAGTCAACTTGTGACGTAGAAAATTGATAGTTTGGCCTTTAGACCTATTAAGTGGGGTACTTAAATAATTCCTAAAGTGCAAAAATGCTAAGCATATTGAATTAACTAAAAAAATCAAATTAAATGCTTAAGTGAAATTTCCATGTGCAATTAGTGAAAGTGAATTTTTTAAAAAGGAAGCTTTAATAAAAATGAGGTCATGATGATGTCATCATCCTCAAAGTCAAGGAATTGAAAATATTTTCCCTAAAGCCTTAAATTTAGAAATTAAGAACCATGTTTAATAAATGGGATCTCTATCTCAAATAATAATTACATGTCCCCTCCTTAAGTCAACTAAGGTTAATCTAAACTCAATTATGATTATCTCTAACCTAACTACACTTGGTTTAAGTTAGTTTGGAAGGATATAAATATAAGGCTTTACCTACTGTTCAACAAGTTTATGTTTTTTAAAGTTGTGCTAAAATAACTTAAATAAGATCCTTTGGTATAGTGTTATCATTCCCATTTATTAATCCAATCCCAACATTACTAAGGTGACAAGGAGAGATGATGTAAGGAGCACCATTGTCAAAGAATCTTTGATCACACAACTGAACACATCAATTCATGGCCAACATAAAAAAATCTTGCTCTGAAGGAAGGTAACTATTATTTGTTTTGTCTTCGTTTGATAGTTATTTATATTGTCCACTTGCTCTTTGAGTATCGAGGCTAAAGATGTAAATTTCATTAGTGTGTTTTTATTTAATTTTAATCATACTAAAATGATACTAATCTTCCTTCTTGGATTATTATTGATCACATAATGGCACACCTGATGGGACATGCACCCTAAAAATCTCTTCTAGTTACTTTTTAAGATGTTTTACTAACTATTTTCAAACCAAATTTTTGAAATAATCACCAAAAAGGTGAAGAATTTTGAACTCTCAAATGAGCCATTAGGATCGGTGATGACTGTAAAGAATCATGGTTCAGATGAGCCATTAGGATCGGTGATGAATGTAAAGAATCGTGGTTGATCAACAAAATCACCCGTGATCAAAAGAATCAATAATGATTCACTATTTTAAAAATGTGGTCAAACTAGAAGCCAAAAATGTAGTAAAAATTCAAGTTTTTCTTATTTTTCTTACTTTTCTTGGTATTCAATAAAGTGTTTTCTATTTGTTTAACATTTTCTTCTAGGGTAGGGAAATTTTTTGGAGTTTTAAAACATTATTTTTCAAGTGTTTTCTATCAAAACATGTTTGTTTTTGGTGTGGTTGCAGAATCAACCATAATTGCCATAATCATGCATGATCTATAGAATCATAAATGATCATAAATAGAATTGTGCATGATCACTAGAATCAACCACAATTGGTATAATCATGCAAGATCACTAGAATCAACCATGATTAGTAACATCATCAATGATTCTTTATGATTTTTTTTTAAGAAAAACTGAGAGTTGAAATTTGTGTTTTTGATTGGGTTAACTTGCAGGGATGTCATTTTGAATCAAACATAAATCAATCCACTAATTTGTTTGTAGGGAACTAAGCCAAAGAAGAAAAGAATTGAATTTTTTTAAAACTAAATTTCTCATTTTTGTACAATCCAAGTTTTACAAAGATTGAAAATACATTCAAATTTTGTTAACATGTTTTCAAATTCACTTAAAATTAAAAAAAAATAGCATTTTACACTTTTACAAGTGCAAACATGGAAAGGGGGCAAAATTTTCACAAAACATTTTAATTTGGTGTTAAGTAAAATGAATCAATGTCTTTAGTTAGAGACCCTAAGGGATTTTTGAATTTTTTTGTTTATTAGACTAGTTTCAAATTGCTTAAATAAGAGTATTTGATTTCAAAAAAACACAAACTTTAGCATATATTCTTTCCCCCCATACCCTTTAGGGAACTTGAATGACCAAAAAGTGCTTATTTTATTTCTTCTATTTGAAAATTATGTCTGAAAGAAAGTCATGTATGCTCTCCCCAAGCTCTGAGTGACTTGGGTGATTCAAAATTGACCTCTAAAGTCTTTCCCTTTTAATTTATTTCTTTTTATGTGTTTGGCTTGTGGGTAAGAGTTCATAGCCTCCCCATGAGTTATTTATGAGTGCATTGACCTAGGGTTTCATCTCTCAACATTGTATGAACCCTAATCTATGGAAACATATATAAATTAGGGCATGTGTTATTGGGATTGTCATGGGGTTGAGCGGATAGCCTCTTCAATCCTAAAAAAACCCAAATCAAGTCTGGTTAAACATCATAATCCACTAAGAAGTATATGAATGGAATCATTATGAAAAGGAATAGATGCATGCATAGTAATTTATCTGGTATGAACCCAATTTCCATGATTATACCCCATATGTTAGACACACTTTGGACCATCTAAAACATACAAAACTTATAGATTTTAGACAAAGCTCCACTTACCATAAAATTTCATGTCAAATGCCAAGTGTTCCTCCCTCTGAGTTTGTGCCACATATCACTGATTGAGAGACATAGGGGGTGTAAAAAACTCTACCTAAACCTATAATTTATTTTTTATATTAACAATTAATTCCTCACAAGCATTGTGATTTAACTTGTTAGGGTTTTACAAGAGTAATTACCAATGTTTAGTTAAGGGGATGAGATGTATAAATCAGTTAAATAAATTATAATAATTAACCCACTAATTTGTTATGATTTTGACTTATTTTGAATTTTTATAAATAGAAACAAATAGGGATAAATAAATACTTAGTTGAGAATAGACTGCCATGGATGATCTAGGTTTTACAACCTGAGATCTAAGTAGTTATGAGTGTTGTAAGTAGGATTCTGATATTTATCTATTCACCATATAGTAGCACCCAATTTGGATAGTAGTGCCATTTATGTGTAGTGTCCTCAATATGACACTAATGTCCTATTTTTAGGACTATTCTTATTTTTTGGGAGCACCTAAGCATGTGTCTATATGTTATGTTCCTACGTGATCAAAGCTTATAGTTGTATATTGTACCTAGAAAGCTTGATTTTATGTGCAAACCCTAGTTTTCTTTATAAGTGTGATATGAGAGATTTTAGTGTGTTAGTAGGTTGGAATGGACATCCTCAACACCTTGTTGTGTATAAATTTACCTACATGCCAATACTCTGAAGATAGATCAAGTCTATTGTAATTTTCCCACCTAGTGTTTGATGTATGTGCAAGTGAATGCTAGAATTAGAGTGGCCTTGGATGCCTTAAATGTGCTTGAGATTTAGAATGCTTGAAAACTAGACTTAGGGATGATATAGATGTTAGTATATAAAATTAGGGTAGAATAAGGATAATGTACATTGATTTTGCATAACTTTATCTTTGGTATGAATAGATTTTGTATCTATTTTCCATCTAGTTAATAAAGGTGGATTAGATTATATTTATAGGGTTTTTTTGCTTGTGTGGATAACAAAATGAGCTTATTCCGACCTTAGGAGGGGCACACATTTGAAAAAGTATCTATTGGGAAGAGTTAGGGCTAAGGATAGTAGTGCCTACTTGGGGCACTAGTGCTATGTGGCTATAGTGTCCCAAATGTGGTGTTAATGTCTTTTTCGTAGACTTTTAAGAAAGTTGGATTGGGGCTAGAGGTGATAGTTTAGGGACTATTTCTTGACTAGATATAAGTGAATAAGGTCTATTGAATGGATGGAAATGTAAGTCTAAGGCTCTATAATAGGTCTATGGAAAGCTTAGGGATAGGGTGACTCAAGTGGCACTCTTAACATCCAATTACCATTTTTAGGTGATTGCATTTCCCCCCATTTATGTTAGTAATGCATCAAAGCAAAATGACTAATATAAATGAAAAATAAGTGTACCTAGACTTACCTTAGAAGTGAATCTTTTGTAGATGAGTTTGAATATGCAAATTTGTGTCTACATATGTGAAACATGATCTAAAGTAATGTCCTATAATGAAACATGCAAAATTCAATCATTACTAATGAGATAATCAAAAGAAAAAGACTATGCTAAAATGAAATAACTAAGTAAAAAGAGAGGAAATGATTGAATACACCTACGTGTGTGAAAGTGCAGTGATCATATCATTAAATAATTTGAACTGAGTTGATGGCTTGTTCAATCCTCACATGGGTGGCTCAAGAACTCAATCCATTGTTGACTCCATCATTGCCCACCCCTACTTGGTGGATCTTGATTTTTGTGAGTAGCTTGGATAATATTTTAAGCATGTCCAACCCTGTCATTTAGGTGGCTCAAAAATTCAAGTAGGCCATGACTCCATCATTTCCAATTGTGTGAAGTATATTTATCTATAATTGTACTATGAAAAATGATAAAAGTATCTAACTGAGTAATCTAACTATGTATTCACTTATATGGCCACTTAGGTATATTAGGCACGTCTAGGTCACTCGAGTATATTAGGTGGCTTTGGGCCACTAGGGAATGCCAACCACTAAAAATAGAGTAAGGCATGAATTTGTTGACAACCTACAATGTGATAGCAAGTGTATATAACATAAATAATTACATGGAGTTTGCCATTCCATCTAATCAACCTATCTGAAGCTGAGTATATGGAAACTATGTGCCATGAACATGTCCCTAATATGGTTTGATTATACTAAATCTAAATCAAGTATGTAATAGTTGAATCTATGTACCTGATCTAAATGTATGAGCGATCATGCCATGCATGATGTCTTTAAATTTGAGCAACCGATATGAATATAAATTAAAATGATTGAATCTAAGCTAAATTTGAACATAACTACCAAACTTGTGATTGTATCTATACAAATATGTATTGTACCTAGTATACTAGTCTAAATTATCTGGATTATTCTGAAGTTGGGGCTACTAGATAGTAGTGCCTTGTAGTGGTTAAAAGTACCCTATGGCACTAATGTCCCAACTTGGGTGCTAATGTCTACAATCTATGTGTGGTCTAAAATGACTAGTAAACCTTTATTTTGATTTGTGTCTACCCTAAGTCTAATCTTTATAATTAAGTTTGTGTACAGGAATTTATCTATGAAAATCAAATAAGAGCCTGATCTCTAAAACAAACCCTATAAATGCCTCCTATTTTGAGGGTAGTTGTGAAACCTATGGAAGAAGTACCCTCTAAAGAAGTAGCTCTACAACATGTGTTAACTAGAAAATGATATTCTAATATAATGTAAAAACATAACATCAGAATGTAAATGTATCTAAGCAATAGTAGGAAATATAAGATGTGTGTTATACTTTAGCATTATACAAGGGTGTCAAGATAGATGTAAGCAATGTATAACAATAATAAAATATGAGTAATTACCTAGAGGTATGGGGCATGATGTCCATCAAGGCTCAAAATTAGGATAGATAGATGCATGAGATCCCTCATGGCATCAAATACTGGTGTGTATATGTGTAATAAAAAAATACAAGTGTCATGGTGTAGAATCATACAAAGAATTAAACATATAAGCACATGAGGCATGCAAGAAGTAGGTCAAGGGAACACAATACAAGGGACATGGGAACATGTCACTAAATATGAGAATGAAGACATACAAGGACATGTTCAAATGTCCACATACACAAATAACAAGAAATTTGGCATAAAACCACAAAGAAGGACATGTTCAAATGTTTGCATGTAGAAGCATGAAATAGCACACATAAGGGACATAGGCACAAGTCTAAGGCATAAAACTAGATAATTGGCATAGAATTCAAATAGTAATGGCATATTCAAATGCCCTCAAAGATGGAAGAACCATATAAAAAACAATCAAGTCGAATGTAGGAACTAGAATTGAAAGCATGTATAACTGCGTAATACAAATCTATGTAGATGTCAGGGTGAATATCTACTAAAGTTAACTAGTGATAGTTGGTAAAAAAATCTGAGCAATGAATATCAGTGATAAATATCAAGATAAATTAATGCATAACTAGAAAGTATAGTATGTAAAGATAAAACATGGTTATAGCAATTGTGTAGGAGATGCCCCCAAGTGGGTAGATGTAGTAATGTATAAACCTAGATCAATGTGAATGCCCCTAGTGGGTAGATGATAGTTGGTCTAGATCAGTGTATTGGACTGGATTCCTATCTAGAACCTTCAAGCACTCAACAAAAAAAAAGTGAAGCATATGTGTATGATAAAACCAACTACACTAGGATAACTAGCAATATGCAATATATGGAAAGTAGTACAAATGTAAATAAAGTAAAGCAAACAATCTATGAAAAAAATTGGATTTGTGAAATATTTGAATGTTTTGTATTTTGAAAATTTATATTATTTTTTGTGTTTTCTGAGTATAAGATATGTATAACCATATGAAAATAAAATATTTCCAAGGAGCGAGAGAGAAAAGGATGTGTGTACAAGGATAGCAACCATACTAACTAATGAGTCTCATAAGAGACTCGCTATCATTGTGGCCTATGTCAAAAATAGGAATGGTAATATCTCATTCAATGTGATTGATATGTTGTAGATGAATGGTTTTGTAGTATAAATCTAAGTATTTTTCATCATCATAATCATAATATTATTCCACATCGAAATCATAATAACCTAGTGTGCTAGAGGGGATCACCTCATACTTTAGATTTGACCTTTTTGAATTGTGCTTTGACATATTGATTGTGATTTTTCCATTTGAAACTATGATTATTAAATATATATATATATATATATATATATATATATATATATTATAGAGGCTCCTTTGTTATAAAACCATTTTGAGAATGCTTGTTGGTTTATAATGAGCTTTAATTTACAACTAAACCTCTCACTCTTTTTTTTTATTTCCTGTGTATCTAGATGTTTTTCCTTGATAAACTTTATCGATGACTGATGTGCCTTAGGATGTTAAATAAACCCCAAACCTTTTTGACCAATATTATCAACTACTAGAATAGGAGAAGTGATGCCTTGGGCCTGTTTACCCAAACCTTGTCCATGATAATCATACTACTATAGATACTTTTGACCAAACCCATACCATATTGAATGTTGAGCCTCCTTTTGGAGAGGTAGTTTTGCTTGATTTATATGTGCTTGATGTACTACTTCTTGATCTGATTGTGCTTTTAAAACCTTTTGTTGTTTTAAGTTATGTGTTGGTAACCACTTTTATATTATTTTTAAATTTGATCTTTTTTAAATTGGTATATGTGCCAGTGTCTATTGTTTGGATGAAGTGTCACTATGTGAGTCATCTGTATCTATGATATTTTGTATTTTCCTTTTCAATTTTAAACATGAATCGATGTGGTTCCCATGTATTCTATGATATGCACAAAAATATATGGTTCTTCTCATTGTAGAAGAGGTAAGTTGATTAACTTAGCTTTAATCATTTACCTGAGTATATCATGAACTCTTATTTGACCTTTTAATGTTTTTTGAATCACTATTTGTAGATGTAATTTTTTGTGATTTTGTGTTCTAATATGTACCATTGTTTGTCACAATTTGACTAGTTGAAGATGTATAAGCATGATTTGCATTATTGTGCCCTAGAGGACTTTATCTTGTAAATTATTTTTCCAATGTTGTAATATTTTCATGTAATAGTTGATTTTGATTTTATAAACCTATAATTATCTTGGTCATATAGATAATTTCATAACATATATTCTCACAAGTGGAAACCCTATTTATTTATGTTTGAACATGTAGGCACACACCTTATAAGGAAGAGGTGTGAATAGTCTAAGTAGGGGGATTAGTGATAGTGTTATAGGATACATCATCTCATGAAGTAATGATAACATGGACCTAGTTGGAGGTAAAGTAGTTATCACCTTCATGGATATGAGGAGAAGGATATTCTTTCATGTGCATAGGATATGACATTGAAACATCGGGTTCACCAAATGATTTAACCTTTTAGGGTTTTAAAAGATTAATTACCTCTATTAAGTTAAGGGGTTGAGATGTCTAAATAAGTTTTAAAATTACAATAATTAACATAATGATTTGTTATGATTTTTATTTATTTTGACTTTTTATAAATTGAAACAAATAGGGACAAATAGAGACTTAGTTAAGAACAAACTATTGTGGATGATCTGGGTTATGAAACTTGAGATCTGAGTAATTTTGAATGTCAAAATAAAGATTATGATATTCATCTATTCATTGTATAGTAGTACCCAGTTTGGATACTAGCACTATCTATGTGTATTTTACTCAATGTGGTGTTAATTTCCTCTTTTTGGGACTATCCTATTTTCAGGGAGCAACTATGCCTATTGTTGTATATTCTATTCTTGCGTGACCAAACCCTGTAGCTATGTATTATACATGGAAAGTTTGATTTTATATGAAAACCCTAGTTCTCTTTATAAGTATGATATGATAAATATTTGAGTTTGTTGGTAGGAGGTACTAGACATCCTTAATACCCCACTATGTAGAGAGTTGCCTACATACCAATTTCTGAAGAGGGACCAAGTCTAATGTAGTTCTCCCACCTAGTGCTTAATTTATGTGCAAGTGAATGTTAGAATAAGAGTGGCCTTAGATGCCTTTAATGTGATTGAGCTTTGGAATGCTTGAAAATTGGACTTAGGGTTGTTATAGATGGTAGTATGTAGAAAGTAGGGCAGAATAGGGATATTGCACCTTGATTTTTTACAACTGTGTCTTTGGTTTTAATAGATTTTGCATTTATTTTCCATCTAGTCAATAGAGGTGGATTAGACTTATATTTATAGGGTTCTATTACTTGTTTGGATTATAAAATGAGCTTAGTCTGACCTTAGGAGGGGTGCACATTTGAAAATGTATCTGTTTGGAAGATATAGGGCTAAGGATAATAGCACTTAGTTGGGAAAACTAGTACCATGTGGTTGAGTGTCCAAAATGTGGTGCTAATTTCCTTTTGGTAGACTACTGAGAAAGTTGGATTAGGGTTAGAGGTGATAGTTCAAGGACTATGTCTTAACTAGATGTAAGTGAATAAGGTTTGTTGAATGGATATAAATGTAAGTCTAAGGCTCTAAAATAGGTCTATGGCAAGCCTAAGGATAGGGTGACTCAAGCGACACTCTTAGAATCCAATTACCACTTTTAGGTGATTACATTTACCTCAAATTTATGCTATTAATGCAACAAATTGAAATTAATATTATAAATGAAAAAAAAAACATACCTAGACTTACCTTGGAAGTCAAAATTGATCAGTTTATGCCTATGCCTTATGTAGTTTTGGCTTGGATATTTACCTCTTACCTTTTAATTATGCAACTTGGAATAATTTTGTGCTTGCTTTAAAGATTAATTTGCATAGATTTAAGAGGTGGTCTATTTTTCGTCTGTCTTGAGTCTAAATATTACCTTAAACTAAGTCTAAAACTCTCTTTTCAAGTATAACATTAAGCGCAGATAATTCCCATTTGAGTCTTACCTAACACTTGGGATTGAATTATTTACTCATCGTGTTTATTTTTGCTTACTTGAGATTCAATTTCTTAATTAGTTTTAGGTGTGTGCCTAGTATGAGTGTCTTGTACTGAGGTCAAATTTATGTTTAAATCTGTGTGCTTAATTTGATTCCAAGTGCTTCAAATTGTTAGATTAATTACCTTTCAGTTTTTACCTCGACCAAGTGTGTTTTCAAGTCTATATTTGTGCCTTATTTCTAAAGACCTATCATTTACCTTTCAATTTTTAGACCTAGTTATTTTAAATTCTAGATTTATGCCTTATTTTTAAAGACCTAGCATTTGCCTTAGTTTTTAGGTTTCGTTCATGTCATCAAGCCTAGATTTGTTCCTTGTTTTCAAAGACCTAACACCATTTTTATTTTTAGACCTAGATTAGATTTGTTTAAAACACTTTGCCAAAACTAGGATTCAAACTTACCCTTCATTTTGACCATTTTGTGCAAGACATTAGACCTTGGAGACGTTTGAGACCATTATCATTTATAATTTTGGAGAAAAGGCTCCATTCCTAATCCAATTTTATAACATTTTCCATTTATAAAAAGTTTATTAACATACCAAATATTGACCCATTATTTTAGACCATGTTTCAAGAGTTTTCTAAACTCTAGACCTTTTCTTCATGAAATGTTAGTCATGGATTCAGATATGCCTTGCTACCATGTCATGGAACCATGTAAAATTTGGATTACAAAAATGTGGTCATGAATGATAAATTTTTTTAAGAACCATAAGGTGATGATGTATTTTTTGAGATGGATCCATATCCTCCTTACACTACTCAATATGTGGAACAAAGCCAATATCTGTTAGCACACTACCTAGTTAATACACCTCCTTATCTAGGGAAGATATTCAATTCCAAACTAATAATTAAATTCTAATGGAAATATTTGTTACAGTAATTTTTATGATTTGTCACTAAAAATTTTCCTATATTCATTGTTACAGCTTGTCACAGCCTAGATAGTTATGGGCTACTTTCGAGAGCCATAAATTGAGATGCTTGTTTTTTGAAAATGTATAATTTTTCAAAGTGAATATAAATATGAAATAATTTTAAATATTAGGAAAATTATTGATGATATTTTTATTTTATTTACAAACTAATATGTTTTAGCCTAGAATTGCATGTAGCCACTTGCTAAAGGTTAGCAACAAGTCAAATGGATCTCTCTCTCTTCCATAGTTACAGGTTGTCATATCTTATGAGAAACATGATAACCATTGAATAACCTAAATTATTCCTTCACCATTAGTACACCAAATTTATGTAACAATAAATCATACTATTTTATCTAGAAATAATCATTCCTTAAACCATAACAATGAAAATATTCATCATAAGCATATTTTCTACAAATATGGACAATTATGGATATAATGTTATTATGGGTATATAAAATGGTGATTTATATAGTGGGTGAAGGCTTAATATATAGTAGGATGAGGTCGATTTATTGGACTCATCATAGCCCCCAACTTAACTAATTGCATGTCCCTTGTGCAAAACAATAGGATAAGCTATGAGTAGGAAGGCAAGTAGTAAGTATAATGACAGAAATCACAAAGCTCTAATTCTCCATGATATATCAAAATAACTCATGTATCTCTCATCAATTTTCCTTGGCATAAAAATAAAATTACAATGTGATAGTGCCTTAGTTGGGTGAAATGGGTTTGTTTGTCCTCATATCAACCCAAAATTATTTGGGATCATATGTCATTGAAATAAAGATATTTTTTTGAGACATTATTGGTATAATATGATGCAAAGTTGTGGGAATTGAAGTAAGCAATATTTATTTTCTTTCCTCTTATTTATTTTTTATTTTTTAATATTTTATTTTATTTTATTTTTATTCCATACTTCTTTATAATTTTTAAACCTCCCAAAAATAGGAATGAATAGTATTACAACTTTATACATAGGACACTATGAATACACATGTGAATGTCATGGTTATAATATTATGTGCTAATCATGCAAGGCTATAATAACTAAAAATGTCATGTTTATTACTTGCATAAGACTTCATGAAATCACTTCCCTAAATATATGTTTGATGCCATATAATCCTAAGGACGTAGATAAAAAATATATGGACCATTATCCCCCCAATTTAAGGTAGACGTTTATCCTCAAGTGGAATAACCTTCCCCCCACTAATTGTGGAAGATGGTAAGAGACAGATTATGTGATTCATCCAAAAGAAAAAGTGGGTGATGGTATGGTAAGGAAGATGAAAACATGACATGGAGGAATGAAGTGGGATATGTTATCTATGAATATTGATGGTGGAGGAAATATCATTGTGAGGTGGTCTATAAAGAACACAAAAATTATGAGTGCATAAAATATTACTAGTAGGTAAACAAATGATTAACATAGAGAAAAAGCATAATAACTTGAATTTAAAATGGTTTACTAATCATAGTAAATATGTTAAAAGATTCATTTATCAAGTGTAGTAGATCATGTAATCTACCAAGCAATGTAGTTGAAGAAAGAATTTCAACAACGCATGTAGGAAATGTAGAATGTCCTCTAGGTAGTGTGATAAAGTGGACATATCAAAAATCCAATATCTTGAATGATAGAAATAATATGTACAAAGGTTGAAAGCTACAAAAATAGTTTTTAAAAGAAATGGAAATCAGGAAGTCAGACAGTAAAATAGATGTTCAATTGGATGAACATAAAATACAAGCATTCTCATTATGTATAAAAATTAGTTCTATGAAACACAAAGAGGCTTGTTGGATTGTCATGAGAATATGACAATTATAAAACACATAAGCAAACTGAACAAGGCAAGGCTTTAAGAATGGGTAACAAACTGATGGGAGAGGTTATAAGACAAACTATGGTAATGGATTATATAAAATAGCAAGGTAACAATGATTGCATGTGCAAAACTAGAAACTTTTATCTATTATGCCAATGGAATGCAAGACCACATATAGAAGGATAGAACATAAAGATGCAATTGAATAAAGAATAGGAAAATTTTATCATAGGGTTAACAATAGGAAAGCTGATAAATGAAGACATAGATCCTACCACCTCCCTAAAACTAGTAATCCTTAACATTTATAGCAAGGATGTTGTTGCTATAAGCACTAAAGCCTAGATACTTTATAAGAAAGATGAAAAGACAAATATAGGCTATAAGTTTAAGCATAAAAAATATAGATGGTTGAAAATGAAAGGCATGATAGATTACTTTATTGTTTGATTTTTGTCTTTTTTTTACTTTTTTAGAATTTTTCTCTTGATTAGCCAGCAAGCTAGTTTTCTAATCAAGGACCTTTATTCAACACATGGTCAGCCATTAAACTATTTTTTTGAGCCAAGGTTATCAACAATGCCCAAAGATTTTCATTATTGAGTTTTTTTTAAGAATTTTATAGAAATGATAACATGGTGAAATGTTAGGAAGAATTTGTACCATAGACTCTAAATCAACCCAATCATTTGTATATATTTATCTATACTGATGCAATGAGAAGTGATGTTTTCTAACGAGGAAAAAATCTTGATAAAAATAGTAATACATGAATTTCATGCTCTTATTTTGTAATCGTCTAGTTACCTCTTAAATGAACTCATCAATTTGCATCTTGATAGTCTTCTTGTGTGAAACAATTCTCAATCTTGTAATAGAAATATCTTGGTTGTGTGTACCCATCAGGCTAGAAGAGTCTCTATTGGGTGGACTTCAAGTGATATTGAGCCACTCGAAATATGCATCAAAAAGTGTGGGTTTCCTCACATTCCATAAATAATCACATTGGTGGGTGTATATTGTATTAACAAAGAGAAATTTTTAGTAATAATGTTGTAATAAATTCAAGATCTCTCATAGGAAGCATCATCATTCACTTGTAGACTTGTGCAATCAAATGTTAGTTTTGAAAAAACAATAATGAAATTATTTATTTGGGTTCTTTATAGGATGGTTATATTTAGTTCTTGAGATAATAAAGACTAGATAATATTAAAACCATTAGTACTTTATTCATGCTTCACATAGAAGATTATAATGTGCAAAACATGAAATATACCAATAGAAAAAAATTGATCATTAGTCTATATAATCATAAGAAATATAGTGAAGGTTACCAAATAGTTAATCACCAAAGCTAAAACATTATTTTGATATTTGTGTATGGCACGGATTGAAACTCTTAGTGCTTATATGTAAATAAATCAATCTTCATCTGTCATAAGGGTATCTTGTAAGAACCTAAAAATATCCATAACATGTGTTACATCAAATTAATGTGGAATTTTGTCATGAAGCTCACACGCTCAAGGGAATGTATAACGTAAATTGATGTGAAGTTTATTAGGTGATGTGAATTTATAAATTCATTGATGTTTTAGTTGGATGTAGACAAAGATTCTTGGTTTGGTTCGTAAGATTTCTAAAATGAATGTTTTGAGATGTAATGGAAAACAATAGGATCCAAGAATACTACAGTTGAGATATCTATCTAAGAGGATAATTAAGTTTTTGGAGATAATAATATAGATGGATTTCTGTTATTATATAAGTGATGATGAATGTGTCTATATATGATGCTCCTAACCTTTGGTAAATGGGAGAAAAATGTTTTTTATTGCTTAAAATCAAAAAAAATGCTAAAAACTAGAAAACTAAATATCTCATAAATAATTTGAGCTATGTGAAAACTGAAATAAGTTTTTAATTAATATTTCATAATAAAAAAAAACCTATCTTAGAATTTAATTTTGAGCATTTTGGATATTTCTTTCTTTTTTTCTAGTTGCTATAGGATACCCCTCCTAGTTGATATAGGATAGAAGAAAACTTGATATCTATCAAAATTTTGTTTATAAAAAAAATTGAAAGGAGTTTATTTTCATCGTTTAATATATCCAAAAACCTCTCTCATAATTTAATTATGAGTAATTTATAATATTATTCTTTGATTTCATGTTTTATCCTTAATCGGTAGCATTAAAGGCAGATATCTAGAAAAAAAATTAGAGTTGTACAAAAATTGAAATAGGTTCTTGTAAAACATGGTATGATGCACAAAAACTTTCCTTATAATTGTAATATGAATAAATTTCAATTTTTTTTATGACTCACTAGTTTTGAGATCCCATGATAACAAGAAAAAATACTTGTGGATCACTTTAACTAGTAATATAGATCACATTCCACCATAAGGACCAATAATCCATAAAAATTATAAACACAAACATTTAAATTTTCTATTTATAAATCAATTATACATATGCTAGTCATGAATTATTATGATATAATCTTCTTATGAATGTGGCAGAATAAGGATTGGCTATTATTGATGATGAAATATTTATTGTGGTTGTGAGGGCATCCATAGAGGTCCTCTTTTTCTTTTTAATGGAATTTTATGAATGAAATGGGATGTGTTATAATATATTTATTACAAATTGGGTAAGCTTCAGATATTAAGCAAGTTTAAGAATAATTTAATAATGTTCTCTCATCTTAAAGGTTGGATTGGGTTATTGGGTATTTCTGACCAACAAGTCTATGATAGTTTTCTGAAACCCAACCTTTGTTGTGGTTGAAAATTGTGGGGTGTTGGTTGTCATGACTAGCCTTGATACCAAGGCTAATGGGTGGGTGGTTATTGGTAATGTTTTAGTAAATTTTGAAATGATAATGGGGTGTAACTGCAAGAATTAAATTCATAGTAGGAAAGAAAATCATAAACACAAAAATTAAATAAATCATTAGACATACCTAGTTTTGCATATATTGGTAGCCAAGATACAATATGAGTTACAAATAAGTATTGTTCTTTTCTTTGTCCAGTTTCTATGTCTATCTTTATGCTTCCTTCTTGTAACCAACCACATTAAAATGTATGTGCATTATTATTCCTATAATCATCAAAATATTCTTTAAAATGTACTTTAAGAAACTTATCATCTTACATAATATGAAACAATAAGAACCTTTTGTTTCATCCATCTTATTTCAAGCTTTTACACTCAATCACGATAATTACCATAATTTCACGAGAGGATGAATGTAATTCAAAAATATTTTTTTCAAGTTGATCCTTTTTACCATAGGTTGGTGAAATGGTTACATGTTAGTGTTCACCAATATATGCATATGTTTTTGTAAGAGCAATTACTGTAATCTAAATTTTATCAACATGTACAATGATAATTGCTACATGATTGTATTCTTCACCAACAGGGTATTTGAAGCTTATGTAAGCTTTAATTTCTTGTAAATAAATGCATGAGAAGCAGCTAAAAGTTTTTCTTTTTCTTTTTCCATATCATCTACTACAAATTGGTTTTCCTTTTCAACAAGCATTTAAGAAACTATTGTGTTTAGATTTACATCAACAGGTATATTATTTTCTATTGTTATAGGCTAGTCCCTTTTAGTATATGCATAAATTATTTTTATAGGCATAGGGGCATGGTTTTTATTAACATATGCTACTACAAGATGGTTTTTACCATCAAGTACAACTAACTCTTGTCTCATATGTCCATTCTCTATTTTGGCTAGGCTATTTGAGGCTTGTAACCTATTGGCCTTCTCTTGTAATTTTTGAATCATGGCTTTGAGCACCAATAATTATTGGAATTTATCAACCTCCCCTTCATTATTTATAGTATTATCAACTGAAACTTCTCCAAAAATCTTTTCCTCGGCCATTACTCTTATCTACATAGGGTTAGTTTCTTTTTTTCAATAAAAAGAATCTAATTTTTACCTAATTAGCACTATATCACATACAAACAAAGGTATCAGATAACCTTATTTATATTATTTAGTGAAGAGTGTAAAATTTTGATCTTTCAACCTTTAATTTCAAAAAGTAAATTACTCTAGGAAAGTAATAAATTTAATTAAGGAAAACAAGAAATTAACCTACGAAAAAAAATTAAAATGACATTCTTAGAATACTTGACACCTTCCCTAGCAATGGTGCTAAAATGACAAACAAAATTTTAACTGCTAATTAAACTTGACAACCTTGTACAACCTCACCTATGCTCCTAGGATGAGGTAACCACTTGGTGTTAAAATCCACTATCTTTATTAATTATCAACCTAGGGTGCATTTAGCTTTGACAAAATGTTGTCATTGTATGTATGGCACTAGTCTCTTTTTAATATTATGTCCTAATTGTTGCATAAATAGAAACACACATACATAAAGTAAATTATATGAAATTACATGATAGAAAGAAATCTAATATATTCTAGAATCGAATTATAAACAATACAAAGGATTTAATATGATTATATAATAAATCAAATGTAAAACCAAATCAGGCATATTATAATAATTCAAAATAATGAATACATCCAAGCAATGCATAAATAATGCTAAGCTAATAGACAAGGTATCAGTCTACCAAACCATACGAGTGGGCCCTACCTCATTTGGGTTTGATCTTGACTCCTTTCCTTCTTAAGATAGATAAATTTATGTAAAATGCATTTATTCATAAACATAGCAATTCTACTCATAGCAGAGTTACAAGATTATAACTTTATGACTATTGACTAATTACTTGATTAACTCTTGATTATTATATGTAACCTTAAAATCTTCCTACTATATAAGAGAGATAGGTTTATTATTTTGAGGATAACAAGTATATGAAATTGCAACAATAAATCTATGGTTTCACTTAATAATAATATGCAAAATATTAGCTATGCATAAGATAAAATAATATATGGCACTATTATTGATCCTAAAATCATGGAAGATATCTTCAACTCAAAACCACCAACTAAATTCCAATGAAAACAATTATTACAGTCATTGTTATGGGTTGTCACTGAAAACATACCTACAGTCATTATTACGGGTTGTCATGGCCTAGATTTTTATGGGCTACTTTCTAGAGGCATAACTTTCACATATGGACTCGAAATGAGATGCCATTGTTTTGAAAGTGTGTGGTTTTTTAAGGGGAATACAAATATGAAATATTATTCAAGATTAATAAAATTATTTATGTTTTTTCCTATTATTTTCAAATTGATCTATTTTAGCCTAGAAATGCATGTAGCCACGTGTTATAGATTGGCAGTAAGTTAAATAAATCTCTCTCTCTTTTATAGTTGCAAGTTGTCATAGCTTGTGAAAAACATGATAACCATTGAATAACCTAAATTATTACTTCACCATTATTACACCAAATATATATAATAATAAATCATACTATCTTATCTAGAAATAATCATTCTTTAAACCATAACAATGAATGTATGCATCATAAACATATCTTGTGCTAATATGGATAATTATGGATATCATGTTATTATGGGTATATGAAATGGTGGGTTATATAGTGTTTGAAGGATAGATATATAGTAGTATGAGGTATATTTATTGGACTCATCCTAGATCATGACACCAAGCATATGATATCACATAGAATAGTCAATCATTGTAACCCCAAACATTCATGTAACCTCATAGAATAAATGTAAAAATGGGACAAAATAAAGTGACCAATTTTTTTTTAAATTGATCAAACACACCAAAGAGACATAACATGATGACTAGGGGATCTTATGTAGATAACATAATATAATAGATGACAAGTAACACGTACAATAATAGCCATGCACATGAAATCAATTAAGAACTCATAGGGCATGCAAGATGACATGTAATGTAATCATGTAATAAACATGTGAAGTAATATAATGTTTCCATGCAACCAAGATCACAATATGTAAATTAGAGTAATATAAGTATAATAAACTATATAAATCTCTATACATTAATGAAAATTAGGAAGGATAGAACAATAAACCCACTAAAAACTTCCCCCAGTCTATGCATACCCCCAAAGGATGCCTCCAAGTGTAAGAATTATGAAATTACTAACTATAAATCCATGATTATACATGACTCGATTAACTCAAAAATACCATGAGAAGCATGTACACAAAATGTGCATATAAATCTTAAAAATAGGTAGATAAATAATAATGTGTAACGAATAATGTGTAAGCAGTGTAGTTGTGTACCCACAAAGATTAATTCAAAGAAATTTCAATTTATTTATTTTGTATTTTATGATGTTTTTTAATTTTATCAAATTTAGTGCAATGGAATAAATCAAGAATTATTATAATAAGAGTGAAGAAAATAAGAAATAAGGAGAGATCAATCAAGCAATAAACATGCCAGGAGTTTAAAAATGGGAAACAAGAAATAATCCAAGAGACAAAATTAAGTGAAAGTAAGAAAGGATCAAGGAATCTAAAAGTGAAGGGTGAAAGTGAGAAGAAGTAAAATGAGGAGGATTCCTACCTAAAAATTCCCTCATAACTCAATGCATAATAGGGAAAAAGACCTAACTATAAATATTTTGTCATCATTTGGAAGTGATTTGGTATTTTGGAATAGTAAATAAAAATCAAAGGGAAATGGATAAATAAACAAAACAAGCAACATAAACCAAGGGGTTAGAAGGAAAGAAATGCAAATAGAATGTTTGAAATAAGAAGGTAACTTAAAAATTCAAGCAAAAACATAAATATCAAACCAAGCAAAAGCATGAAGCAATGAATAAATTGATTGAGGATAGCAATGAAAGTATAGAATGAAGTAGGAAGAACCCAAAATCCATACATGAAACTAAATAATAAGTCACATGAAAGAATAATAAATAGAAGAAAAGAATAAAAATAAGTTATTTGGAATAGATTGTTCCATTAATTTATATGATATAGTCTAGCAATGATAATTGATAATCATGTATAAATATTATCCATATGAATAATAGGCTACCCATTCCTCTTCGTGATAAATATATGAGGATATTGTGAACCATGAATGTGTAAATGTGTCAATAAAAGTATCTAAAACATAATTATGAGTTGTATAATAACCTGAATCACCATCAACTTAATGCTAACATTTGAAATATAATCATGAGCTATATGGCATCTTGAATCATTCACTGTTTGACAATTTGGCTACCATTAGTTATACTAATTCAAAACTTGGTCTTTATCCTTTTAACTTTGTTGATAGCCTCTAGTATCCCCTGGTTTTGATGTCATGAATTTTTGTTAGGTGATGTCTTATTAATTGATCCTTAAGTTATGTCAAGATGTTACAGGTTTAGTCTAAGTCTATGAGTCATGATCCCCAGCTTCATAGTCAATCTCTTTGGTATTAGTCCTCTCATGACACACTTAGAAATATTTAAAGTAAATTTGATAATGTTAAGGTCCTGTTATAAGTCTAATTTTGTGCTTGGTCTAGGTTTTGACATTTGTGACATGATAATTCATCAAGATGGTATGATGATCATAGTGAGTAGGTGCATGAAGAAGCAAAGACATGAGAGATGATGACTTCTCAAGAACACCAAGTGTAAGAGGTATCAACATACTAAGGAGGTAATTTGAATCCATGTAACATTCATGAAATATGATGTCATACTCCATAAGGTCTGTATAAACTCTAAAAGGTCTAAAAGCATCCACTTTTAACTTATATCAAGTTTGAGAATCCTTTATTCACTATCTAAAACCCCAAATATAGCATGATATACATTGAATGGTAGGAGTAAACATGAAAAATAGGTTTTTTATGTTGATTTATCTTTGTACAGGGTAGGAATACTTCCTTTTGGCCTATAGAATAAGTTACAATAGAAGATCATAGTGAAGAAGGCTCTTAAGAGCAAAAATGTAGTCTAAGTAAGGTCAAGAGAAGGATTTTTTTTTTAAATCAAGTTTTTCATAGCCTATAATATTATTTGGAACCATATCCATGATCCTCAAAACCAAATCAAGCTTGCATAAGGTTTAGAAGGTCAAAAACAAGTAGAAAACTTCTTAAGTTCTTCTTTGGGTCCTTTACAAGCTTGAGAGGGATCATTTATTAACTATGGTTCATGAACAATAAGGTGAGTTGGGTCAAATTTTATTAGGAGAAGATAGGTACCCATATTCCCTTCAAATTCCATGCATTGGTTTAGGTTTCAATGGCCATACTTTATGAACATTCACTAAGAAGAAAAGTTCTCTAAAACCCCTTGAAAACCGTGTTAGCTCAATTTTCTTCTTTTGAATGTATTTAGGAGATTATTAGTGAAAATGGAAATTTGGGTGAGCTCTATCAGAGTATAATATTTTATCATACATCATTTATAAATAGGTCTACAGGCATGGAAAGGTGAAAACTGAAGTTACAATCCTATAGGTGTGAGAATGAGAAGTTGCATGGTCTCATACTCAAGTTGCATAAGATTGTATGTTCCCATGAAGAATATTTAGGATATGTTAATGGTCCTAGTAGATTCCTTAACCTTAAAAATAGGTATTTTGATCCTTTTTGAACACTCTTTTCTTCATCAATATTGCTTGCAAGCTTAGAATCACCATCTTCAATTGTATGCCAGAATAGTTGAGTGAATGCATGAGGTTGGGTGATCATTCCAAAAATATGGAGAAAAGGTATTCATAAGGTGCAGGATTATTAAATTAGTTAAATAAATTCTTTTACTCCATCTCTAATTTAAAACTCATATTCATGAGAAAGTGAAATGCTCGTGTATAGGTTTATGTGGTTGAAAAGGTTTTGTATCCATTGCTCTTGAATGAAAATCTATAGTGTTGAGGAGATCAGTGCAATATGGTGATTGAGAGATGATATTCATAATATCCTCAATATTATAACATTTTTTATTAACTTCAACTAAGCCTCAAGTCCTTTCAAGATCATGGTTGGTCATGATCTAAACCCAGATAGTTAGTCATTTATAGGTGGACTATGAGGTCTACATGAGGATAGAAAGATTGATAACTCTTGTAAATATCCTTAGTTAAAATTATCCTCAAACATTTAAACAATCATAATCATGTTATAATAATTAATGTAAACTATTCAAGATGAAGAGGCAATCTAAGACCAAAATACTAAGGCTCAAACCCTAGAATGTTCACCTATAGGCCTCATTTTAAGAACGTGAGGAAATCATGTAAGTTGTGATGATTTTAACCACTATGGAGGTTTACTAAACACTTTAACTTTATAAATACCATTATTACACCTTTATTAATCTCATAAACATCTATGGTAGGTCTATTTTAAGAAATTAAGGTGTTTGTTGTTGTGACAGTCATCTAATATGAGTCCTCATGCTTAATAAACAACTCCAAGGAGGTTTGAAGGATTGTGGTAGGATTAAGAACCTAAGGTGGATTATAAATAATTTTTAAATGTCCTATAAGACCTTAATATACCTTCACCACCTTCAACAATCCTAAAAATGGTTTCTAACATGTTATGACAAGCTAAAAGTAGGAAATAATTTGTAATGGAGACTTCTCTCCTCTTGAGTAGGAATCTAAGTTTTTAGACCTCCTTAAGGTATGTATAGATTAAATAATACCTAAAATTACTATCTCAATCATTTAATTCCATTTATGAACTCCTCAATCCATGAATGGGCCATCTTACAACTGTACATCATCTAAAAGAATACCTACAACTAGGTGTAATTTTACACAAGCATGATCAAGAGGTACCATTTTGGTATGAGAATGAAACCAATAGGATCAAGTAATGTGTTTTTTAATCATGAGATAACTTTTAAGGTATTTATTATGTTTATAGGTTGATTAAAAATACAAATAATCCCACAGCCTATTGTACATTCCTAATATACACATAGAATTATGAAAATTTGCATGTTGGAGAGATATGAGATTGTTTAAGAGAAAATAACTAATGAAAATGTTAATTTGAGTTGTTTCAAACCTCAAAAAAGTGTCATAATATTTTTAAATTGTTTAAAACTCTTTTTATCCCCTTTTTTTCATTCTTGACCTACATAGGCCTATGTCAAGACCAATTGAGGGCTAAAATATTGAGTTTTAACCTTTAGAATTGCATGAAAATTTTTCATATAACCTAATTTTATGTGACCTATAATGTTTTTGTGGTTATGGAGTATTTAATTATGTTATGGTATGGTTCATAGTACTTTGTGTTTGTTTTAGGCTTAATTAAGCCTAATGGTGAAAGAGGGTGTTAGGTTTGTAGGTCTACATTGGGATTTGAGTCATGAAACTTTGGTTGAAGTTGAAATAAGATAAAGGGTACAAAAAATATGCTTATATTTTTCCTATAAGTGTTTTATATCATTTAAACCTAGTAGCCTTGTGTTAAAATAGGGCTACAAGGAATAGGCCTCAAGGAGAATAAATGTCAAAGTTATACATGATATTTTAGAATAGAGGTGGAAATATGGTGGGTTATATATATTTAATAGGTGTCTAAGGAAAGGATAAGTAGTTATAACCCAATAAGATGACTTTTCACTTCCTAATCAATCATAAGAGGAAGTTTTAAGAGCTCAAGGATGAGTCGTCAAGTAAGACAAAACTCCTATGCCACCTTGAGAATATCATCATCAAATGAAGTGCACACATGTTGAAAAGATATTTTAGATCTATTTATTGATAGGTTTTATTGTTTATAATTGGCTATATGAATGCTTGGAAGCCATCATTTGTTTTTGACACCTCTCCTCTCTCTCTCTTCTTCTTTCTCTTACATGTGTTACCTTATTTATCATTATAATGGATCCTTCCACTAGGAGTATGGAAAAGGCCTGCTCTTTTGTATTCCTTTGATCTATAAATGACTATTTTTTTACCTCCTTCTATGGTTTTATGTAGTGTGGAGTTTTTGAATGGTTGATCTAATCAAGTGTGGACTTAGTTCACCTTGGTTTTTTGTCCTATTCATCTTGCCTTCATGCAGTTAGATTCTCTATTACAAGTTATGGAGAGTATAATTAGGGATTCCATGTGGGTTATAAGTGGAAAATATCTTCCCTCATAGTATCATATTACCTTACATATTTTCAAATGATTGATGTAATAGGTTCTTTTTAGGATAAGTGTATGTTTATTGTAATCTTATAGGTCTTAGTGCACATGCAAATCAATGGTATTGGTCATAAAATTTGGCATATCACCCCCCTTAGTTCATAGTTTATTTCTCTATTTTCCTTACAAGTTAGTAGATTAGTGATTGGTCCTAAGTGATACATCAAGGGAGCTATCCCGTATCCATAGGTTCAATCCATCCATTAGGTCACCCACAACCTATGGTTGTTCCCATGTGTAGCTTAGATTTATAGGGCTTAAAACACCCTCTCAAAGGGTGCAAATTTAATCTATAATAATCACTAAGAGTGTAATCATTATCATGGTGATGGGTTATAATAGCCTCTTTATGCTCTCAAAAATAATGCATTTATTTAGACCATATATTTGATATCTTACTATGTGATTTAACATAAACAAACATAAGATATTATGATAATACTACCTTATGATGTGGATGAGTAGGTATTGTAACTCTATATGTACTAACTTTAGGTTATATTTTTTACTTTTTAGGAAGCACTTTGGGTAATGCCCCATTTTTTATTGTATAGGTAAATCATAATATTTACCTCAAATAGTAACCAATTTTTTATCATGCACAAACTTAAGATATTGGTCTAATGTGGATGGGATACTTCTCATTTGATTAATCCATGGGTGTTAAATTAATAGATCATATGCAATACATGAAGTCATATTAAAAAGGTCTTAGGATATATGGTGATAGGTAATTTTATACCCTCAAGTTGTTTCCATGTGAGACCATCACAACCTTTAAGAACCATGATAGAACTAATTAATTCTTATTGAGTGTACCCTATAATAACAAGAAATTCCATTATACATAAGTTTAAACTCAAACCTTTGTCAGCTATAAATCCATTTGTAATATTAGGATGTGTAAATTAATGCAATCTTATATAAATAATGGTCCATTATTCAAATTATTTGTTGAAATATCATGGTCATACAAATTAGCATAAGGAACCTTTTTTCATTGACCTATAACCACATTTATGAAACTATATAAGATAGGATCATTTGAAATTTATGGTTGTTGTGTAGGTTTTTCCATTTGAACATTATCTTAGTATCAAAATTTGGTAATGGATTAGTAAATACTTTAAAACTATGATTCAGTGGATAAATTGATTCATTCAATGTAATTTTTTTCCTTCTACTTAAATAACATTTCTATCAATTATATATTAGATATTATGTCTCAATGAAAAACATATATGTGTAGTATAACCCAAAGATATATGATAATCAAAATATGTAGTCAAATCATAATGTTTAGGTAAAGGATGAGATGTGTCCTATTCATGTTATAGGGATAATGAAATAATATCTCATTTAAGAAATAAATGTAAGCACTTATTTGAGGATTCTTAAATAACCATGTATATTATCTACACTCTTGGGAAGAAACTACAAGCCTATCAGGTGGTTGTGATTTCACATTTACTACATGTTTCTCATTATTATCTTGAAAAATAGGTGTATCATTAGCTTTTCCCTTAATTTTTTTTTACCTTGATATTTGGAGCCACTATAGGTAGGACAATAGTCCCATATTTAATCATGTTGGCCTCTAAAATTTTGATCTAATATTTATGAACCATATGAATAAGCTTCTAAAAATATGGGTGCATGTTAAACATGAATTTATCTTTGATAGGTTAAACATTAATGGTAAAGAAAATAAATTATAACTCACTATCAGGTAGTTGTTGAGACATCTTCATAATCATAGTTTTAAATTTAATAAGATTTTCACTAATAAACACATTAGGTATATTTTTTAGGTTTTTTGATCTATGAAAATGAAACCTTTTGGCTAATTTTGATATAAAAGTGAGCTAAGAAACTATCATCCAAAGCATTAAAATAATGCACAAATCCCAACGGTAGGGTGTAAAACCAATCCAAAGCATAGTCGTTGACAATTCTAAATAAGATCTTAGTCAACAATATATCATTTTTCACAAAATCAAAACATGAACCATATAAATATAAAATATGATGTGAAGGATCACCCTTTTTATTTAATGCTTCAAATTTAGATACATTGGAACCACTATGCAAAGGGTAGAGAAGGACTTAGGATCCAATGTGTTCTATAATATCTCATGAGAAGTGACTTTGTGGTTAGGCATTTGAGATGTTTGATAAATTATTTGAATTATTTCTTACATATATTGAATAGTTTATTGAATCAATGAATCATGAGAAGTAGTAGAATCAACATGCATACGAGCCAAAGTATAATTGACATGTGTAAGAATAGACTTTATAGTGTTTTGAGCAAGACTATGACCAAAATATGTATCTTAACTTGAAGGCCTATAAACAATAGAAATCACCAAAGAATCAATATGTCATGAAGGAATAGGCATAGTAACTTGAGTAAAAGTAGTAGGCAGAGGCATAAAGTAGTAGTAATATGAGCACTAGCCTTACAACCTAATGTATAAGGATAACATCTAGTAGGTGAATAGAAATATTCAAATATCCATTTGTATCATATTAATATTCAAGTGTATATTCCTTAGTTAAATTCTTCTTATGCACTCCTTTTAACACAAGCAACATATCTTCTAATTGATCAAGATAGTCACTAATTATCTGTATAAATTGAATAATTATGGTAACTTTTTATTGATCAACTTCATCATTATGTAAATCATGAGAACCACTAGAATTATTATCATTCATAACATTAACATCAAAATCGTTAGTATCATATGTATTATCATGTTAAAGATATTCATGTTCATCAATCATATTTGTACCATTTGCATTATAATGTGTATCAAAATAAGGAACATGAATTTCATCAAAATTTTCCATTTTATTTTTCAAGCAAACATAATAATTGGAATAAATCAATATGTAAATCACTTGATCTAGTACTTCTCCTAATAGGTGTTGTAGATCTAACTTTATTAATTTTTATAAGATGAAAACATATATAAAATTAAAGAAGTTAGGGATAATGATATTCAAATAATAAAGTAACCCCATAAATAAATAAGATCTGAAACAACCACAACAAGAAACCTTAGAGAGAATGAAAACTTAAATTTTATATGTTTGAAAATGGAGTAGTTCACCAAAATAAATTACAAAATGGTACATAAGTGCTCAAAACACTACACAAATTATGTGAAATAGTGGAACAAGGAAAATCTAAACAAATACTTGACAATATAGATTAAATCAAACCTATAGATGTGTTTGATAGGGTGTTTGGTTGAAATGGAAGAATATTGAATGATTGATAAATTGAAAGGAAAAATGAAAAGAGATAGGAAAAGATAGATGCGTTACTAATTTTTTATTTACCTAAATTTTGATAGTGACTAAGAGTGTAGGAAAAAAGTGTTAGAATAGTGTAGAATATTTCACAAAATATGGCATTAATCTATGATGATGACCAATTTTAAATTGATTTAAAAATGATAGTGACAAAATTTGGAATCTAAAAGTGTTAGTCTGGTCCAAAAGTGGTTGATCGAGTCTAGCTTAGGTTTTTTAGATCCTTAGGTCCATAAAATTTTTAAGCCCTTCAAAATCAATAGAAATATAAAATCCTCTCTTAGATAATTAGAATTTTTCATGCATATGCTATAATTTTTTTATGATTGATGTAAACCTAATCTAGACTCAACACTTAGAAACCTATCCAAGATAAAGTTAAATTTTCTCAAGCCCCTTTGAGGGTTATAGTTACATATTTTTGGTGAGAATAAGGGATTAATTTAGTTGTAATTCATGTGAGTGACCCAAAACCAAGTGAGATAAGACTCTACCTTTTCTCCCTAAGATAATCAATAATTTTATACGATCCTTAATTCAACCTTTCTTTTGGTAGAAGTATGAAACCACAATACTTTAGCAAGTAGGGAATGGAATAACAACATAATGTGTAGGCTCCTTGACAAGTGTGTGATAAATAGACTTAATATTCAATTCAATAACTTTATTTGTATATGATAATTGGCTTAGGGTACATTTTTATATATAATCCATTGAATTCAAATTGGGACACCTTCACACATATGCTAACCATGTAAAAGTGTGAAAGAAGAAAATCAAGGCACACAAAATTAGGGCATGATAACACAAAGGACCCACTTTCAAAATAGATTTAAAAATGGTTAAACTATTATTGCTTACAAAACATGCCCCATTTTTAGATTGAAAATGGGATTTTGAGCAAAGCTAGGTTTATTTATCCAGCTTTCTTTTGTTTGATGTTTAGCCCTAGAGTGTTATTTTGATCATCTTTCAAATTTGGGTCACCTGAGTCAAGATCAAAATATACTGAGTCCATACCAATTGATTTGAGTTGACTATTCCTACAAGATCCTAAATTATTTTCATTGGCCATTTTCTTTAAGTCTTTTAATTTATTCCCCCTCAAACCTTTCCACATGTCATTATCATATCATTTTATAGGTTTTGAGCCAATCCAAAAGTTTCTAAGTTGAAAAGTTTCTAAGTCATTTTAATGCCTTCAAGCCCCAAGATTGTGCCATATGACATGATCCTGGTAACCTAAACTGACAAAGAACTAACTAATAGTCTAATATTTTTGAGGTCTCAAGGGTCTAAGAATTCACCACATGATGACTTCCTAGGAGCCTGAGACCATAGAGAATCCAAAAATAGTCTAAAGGATCTGATTACCTAAGGTCATGATAATACACCATGTGGTAACTTCTTAGGAGCCCAAGAGCTTAGATTGATAGAAGACTCGAGAAAAGATCTAATACTCCCATGATCCTGAGGTCCTGAGAAACTATCATGTGGTGACTTCTTAGGAGCTTGAAATCATAGGGACTAAACTAATTAAATTAATGAGTCCAAAGGGCCCAACCCACTATGGTGAAGACACATGCCACCATTTTGTGCCCCCAGACCAAAGACACAAACTAATGAGGGGATATCATTTAGCACCCCAATGATGCCATCCTTTCCTTGAGATAAAATTTGATGGGCATATACCCATCACTAAACCATAAACCCTAGACCCCTAGGCCAATATGGACATGCCACATGATACTTGACGAGCTTAAAATTGATGGCCATCCCAAACATCAAAACTATCAAAGGCTTGGGAGGACACTGGTTAATCAAATTTTCAATTTCCATTAGCTAAGGGTCTTTCATAAGGAAATTATCTCATATTAGGATGCTTGGGCCAAATTAATGATTAATATGTATAGTTTGTATATTCATAGAAAGGCATGTGTTTAAATAGAAGACAAACTAATGTGAACATTTATGTCTAGGTAAAAAAATCTATCATTTATTTATCATATTTGATGAAAATTGGTTGTGGATTCTCTATTAGTGATTTAATAACCTTAATGTTTTTTCCTTGTCATTTATTTAAAATATTTATGCTTTACCAATGTATTTAGTATTATAGGGCTCATATTTTAATCTGAGTCTTTGATTTAGATGTGTGTCCTCATCAAGGAGTCTTGATCCTCAACCAAAACATAACATATAAAGGACAAGCCTAGATTAATACATCATTGAAGACCATCCTCAAATCATGAATCATGAGGTAGAAAGGGGTGAGTCAAAGTTTGTATGCAATAATGTAGATACATAAGACAACTTCAAACCAATGAGAAAGTGACATATGGAAATTGCTATATGAATGGTGGATCCCAAAGCAATTAGATGGTGATGAAATAATGATGGCATGGCCTCTAACTTCAAATCATGGGAATGCCTTCATGTTTGTCAGAAATATCATACACATCCAACCACCCTCAACTACATTTCCTCAATCATCAATGAATATTTATAGTTGCCCCATTAGTGGGTTGAGCTAGAAGTTGAGGGAGGGGTTGGCACCCTCATGTATATATTATATTTTGAAAGATTTTCTCAATACTAGATCCTTTTAGTTTTATCAATAAATTATTGGACCAAATTGTTTGATTATCCATAGTTACTTGGCTAGGCATTTTCATGCTTTTCTAGAGTAGTCTTTCTCTTGTTATTGTGTAAGTGAAGCTTATAATGAATGATTATCATAAGTATCAAACATTAATTAATCAAAATGGAATATATTGATAATTTGACTATGTAGAGCTAAGGTTCCATACTATGTGCATGTATATGGTGGTAATGTTCTTCTTGGATCTCAACATTTTGTCCTTAGACTCTTACACCATCCTTTAGTTGGAATTATACTAGGTCTAGCTAAACTAAGGATACGTTTCACAAGATTTGCTCAGTCAGATAGCTCAGGTTCATCTTCATTATATTAGGACCCTTTTCTCTCCTTTCCCCTTTGCTTTTGCATTTTATTTTATGAGTTTTCTAATTTATAACTTGGGTATCAATGAATGCAATCTATTGTTAATGCTTATCCTGATTTTTTAATCTTTTTTTATTGTTGTTATTGCACTATTGTAAAAATGTGTGAAATAAACTCCTATGAATCAATTATATTTCATGTTTAATCTATATTTTGTTTCCCTATGCATTATTTCTTATTTTAATGCATATGGTTAGCCTAAAATACTCCAAACATGCCCCTTATATGGAATGGTCACAATGAGCCAATTGAGTGACCTTATATACCAAGACCTAGTAACCAAGACCTTGGGGAGATTTTATCACACAAATATCTTTTTAGGAGAGACAAGTTCTAACAACCCTTGCTTAAGTTGTCACATCAAAATACCTCTCAACATCTTGGCACTAGAAGGAGGGTCTAAGCTAGACTATTTTAGGTTTATCCCTTATTTTTAAGAGTTTTGCCTAGTAATCTTCTAGGTTCTAAGATTAGAAGACTGATGTTCTGATCCACCGATGGCCTTAGTTTGGCTTGGTGGAAGGTTCTACCCTGTTAACATTCTAATTCCTTCTCATGACTTGCCTAAGGATCCCCAAGACTTTTTTCCAAAGTACACATCTGGTGGGATTAAATATTCTAAGGAATGCATTCAAGCAATCAAAGATGCCATTATCTAAACTTAGATCCAACATGAGGATGTGGCTTGTCACATAGTTATTTATTCCCTAGATGAAGCTACATATTCATGGTATCTTGGATTATCAGATAGCTACATAACCTAATGGGTCATATTTAAAAATCTATTCTTTAATCAATTTAATGTGCCCAATGATCCTGCTGACCTGTACTATCACTTTGTTGTAGCCCATAGAGAGCCCAACAAACCAATTAGTGTATTTAACAATCAATTTAATTAGTTATACATAAGGTTGAAACACCCTTTCCTAAAAATATTAGTAGTTTCTATAGAATTTTACATTAGAACTACGTATCCCTTAACTTTCATGTTTGTTAGGATGAACCCATATGTTATCACATCATTAGCATTGGTCTACCAAGAGGCTATAAATATAGAGAAACAATCAATGACTTAGGGATTTTATTCCCACCCTTCCTATTCTTTAGAACATTAAGACATTTATGCCCAAAATCCTTCAATTTTAATGCTTAAAATTCAGCTTGTGGATCAATGTGTTTTTCTTAATGAAGTATTTCTCTAATATTTCAGCCAATAGAATTCATATGTGATAAATGAGGGCCATTATTACTCTTTTAATGTATGTAATTCAATTAATTATATGTATAATCAGCTGGTTGGTTCATATTATTTTAGTGATTCAATATCTTTGGGTGTTATTACTAATCAAATACCATTTGTTATAGGACACTATTAGCAAGTAATGCATAATACAAATTATGAGATTGCATTCCCAAGTGCCAAATGTGGTTTGTACTTGAATGAGAATGGACCTATTTATGAATCATTCTCATAGACTGAAAGTGTCCCATTAATCAAGAACCATTATAAGAGAGTAGAATTGATGAGGATGAGTCAGAAGATGATGAGGTTGAATTAGTCTTTTAGGTGAATTCATGGAATAAGACTTGAGTAATAAGGAGTTGCCCATACTAGAAGAGCAATCAAGCATATCTTTTAATCAACCAAAATAAGAATTAAAATATATGAAACAATTAGACAAGTAAGATGCAGGCTATGCATCTAAATCATTCTTATCCTATGTTCATGCTCCTACATTTACAAATTTAGTTTAAGGTGGTCAACAACTCGATTGCATAAACCTTGTGATCCTATTAGTAGTAGAGGTAGTCAAAATACAAATGAAATATCATGAGCATAGTGTCATGAATGAATAAATGACTCTAGTGGAGGTACGAGATGAAGATGCATTCATTTAATACACCCTTCCACATACTTCAACCATTGATGATAAATCTATGAGGTCCTTGACATGGGAAGAACCAATCTTATGCCTTCTAGATGATGAGCAAAAAAAGGAGGATGTTGTTAAAGTAA
The DNA here is from genome assembly GCA_037957365.1 of Torreya grandis. NCBI lineage: Eukaryota > Viridiplantae > Streptophyta > Pinopsida > Cupressales > Taxaceae > Torreya > Torreya grandis. Next base: position 2,126,211 of record JARHVA010001337.1, on the reverse strand, counting down.
CCATATTAATTAAGGAGTAACTAACAATGGACTCACCATTTGGCTACCAATAAAAACACAATACTACCAAGTTGGATCTTTTAATCACTCTGGTATGTATGAATTCCCACCCTTACCCCTCATTGTAATATAATGTATGGGCTAAGGTATTTTATTTCACATATACCAAGTGCTTCATGTAAATTATCTATAAGCACATTACTGGATTTCAAAATATAATTTGATTAATTTGCATCAAAAGAACATAAATGTATCTTTGTGGGAGAGTGTGCATGAATGAAGAGGGCAGCATAGACGTAAGTATATGTATTTGCTTCCTTGGTAGGATCTCTATCAACCTCCTTAAAATCATGTTCATAGGTGTCTAACTAGTTTCAAACATGCATTTGTTTGGGATATTTCTATAAATATCCTTCTCTTTCCCTCCCTTATTTTGTTTTCTACTTTTTCTTGCTATTAGTTTAGGCTAGTTTAGATTGACTAGGTTTATTTTCTTGTTCATTTTTCTCATTATGTTTTGTTATTTACCTATTTTGTTCTTTTTTGCCTTGAGGTACCCATATTGTTCAATGAATGATGAATGAAAGGTTTGAAAAGTAAGTAGCACATATGGCATTATAGAGCATAAAATTTAAATAGTTTTACCTAAATTCTAACATGAACTACTATGATTTTTGTGTATTTTTAGAATTATGAAGACCTATAATTCCAAAAAAAATATGTGGATTTTAGAAACATTTCTTTTCTTGTCTCAATCCATCAAATGCACTTATATAAATAAATATAATATGGTGAGGCACTGAATTTGTTTAGATTTATCTTAATGATCATGAACTTGTTGATTTTAATTTTACCCATGGCTTGGTTCCCAACCATCAATGGATTAAACTTGAAAATATTTTTCAAAGGAAAGAAAATTTTAAAGGAAATTGAATTTAAATGCAAAATCATGAGTTTTCCTTGAAAGGGTGATTCGGGTAACTCCACCATAGGCTCTTCAACCTAGATGGTAGTGGAGCAAGGCCTTAAGTAGAACCATAGGTATCTCTATCAAGCACATATATGTATGTCTGGAAGTAGATCAATGTCCATGCCATTCCCCCAAGCTAAATTACAATATCTTTATACCTCAAAAGTTCTAATTTCTTAAGCAAGTATGAATGGTTGTGTTTAAATACAAAGTTGTAAATGAATCAATCACTCAAGTACAAACAGATGGTCTTTTAGTAGTAAGGGAACTTAATATGTCATATGTTGAATTATACTTTAGTGCATTTGTGTTTTGACTTTGTCTCAAGTAAGTATTTGTAGTTAATGTTTATTATTTGGGTATGAAAGACTAATATTCTTGGTTCTTAAGATACTCAGGAGTATCTTCCAGTAGAGTTGCTATTTATTATTATTTGCACAACACATCCAATTTTTATACTAAAAAGGGGACTCTATTTTTACTTTGAGCGAATGTGGGTTTAGTTATTTAGCTTTTTCGTGTTTGGTGTTTAGCCCTAGAGTGTTATTTTGATCATCTTTCAGATCTGAGTCACTTGAGTCAAGATTGAAATATGTTATTTCCAAACCAATCAAGTTGATTTAACTATGCCTATAATATCCAAGCTCATTTACTTTGGCCATTTTCCTTAAGTCTTTTGATTCCCCCTCAAACTTTTCCACATATCACTATCAAATCATTTATGTGTTTTGGGCCAATCCAAAAAAAAACTATGTTAAAAAGTTTCTAATTCTTTTTAATGCCTCTGGGCCCTAAGATTTCACCACATGACACAATCTTAGTAACCCAGGCTGACAAGTAACTAACTAATACTCTAATAGTTATCAGGTCCTGAGGGTCTAAGAATTCACCATGTGGTAAGTTTTTAGGATCTTAATACCATAGAGACTTTAGAAATAATATAAAGGCTCTGAGCCCATGAGGTCCTAAGAAGACACCATGTGGTGACTTCTTGAGAGCCTAGGAGCTTGAATAGATAGAAGACTCAAGTAATTAGCTAATAGTCTTATGATCCATAGGACCTAATAATCTGCCACATGGTGACTTATAGGGAGCTTTAGATCATGGGGACTAAACTAATAAAAGTAGTGGACCTAAAGGGCTTGACCTACTATGGTGATGACACATGGTGTCATTTTTTGCCCCCAAACCAAAGTCATAGCTTGATGAGGGATATCATGTAGCACCCCAATGATGTTAGCCTTTCCTTGGGCTCAAATTTGATGGGAATATACCCATCACCAAACTATAAATCTTGGACCCCCAGACCAATAAATATGTTCAACGTGAACATGACGAGCTTAAAATTGATGGCCATTCTGAGTGTCAAAACTATCAAAGTCTTGGGAAGATGTTAGTCAATCAAATATTCAATTTCCATTAGCTAAGGGACCCTCATAAGTATATTATCTCATCTTAGCATGCCTAGGCTAAAATAATGATTAATTTATATGTGTTGTATACTTATATAAAGGCATGCATTTAAATATAAGATTGACTAATGTAAATGTCTATGTCCAGATAGTAAAATATGTCATTTATTTCTTGCATTTGATCAATATTAATTGTGGATTATCTATTCATGATTCAATCATCTTAATGCTTTTTACTTATCATTTATTTAAAGGATTTATAGTTGATCATTATGTTTGATCTTGTAGGGCTCATCTTTCTATTTGTGTCTTTGATTTGGATGCATGTCCTCATCAAGAAGTTTGAATCCTTAGCCAAAACATAACATAGAAAATACAAGCCTATATTAATGCATCATGGAAGATCATCCTTAAATCATGAAGTATGAGGTAGAGAGGGGCAAGTAAAGGTTTGTAAGCAATAACAAAGTAGATACATAAGATAACTTCAAACCAATGAGAAAGTGACAAATGGAAATTATTAGATGGGATGGTGGATCCCAAAGAAATTAGTTTGTGATAAAATAATGATGGCATGGCCTCTAAATACAAAACATGGGTATGCATTCATGTATGTCAAAAATCCTAAACATGTAAAACCACCCTCAACTGCATTTCCTCAATCAGCAATGAATATTTGTAACTACCTCATTAGTGGGTTGAGTTGGTAGTCAAGGGAGGGGTTACCACCCTCATGTATATATTGTATTTTAAAAGCCTTTTTGAGGGATGGTTCCTTTTAGTTTTAGTGATAGAGTAGTGGACCAGACTATCTAGCTATCCATAGTTATCTAGCTAGACATTTTCATGTTTTTCTAGAGTAGTCTTTTCCTTATTGTTGTGCAAGTAAAGCTTGAAATGACTGATTATTGCAAGCCTCAATCATTGATTAATCAAAATGGAATATCTTGATAATTTGACTATTGCATAGCTGAGGTTCCATACTTTATGCATGTATATGGTGGTTATTCTCTTCTTGGATCTCAAGGGTTTGTCCTCAGACTCGTTCACAATCATTTAGTTGGAGTTGTGCTAGGTCTGGCTCAACTAAGGATTAGTTTCATGATATTTTCATAGTCAAAAAACTTAGTTTCATATTCATTGCAACAGGACCCTTTTCTCTCCTTTCCCCTTTACTTTTACATTTTGTTTTATGAGTTTGTTAATTTATAAATTGGGTATCAATGACTATAATATTTTTTTAATGCTTATCCTAATTTCTCAATCTTTGTTTATTATTTTTATTGCACTATTGTATCTATGTGTGCAATAAACATGTTTGAATCAATTTTAGTTCATGTTTAATCTATATGTTTGTTACCTAGGCATTAGTTCTCAATTTAATGCATATGGTTAGCCTGAAATACTTCAATCATGCCCCTTATATTGAATGGTCATAATGATCCAATTGAGTTACCTTACATACTAAGACCTGGTAACCAAGGCCTTGGGGAGATTTTCTTGCACAAATCTCCTTTCAGAAGAGATAGGGCCTAACCCTTGCCTAAGTTGGCAGATAAAAATACCTCTCATCACAAATCACTTTAGATATGTTTATGACAAAGGTCAATGTATAAAATCATCATGAAATAGAGACTAAGATGAATTGCAGGATGATTGGGTGGATCTTGAGGTAGACAAATGTAAGATCTAAAGGTGTTCATAACGAAATTCAGATGATGCAATCCTATGAGAGGTCCAATGTGATATTAAAATGTAATGAAAAGAGACTAAAGAAATAAAATGAACTAATTTTACCAAGGCATGACAAAGACATCATAATTAAATTACTCGTACCAAAATTAGGTGTCTATAGAAAGGAAATCACATGGATTTCTTCTTATAATAATTTATATGATTTATTAATGGATGTAATTTTTATAATTTATTATTGGTATAGACATTCACAACATAATTCCCACAATTATTATTAATTTATTTCTTTGAAAACATATAGTAGTATCATTACACTTATCTTTCAATTTAACTTTATCTTATAATTTGGTTCCAACTTGTTATTTTGGTTCATATGAAGAGGATGATGGACTCTTATTCTTCTCTATCTAAAAAGAATGGGTTTGAAAGCATTGCCTATATATATGTGATTGAAAAACAACACCAACCTCTATATGTGACAATGTATTCCTCCAAATTACTTCATCATGATTTCATCATCTTGTACATTTGTTTCCATTTAGACCTATTTTTTAAAATTCATTTGCATATTCATGTAAATTTTTACCATGTTTTAACCAAAAAATTGTATATTATTATACTATTCCTTTTCATGGAAAATAGGATAAAATATATTCTTAATTAGCTTCTTAGGTTCATCCCGTCTATAAATTGATGGTTATTTCTTTAGAGACAATGAATGAGCACAAATTTCAGACCAATTGAGTATTTGACTAGCTAATTTCAATATTTTAAAATTAAATTTGTTGTTATTCACTAATAATGCATACTTAATTAAACCTAAATTAAGGAAGTATTCAAATCATATTCATATGTTAGAATTTCTATCTTGGATTCCACTTTTAATGGAGGTGAAATAATTCATGATCATGAACATGTTATCAATATTCCCTGTGGAGTGATAGATGTATGCAACATCATCTTCCAACTTGATGAATTTTATGGGAATCTTCTAGGTTCAAATATGTAAAATATTTATGAATATAAAGTCATCATGTTGAGATATTCTCTCTTATTCTTGGCACATGTTTCTTTCTTATTTATTACATTTTATAGTAAATATATTTGGCTGCAATTGAATTAATTAATTCGCCTTATTATTTTGAAATAGTTGTTCTAGTCAAGGGCATTAATATGGAAAACTAATCAAACCACAATAAAATGGCAAACCAAAGAATACAACTACTCTAATATAAATCTAATCGACTATTAGAATATGCATACCATATTTAAATCATCAACACATATTTTGAGTGAATTTTTATTATTCAATTATGTTTTTTATCCTCTAATTAGTTTTATTAATAAGAAATAATATCTCTTAATTATTATGATTAAGTTCTAAAAATTTTATAGGGAGTTGTATACAAGAATTGAAATCAAAAATTGAAATATGCTTGAAAATAAAACTACCACAAGACATTGCCCTAGAGAAATGCAATGTGGAAAAACTATATAAAAATGAGGTTTTAATTCCTCATGCCATTATTATTACTTGAATTACAAGTCAATTAAGGCCTCCAAGAACATTATGTGACATGACAAAACTAATACAATGGTATCCTAGGTTTTTATTTTTCTATAACTCATTTTCCTGTTCTACTCATTTGCATATACTTTTTATATTGTCAAACACTAAAATAAGATTATTTACATGACCCCAAGGGTTTTATTTATGTTAAAACTCAAAAATTATATTAAAAATATATCCCAATTGAGAATAACCTTTGAAATATAAAATTCTAAATGCTTAATATTCCTTAGATGGTGGTTTGCTCTTTTTCCTTATTATATATACTAAAATTTTGTATTAGACACTTGGTAACATTAGTATTCACCTAATTCTACCTCAAATGACTTTTTCATACACATATGGCTCTTTTACACCTTTATCTATTATTTTATTGATTTTTATGAGCCTAGCCTTCCTAATTTTCTTTTAGTTCTGGTATATGTCTAACCTGCTTAAAATCATAATTATACTATCTCCTGATCATCCTATCATGGTTCCTTATTTTGGGATGAGTCCATCATAACTCATGCACCTTAAAAAATTTTAAGGTTTCCAACTCTAACAAACCTCTCCCTGCACTAAGCAATGGTCATTTTTCAAATTAAAATTATCTTTGTGTGTCAACCTGTATGTTTCCATGTCGATGGTGTGACAAGTTACCCAAAGAATCATCTATTTATACACAATAGGTATAATCTTATTCCATATATAAAATTCACCAATTAGTCCTATTATATCACTTTCACATTGAGAGGCACTACCTTAAACTTCCCAAATTAAAAATAAGTCACAAGGAGCAAGACCTAACCAAGTCTGAAGCACCTAAGACAAGTCAAAGTTCCATTATAAAGTGTCAAAATGTAGATCATAGGATGAATTCATACTAGTGGATCATGTTTTCACACATTCACCTAAATGGAATAATTATGCATGGTTTGATTTACCTCCTTAAAGTATTAGATATGTAGGCATCACGTAACCATTCATTAGGGAGTGGTTGAGGTCAACTCAACCCATCACTTTTCCCCATTTTTACAAGTTAACCTAGTTTAAAAATTAATACTAGGGTTTTGAAGTGAAGGAGATAGTTTTTCTATTTTTTCACACATAATGAACTATTGATATCACACAAGAAGATGGTTTACAAGCAAGCATAGTAATTTGTGCTAAAATAGTAGGGCATAGACCATAAGGATGGATTTTATATAATATAGATGCATATGTATAACCAAGTGTCTAAAGGCTAATAAAATCATCCAGGTGAATTTCAACACCCAATTTTGAGATTTGATTAACTACATGTCCACCTTCAGTATATTCTATCACCTGTATATTACCTTAGACCTGTACAAACCTAAAATAAGCTAAGTATATTAATCATCTTATTGCTCTCCATAAATAATAAATTATAAATGTTCAATCATACTCTATTGTATCATTCATATTTGTTTATTATTTCTATAAATTGTATAATCTGGATAGTTTTTAAAAATATCTTACTAGCACATTAATCAAAAATAAGGTAAAACATATTGGTTAACCTATTTATATATTGAGCACATCAAACCCTAGTTTTTCCTTTAGGGTTTTATCATTCTTTCTAAAGTTTCAATTTTTTTAATTTAAATCTAATTATTATACATAATTTATAATTTCCCCTCTTTCACAAATAATAAATAGCTATAATAGATATACATAGTTTCTATTTTTTAACTCAATCTATGATTGTAATTGTTGCATGTTATTTTACTTTAATATGAAAAATCATTAACAAATATGTAATAAATAGATTTAAATCATTTTTTAATCATTCTAAGGTTGAAATTAATAATGAGCAGTATTTAACCTTCTTTAACTCATACTATTTTAATATACAATCCAAGTTACTTCTTGTTACCACTAGGTTCAAAGTGCATGCATGACTCCTTTTATACCTCATCCACCTAGACCTCGGGGTTATTCCAACTACCATCTCACCCTCATTATTCATATAAGTCTTATATTATATACCACATTCCATGTTTTCACTACTCAAATAGGTAGGTCAGCCCACTGTGCATGGTAAAATAGATGCAGTTAACATGTTCCTCCACCTCCCTCGAGACCAATCAATAAAAGAAATGCATACAATATCATTAATCAATTAAAAAATACCTAAGGTACTATTTTTATATATTTACAAACATATCCTATATGAGGCCTTATTTGAGACAACTTTTTCCAAATGATACAAAAACCTACATACTTCACCTCCATTATGAATGGATTAAAGAATAGTGAAGAAGCAATTTTATTTTTAATATAATATTTTCCCACCCAAAACATAAAGATTAAAATTTATTATTGATAATTCAATCTTAAATTAAAAATACATGAGTCAAATGTGTATTGATAGATAATGGATCAAGAATGAATATTTGCAACATAACTTTCTTACAACTATTTCATGTCAATATGAATATCAATATAATATTATATAAAATCATAAAAGGGTTTATTAATATCCCACATCAGGTTATTGGATCAATATCATTAGATGTGACAATAGGACCCAAGACATTATCTACCTGATTTCAAATCATGCCTAATACTCTACATTACAACTTGTTCTTGAATTGACCTTATTTATATGCTATCAAATTCATACCATCTACACTACACAAGTACATGAAATTCATTCTTAATGGATATTTGTATACATGTGCAAACAATTATCCCTTTGTTAAATTATGCAACCTAATAATGAGATTAATTCAAAATTAGATATGCAATTCTATAATGCATCCATCACAGTCTATCCCAATGGAAAACATTCATACATATGAGGTTAGAGAATAAAGTAAATAAAATGACAAGGATCCTCTTATAATTTTGTAAATTAATAAAGAAAAAAAATCATCATAAATTAATGTAGATCAAAAACATACAATCTTAGATCTTTCTCTTTTGGTCAATTCATATGACCCAAATCACATATCAACAGAAGATGGTGACAATGATGATAATGATAATGGCATGCAAAGGAATATAGATGATAATTTGTGCAAACTAAATTTTTATCCTATTAAACTAGATGAGATCTTATCTCATCATATGTTTACACATATAAGTCTAAAATATTATCGTTATAATTCATATACAAGTAATTTTTTCCCTCAATAGTAATCCAAAGTTGATAAAGGAAAGGCAAAACTTCAAGACAATCACAATTTTGGTAATAATCATGTAATATTATCTCATAACAACATGATCTTATTCCAAGTGCACCATTAAGGATTTTTTTTAAAATCAAGCATGACTCGACCACAAGAGGAACTTCATATTATATATTGTATCAAATTTTTTGAGCAAAAATCTATAAACATTGTTGACTTTATGGATATAAAGCCTTCCATACTTTCAAGTAACAAGATTTCAAGCTAAAACAAGTACCATATTACCAAATTTTTACCTTCAACTCAACATAGAACTTAATATACTTTTTATAAGGGTAGACCATATTGTTCTTATCATAGAGTAATTGGGAACATGATAAATAATTTTTGGGCATTATGAAAATAGATTCAAAAGCTTAAAGAGCAATGCATGATTATAGTAATCCAATTACCAACCAACCATATCGTGCATAAGGTTATTTTAGTTATCCAAATGAGTAATTTTACAAGATTACTATAGTCTCCTCAAACCATATTCAAAATTCTACTTGAGCTTAATCTCATATTTATCCCTCCCCACAGATAGGTTGATATGAGTAAACCTCCACCTAAGGGATATGATAGTAGTGCATATTTTTATTATCATAGATGTGGGGGGAATTTTATGAATAGATGATTAAATCACTCTAACTAATAAATATTCACCACTTATACATAATCAGAGTGACTATAATAGTGAAGAAGGACATGACATAGTGTAATATCATTTCTCTGATTCAGACATTAATATTGATATTAATCCTTGTCCATAATGGATGGAGTGTACAATGATTGTTCTTGGACCAAAACTTGGATGACCCAATGATGGGATCATTCATTATCCTGAACATAATCTATTGTACATATATTCTTGATGTTTTTTAATTTCTCATCCTTTCTTCTTTTGTCTTCATATACATATACATATGTTTTTCATTGATAGTTATTATATCCCTTGGGATTGTTTTCACTTGGACCCTGACTTATGATTGGTTATCCTAAAATATACATTCTATGACATCTATCCTATGATGATGTATTCTTCATAGTAGAATTTCCTCAATACATATTCTTTATGGCATACTACTTGTTCACTCTTTTATATGGACTATATATACTCATTATGGTCTACATGAGCTTACATGAACACATATAATTATGGCTAAAAATTAAATTAGCATATATCCATTTTCCTTATCATCCCATTCCACCTCACACATACTCACTTGAGCTACGATATTATGTTTCAAATAGACAATGGAGGCATCTTGTTTTCTTTTTATGTCTTTCATATTGATACATTGTCTAACATTATACCTTAACATATGTTATGAATATTTCAGACCCATTCCTGGATTCTATTTTATAATTATTTCCACTTATCCTTTATTGATTAGTACAAATGTGTGTCTAATATTTTTTTTTAAAAACTAAAAAAAAATTAAAAAAAAAAGACCTAAGCATATCATTTTTTTTAGTTACTACATTAATTTTATAATATTTATCACATGTTTAGTAGATTACATATCCTTGTCCATACACATGCATTTCATGGTATATATGAATTAAATTCAAGAAATATAGGCTATACATGATATGTGGATATACAAATGCAAACCATTATTATACCTAGCATTCATGCCAATGCTAGGGGCATCTCATTAGGTAGGTCACAATGTTACAGGTTATATCTTTATATGACCTTTCCATTTATCATGTTGAGATACATTGATTGCTTACATATGTCTTACTCTTACTTATTTTATTTATAGTTCTATATCTCATGGATATATTATTTTACTATTTTTTGAATTTAACATGGATTAAGGGTGTACTTATTTTATGCTTCATTGTTGCTATTTCATTTCATATATGTTAATCATTGATTAAGATTTATATGTATCTTGCCTTAGTGTATGAATTTTTCTTGATTGATTATATCAGTATATGCCTTTGTCTTTTGGAAATTTCCTTCTTCTTCTATGGCATTCACTTGATTGAGTATAATATTCTATCACTCTTTTTTTTCTATGGCCCTTGCCTTCTTATATAAATTTTTTATTGGTTGATTGTATCATTTTATGAATTTTTATTTGTGTGGATCTTGCATTACTTGACATTTGATTTTACATTGTGTGACTCTTTCATTGTGTGACATTTGATTGTCCATTGTGTGTGGCTCTCACTTTGTGTGACATTGACTATTATTGTGTGTGTCCATGGCCTTGACATTGTGTGCTTATGCTTGCATACATCTAAAATAATTTGTAGAGCTTGTGGTACCATGATCCATATCACATACCTTTATACTTGTGTGTGGTTCCATGATCCATATCATGCACCTTTATATTTATTTTATAATTTAGTGCTTATATCAATGATGGTTACTAATGCATACCTAATTGCTATATCTATATTGACATGATACTTGTATGCCTTAGGATATATGATTCATATATGCTTCATATATGCTTTGATTATATACTCATTACTATAATGGCATATTCTCTACATGTTATCACATGCTTATAAATGATTACATCTTCCTCTATAACATGATGAGATTAAATCTTTTCTTATGATATGAGTAATTGGAAACCTATAATTTTGACTCAAAAGTGGGGCATATTAGTGGGCTTGTCATATATATTTAAGCCTCCATTTATAGATCATTTAAATTTTGGAAAAGGTTGCATGATTAAGAGTGTTTAGATTAGTTCAGTTTATGGGACAAATATTTATATATTGAGATGGATTTTTGTATCATATACAATGCATATGGAGATAGTTTACAAGTTACATATTTTATGACTTTACAGGTTATCAAATCGATTAGAATGAATGACAAACTATGTCACCCTATATCACAAGTTGTCATTGATTGGATAAAATTATTGGGTATGAACTTTATTCATGCACACACTATTAAACTTATCTATTTTCAAATTTGGCATTGATGTGACATTGATGGTACTAAAGGTAACATTCTAAATCTATAATTTTATTTGTAGTGGTTGATTCACCTTACATGAGCCTAACATAAGTCCCCCCTTCCATTTTAAGGTTCAGAATCAAATAAATTAGTAGTGTGGTTGAGGTTATTCATCACTCAATGACCTAGCATTACTCCTAATAAGCCTAGTACATGGTCCACCCTCAAATATTTGGGTTCAAGAATCAATTGAATGAGTAGTGCAGTTGAGGTTATGTGTCACTAAATAGCCTAACATTACTCCTACTTCAAGAGGGTTGGGGAATTTATCTTCCCAACCCATAATTTTAATAATGGTACCTGCCTTACTATGTAATCATCTCATGACATTATCCATTTAGGAATGGTCCCCCCTAATTATACAATGCTTCAGAAGGATTCATAATTTCTAAAACTTTATAGGCAAACATGGTTCACCCACTTATATGTGTATTCCTTCTTTTCTCTCCAAATTTAAAAAGTTTCTTCAATCTAATTTATTTCAAATTACATATCATATATGGACATTTATGGTTACGTGTTTCATTTCAGGTTTACATAAGTCAAGTTGCACACTTGGATGTTTATCCCAAAGGTAAGGTGTGTTTTACATACTAATGTAAATCTCTTTATCTATTTACTTAGCATTATTTCACTTTCAATACTATAATAAAAGGAGGGAATTATAAACACTGAAATATGGTATTAGAAATTTGGAAATGTCATTATTGACCTATATATAACTCACATGAATTATGCATACACATATATCTATTTCATACCCTTTTCTACTATCCATTTTTTTCTATGGGATTGACCTTTCTGATTTTATCTAAATCACCTACAGGAATTCCCTAATCTTTGTCTAGATTTATTAAAATCATAACCAAACCGTATCTTGGTCATCAAGCCATAGTTATTGTTTTCTATATGAGTCCATCAAAACTCAAACATATTCAAAATTATACAATCATCCAACTCTAATGGACCTATCCCTATGATAAATAATGGTCATTTTTTAAATTCTAATTATCTTTATGGGATGCCCCATTATGCAGAGGCATCTTTATTTTATATCCATTTTGAGTTGTCTTAGTTATTATAGGTCATTTAGAATGTATTTTTCCTATTTAGGAGTCTTAAATGTCTTTAAATTTTGAATTATGGCTTAAAAGGCATTTTCCCACCATTTTTACAAGTTTGAAAATTTAAATTCTAAGAAGCAAGTTGGTATCCTCAATCTTTTTTAAAAGAGCTCCAAAGTATAATATATTGATTTGGTATATTTAAGGGGGAAAATGTCATTATTGGTACATGTTTAAGTCACATTGTTAGTCTTTCAAATAGGTGTGTTGAACATATAGTTGGTCTAGACTTGTTAATGTTCTTGAATAAGAGCAAGAACCATTGAGTTAGTTATGGTTCATATAAGCTTGTATATATTGATGTTATTGAGTCAATTTTAGGGATATTTTTCAAATATGTAGAGGTGATAATCCTAATAAATATTTTATATCACATCCATTTGAAGTGGAAAGAGATACATTCGATTATACTTGTATGTTCTATGTTTTTTAGTCAAAGAAGAAAACAAAGTTGTAATGTAAGAATGATCAATGATGAAAAGCTTAATCAAAGAAAGTTATGGTAATATTTAGTATTTGGTTAGTTGAAACATAATTTATAATGATGTTTTAAGTAGTTTTGGGTTGATTCACTAGCCTTTTGTGAAGTGATTTAATGTTGCAGGTCATTGTACCATGTTTCTTGTGTTGAGAAGACAGTTTAGGCTTTATCTATTAAGAAAATTGAAAAGGAAGATTGTATGAAATGAAAATATGGTTAGAAAGATTTTTTTTTGAATTCATTTAAGGCTCTTATAATTTTTATTTATTTTTTTGAACATATATTTATTATGTTAAGTGAACAAACCCTACAGACCTTGTATTCTTTATGTTTTATCTTTGATAGCTTGTGAGTGCAATGGGACAAATAACTTTTTTTTATCATTTTCAATGTTATAAAGAATAATAAGAAGTTGTTCATTTAATGAATTATAAATTGAAATGTAAATTAGCTCCAAGTAGAAGAATTAAAGTTACTCATCTTGACAAATTTGTGTTCTTAAGTTTTGAGATCAAACCATGAGCCTTGAGTATACATCAACAGTAAAAAAAATCAAGTAAAAGAGTGTTTGAATCATTTATATGAATTGGTTAGTCATTGGTTTCAATGTTATTTAAATTTTATTTAATATATTTATATGTTTATTGAGATATTTATATGTTTAGATAGGAGGGTTCAATTCATACCATGTGATTGTAACCTTATACTCTAACAGTCAAGATACAGAGCACTATGAAAAAGGTTTCCAAACTATCAAAGGCACACAAAATTCTTGGGATATGTGTAAGGGGTTGTGATAAATCCTAATTAACATTCATATAAATTTTGAAACCCTTGTTACTACATAAGACCTCAAAACAATTCATCTCTGGCTCTACAGACTGTGTTTACACACATAGTGAGATGAGATTACAAGTTGTTAGTGGAACAGAGATGTACAAGGTAACATCCACCATTTGAAATATATGTATGAGGGTTAGATATACCTTGATAAATCATTTAGGTTTCTTGAAAGTTTTTTAGGTACTTATAGTTACATTATTTCTCTTCTCAGGTTCCCCATAGACAGTCTAAACCCTATTTTAGAGTTTCAAACAAGAATTTGGTTTTTGAGAGTTGCCACCAATATAAATTCATAAAAAAATTATATTATTTGTATTATGGCATGTAATAACATATTTTATAAGCTTCATTGTTTTCACGTGTCCCTATTTATGGTTTGAGAAGTTTGTATATGTGTTAGGGCAGAGAAGGTTGAACTAGGCCTTAATAAAGACCTAAATGGAGATGAAATTAAGATTTCCTAGTAGAGATAAAGCTTTAAAATTAGTGGAGAAATGAAACATGATAGATGGTATAATAAAATGTCAATATTTATTTAAATCTCATTTGTACTGGACTGTATTGGAGGTAAAGGTCAAAAAAAAGACTAGTAGATAAGCCTGTCAAAACAAGAAAAGAGTGATCTTTCAAAGCGATGGGCTAAGGAGCCTTGTGAATAGATTAGAGGATTCAAATTTGAATTTATAGAGTTGAAAATACTTGAACCAATGTGTTTGTATCATTCCTATTTCCATATTGGATACAAAATACCTAGTTCAAAGCATGAGGTAAGATTGGGTTTTGAACGCTAGTGTGTGAGATAATGAGAAAGGGAGTGAGGGGAATGAAATGAGTGAGATGTATGAATGTATGTGAGATGTTTGAAGAGCATGAAGTAAAATAAAGGAAAAATATTCAAGGAAACCTAGACAATAAACCCTTAAAGAGAATAACATCAAACCAAATGAGAGAGAAT
Organism: Torreya grandis; assembly: GCA_037957365.1. Lineage (NCBI taxonomy): Eukaryota > Viridiplantae > Streptophyta > Pinopsida > Cupressales > Taxaceae > Torreya > Torreya grandis. The sequence continues at coordinate 2,110,993 of JARHVA010001337.1, read as the reverse complement.
TTTCAAAGAAGAAAATTATGAGGACTTATGATACATGAATGGATCATCTACAGGTGTTAGAGATATAGGAGAAAAGATAGAAGTGGTCTCTACATTATTTTTTATCAGATCATGGTTCATTCTAGAAGAAGGTATGTTATATGTTTTGAAAATTGCTATGTTAGTTTACATGAAGATAATGTTGAGAATGTATTGAAAGGTTGCTTTGAGATGTTGTTGTGTGAATGTTGATGAAGATTGCAGGAAAGAAGTAAAGAGGCATAAATATAAGTGAAGGTTAAGAGTTTCTAGTGAATTCATTAATACAAGAGGCTTGGATAGATAGCAATAAGAGAGCTAGTGAAAGATCTTAGAAGAGAGAAGCTCAAGGAGAGATTGAAGATAGAAGAGAGAGACCAAGTGAAGGTCAAGAGGACAAGTAGGTAGGATTATCAAGAAGAAGAGATAGGTCAAGAGAGACCTAGAGAGAGAAGAAGATAGAGAGAGTGGAAATATTGAGAGATAAATATGGAGGGCTTCAAGCAAGAATATTGCCACAAGGAAGTAAGGAAAGAGGAAGTTGTGAAGAGAGAGATCACTGAGTTGAAAAAATATTGACAAAGTTAGATCAATATTTGGAATAGCTTAAACCAAAGTTTTTAGTTGTAATTATAAAATTAGTGATATGGCCTCATAAGGACATAATGATGAAGAGGAAAAGACAAGAAGACATTGATAGAGTGAGAGATAGTTGAAGGTGTTGAACAAGTAGCCTAAGAAGACAAAGAAGGGGAAAATCAAGCCTCATGGATTTCAAACTAATAATTATTTGGCATGTGTGAATGTAGGTATGAGAGTGGAGGAAGAAGATTAGTTAGTTGGATAAATCATGGGCTCAAGAAACAAGAAGAGGAAGCATTTGACCAAGTGGTGTTTAAAAGGAACTAAGAGGAAAGAGAGGCTTAAGATAGAGTCATGATGATAGAAGAATAAAAAGTAGGTCAACCATATAAGAAGCAAGAAAGCATGAAGCATAAAGTGATCCTCACTCAAGAGGATGCAAATGAAGCCAAAGAAGCATTGGGACAATAGCATAATCAAAGGTATGAGGACTATACTAGTGTGTATGAAGTCTTAAATAAAGAATATAACTTTGATCCTCATCAAATGTATAGAGAGATGGTAAAAGAAATTACAAAGAAGAATATAGACCTATGACATACAGCAGTGGTGTCTAAAATAATAGAATTTATGAAGGCAAGGATTATTCAAGCACAAGAAGACACTCTACATGATGAAGTCATAGGTACTAAGGTGGAAGTACATGATGTAGATGAAGGAGAAACCATAAAAGGATAAGAACAAGATGAGTTGGTGGTTGATGTAAATAAGAAGGGTGAACCATACAGGGCACAAGAAGGTGCTTGGAAATAAGGACAACATGCAATCAATGAAAAGAGTTGGAGTATGCCTCAAGGGCATGAGGAGACATATGTTTTCTTGAATGATTTGTTGTTCATTTCAGGTTTAGCTTGGATGAAGATAGCATGTGCATATGCATGAGAGATTGGTTGTAGTAGTAGTCATTAAACAAGGAGATATACATTCCTCAAGTAAGATTTGGGATCCAAGAGACCATGTAATGAAGATCAGTAGTCAGAAAGGAGTATAGCTATGAAGCACATCAAAGCAAGATTTGTTATAACTTTCAAGGAAAGTTTCTTCTACCTCTTGATAGTATGATCTAGGGGCATCTTCATTTTATACCCATTTTGAGTTGTTTTAGTTTTTAGAGGTCATTTAGAATGTATTTTTCCTATTTAGGAGTCTTATAGGTATTTATAATTTGAATAATGGCTTAAAAGGCATTTTCCCTCCATTTCTACAATTTTGAAAATTCTAATTCTAAGAAGCAAGTTGGGATCCTCAATATTTTGTAAAAGAGATCCAAAGTGTAATCTATTGATTTGGGATGTTGAAGGGGTCCAATTTCATTATTGGTACATGTTTAAGTCACATTGTTAATATTTTAGATAGGTGTGTTGAACATATCGATGGTCTAGACTTGTTAATGTTCTTGAATAGGAGCAAGAATCATTGAGTTAGTTATGGTTCATATAAGATTATATATATTGATGTTCTTGAGTCAGTCTTAGGGATTTTTTTCAAATATGTAGAGGTGTTAATCCCAAGAAATATTTTAGAGCACCTCCATTTCAAGTGCAAAGAGATACATTCGATCATAGTTGTATGTTTTGTGTTTTTGAGTCAAAGAAGAAAATAAAATTGCAATGTAAGAATGATCAATGATGAAAAGTTTAATCAAAGAAATTTCTTGTAATATTTGGTATTTGGTAAGTTGATACATGATTTTTAATGATGTTTCAAGTAGTTTTTTATTGATTTCCTAGCCTTTTATGAAGTGATTCAATGTTGCAGGTCATTGTACCCTATTTCTTATGTCGAGGAGATAGTTTATGCTCTATTTGTTAATAAAATTGAAAAGGAAGATTGTATGAAACATAAATATGGTTGGAAATATATATTTTTTAATGAATTTAAGGATCTTGTGAATTTATAGTTTGTTTTGAACATATATTTCTTGTGCTAAGTGATCAAAACCTACAGACCCTGTATTCTTTATGTTCTATCTTTGATAGCTTGTTAGTGCAATGGGACACAAAAATTTGTTTTATCATCTATAATGTTATAAAGAATAATAATAATTTATTCATTTAATTAATTATAAATTGAAATTTAAATTAAATAAAATTATAAGAATGAAAGTTACTGATCTTGACAAATCTATGTTTTTAAGTTCTAAGATCAAATCATGAGCCTTGAGTATACACCAACAATAAAAAGATCAAGTGGAAGAGTATTTGAATCACTTATATGAACTAGTTAGTCATTGGTTTAAATTTTATTTAAAGTTTATTTAAGTTATTTATATTTTTATTGATATATTTATATGTTTAGACAGGAGGGTTCAATTCATACCCTATTATTATAACCTTATACTCTCACAGTCAAGATATAGAGCACTATGACAAAGGTTTGAAAATGTGTCAAGGGAAACAATAAATTATTGAGATAGGTGTAAGGGGTTGTGATAAATCCTAATGAACATCCATATAAATTTTTAAACCCTTTTTACTACATAAAACCTCAAAATAATTCCTCTCTGGCTCTACAGACTATGTCTACACACATAGTGAGATGAGATTGCAAGTTATTAGTGGAATAGAGATGTATAACGTAACATCTAACATTTGAAAGAAATATATGAGGGTTAGATAGACCATGATAAGTAATTTAGGGTGATTTAAATTGGTTTAAGTACTCATAGTTACATTATTTCTCTTCTCAGGTTCCCCACAGACAGTTTAAACCCTGTTCTAGGGTTTTAAACAAGAATTTGGTTTTTGAGAGTTGCCACTAGTATAAATTCATAAAAAAATGATATTATTTGTATTATGTCATGGAATAATATATTTTTTAAATTTAATTATTTTCACATGTCCCTATGTATGGTTTGATAAGATTGTATATGTGTTAGGGCAGAGAAGACCTAATTAGGCCTAAATAGAGACCTAAATGGAGATGAAATTAAGATTTACCAATAGAGATAAAGCTTAAAAATTGGTGGAGAAAGGAAACATGATATCGAGTACCATAAAATGTCAATTATTCTTAAAACTCATCGATAATATACCATAAAAGAGGAAAAGGTCAAAAAAAGGCTAGTAGAAAAGCTTGTCAAAGCAAGAAAAGAGTGTATGTTTTAAAGGGATGAGCTGAGGAGTATTTTGAATAGAATAGAGGATTACAATTGTAAATGATATAGGTGAAAATACTTGAGCCAATGTTTTTATGTCATTCCTATTTACATATTGGATATAAAATACCTAGTTCAAAGCATGGGGTAAGATTGGGTTTTGAAGGCTAGTGTGTGAGATAATGAGAAAGGGAGTGAGGGAAATGAAATGAGTGAGATGTATGAATGTATGTGTTACAAAATGTTCACACCTAGTTTTGTATATTTCATTTTGGCTAAGTGTAACATCCTTATGTGTTTATCCCCACAGCAAAGTGGCAAGTGTTATTTCTTTCGGTAAGGTTTTGCTTTGGGTTTTTTGTCCAAGTCTCAAAGGAATTGTTTTGGAATTTTTATTTCGGACAAAAATTCTAAATGAATTGGTCCATTTAAATATTTTCAAAGGGTCACTTTAAATATTATTGAAGGGTCTTTTCTCATGGAGGTGTCCTAAATAAAAATTTTGAAGGGTACATTTCAAGATTTTTGAAAGGCATCTTCAAGATTTATGAAGGAAAAGAAGCCTTGTAACTTTTCTAAAGGGTTTGTTCTTTCAAGGAATTGGTCCATTTCAAGTTTTTCAAAGGGTACATTTCAATATTTTTGAAGGAAATGTCTCTTTCACTTTTTCAAAGGAATTGGCTTAAACATTGTTTCTGAAGGAATTGTTTCATACTTTTTATCCGAAACAATCTTTTCGAAGGGTCATTTCTTGAGTGAAAAGGGACATTTTCAATATTTCCAAAGGATCTTTTCTTATGAATTGTTCATCTCATTCTTGCTGAAGGAATTGGTCATTTTTAGGTTTTTCAAAGGAATTATTTCTCATGGAAGTATCCTTTACATTTTTTTTGAAGGGTACATTTAAAAAAGTCTGAAGGGTTTTTTCTCTAGATAAGCTTTCCGAAGGGACATTCCAAGAATGTAGAAAGGCATGTTTAGGCTTTCAGAGAGGTAAAATGAAAATTCCAGAGGGTTATTCTCAACAAAAGTGTCCTTCAAAAAAATTATGAAGGGACACTTACAAAAAGTCTGAAAGAAAGATTACTTCAGAGAAAAGAGAAGGGCCCAATAGGTTAATTCTTTTAGAGAAAAGGGTCTACGAGAAAAAAAAATAGACTTTTTGTCTAAAATAAAAAGCCAAAAGGAATGGTCCTAGTAGAGTGAAAGCTCTATGGACATCAAATTCAAGGTGAGGAGCTAGTTGTTTGTGTTTAAACAGTGGGTCCCAGGCAAATCATTGGTCCTCATTCAAACACTCAAAGATCCAAAGGCTCACGTTCTCCATCCACTAAAGCAGATCAGAGGGTTCATCTCACCATTGATCAGGTCATGATCTGATTTATTTTTTATGGCCAATCAAATGAACAATTGACTATACATGTAGACTCTAAGTGATGCCTCTCCAAGGCCAATAGAATGAAAGTGACTCTTCCCTACATTGTTGCACACCTCAGTAAGCCAATGAGAAGTTGTTAGCATCAGGATAAATCTACAACAAGTGGAATCTCATTTTTATAACTGATTGATGTCATTAATCAACTCAAAAATACCTTATTTTCACTAGTATAACTATTAAAAAAGCATCTTTGAGAGAGAGCTAGCTGTGTAACCACTTGAGGTGGCATGGATCTATCGAATGGCCAAAAGGAGCATCATTCACAAAGATAGTTTTAGTTGAAGATGGATACTCCTAATAGATTGATTCCTCCTTCTTACACTAAAGGCATCCTCCTCTTACTTCTTTTTTACTATAAATACAACCCTTGGGATAGTGCAAAACCAACCACACAGTGTATGGTGAAGCCCTGCTAGATTGATGTTACATTTTGCCTTTAAGCATTCGTATAAGTCCATTTATTTCAAGTTTTTGGACAATTTTCTGAGTGTGTAAGAGACATATAGTGATATTAGGTGATGATTTTCCATCCTTATGTCCTCTATCCTTCATGCTTGAGCAAGATTTCTTAGTCTAATAGGTCATATAGAGTGTGTTCAAGTGTGTTAAATTGTTGTAAGTGTATAAGTGTTCTTGGAATGTGAAAATTTTTCCTTTAAGTTCATTTTCCTTGTGTCATTTTACACATCTCACCTCTGTACTAAAATAATTGTGTTAGAACCCCTTAGAGATTGAAAATGGTTTGTGCAATTTGATGTATTATGCATTAGGATATGACATTCATATGGAAGATAATCTCAGTGCATCCCCAATCTTAGAGTAGGTTTCATTTTGTGAAATTTTTAAATCTTTTCCTTTAGATCAATTTGGTTTAGACAGAGATTGTTTTGCAAAGATACCTTCAGGGAGATAGACCTTTAAATCTAGAGGTTCATTTCCTCTATAAGCATACCCACATGCCTAGAAATGTTCCAACATTGCCCAAATCTGGAAGAGGATTGAACACACTCTTATAGGGTGTAAGATTTGGAGACAATGGTATGTGAGATGTTTTAAGAGCACAAAGGCAAAGAGAGGAAAAGGATTCAAGGAAGCCTAGACAATAAACCCTTAAATAGAATGACATCAAACCAAATGAGAGAGAATTGTCAAAGAAGGAACTTTTGAGGACTTATGATACATGAATGGATCATTTGCAGGTCTTAAAGATAGAGGAGTAGAGATATAGGTGGTCTCTTTATCACCCCATACATTTCACATGTCAGTAGCTTGAGAAGTTATGCAAAGATTCATCTATTTAAAAATAATAAGTCTAAGCCTATTCCATATCTAACATTCATTAAGCAAGCACTGAAGAAAGCTTATTTTATCACTTGCAAATTGAGAGAAAATTTCCTAAACTTCCCAAATTAGAAATCAATCACAACTATCAGGCCCTAACTAATTTTTAATAACCTAATTCAACTTAAATTTCCATTACCAGTTATCGATAAATAGATCACATGATGTATTCATACTACTGGATCATGATTGTGCACATTAACTTAAAGGGAAGAACTATGTGTAGTTTGATTTTCCTCCTCAAAGTATTAGATATGTAAGTAGTCCTCATCCATTCATTGGGAAGTGGTTAAGGTCAACTTAACCAATCATTTTTCCTATTTTTTACAAGTTAACCTAGTTTCAAAACTGGAACTAGAGTTTCGAAGTGAAGGAGACATGATTTCTAAATTTGTGGATAAATTGAAATGTTGATATCACATAGGAAGATGGTTTACAAGTAGATGCATTGATCTATACCAAAATAGTAAGGTATAGGCTATAACAAATAATACAATAGAAGATAGATGCATATGTCTGACGTAGGCATCCATAGTCTGATAGACTTATCTAGGTGAATTTAGACACCCAATTTCTAGAGTTAAGCAACTACATGTCCACCTTTAATCATAATTTGTTGTTGTATTCAATTTTTTGCATTATTTCTATACATTGTATAATCTAAATAATTCAAAAGTTATATCTCATTACATCACATTAATCAAAAATAAGGTAAAACACTTATTTTCAAAGGTTTGGCTGGGTACAAACCTGTGTGTGTGTGTGTGTGTGTGTGTGTGTGTGTGTGTGTGTGTGTGTGTGTGTGTGTGTGTGTGTGTGTATTTTTATGTGTAGGATAAAATTTTCTCAAGTTAAACCTACTTGGGTGAGTTCTTAATGATCTAAACCATTCAACACAAATTATATTTATTTGTGTATGTCCTTAAGGTACCAAATCACCTTTTAAAAAATCATTTATTTCATTTTGTCCATGCATAGTCAACTCTATTCTTATTGAATTATGTCTTAGCAGTGGGTGAGAGTATATTAATCCACTTAAAACTAATCATACAAACTAGTAAGTGTTTTTGGAGGAATCAATTGAGGTTGAATTCAACATATGTTATATAAACTAGTAAGTGTCGATATCAAAGGGGAAGTATCAAAATTCTATTTGACTTTCTCTTATACCTGACCTAGTTGTTGATTATCTAGTTTATTTTGTGGGAAAACTTCCTCTTTGGATTGAGTTTGAGCTTCTAAGCCTTGTCATTATTCCATTTCTATACCATCCTTAGCTAATAACTCAAAGTAATTTGTAAAATAAATAAAATTAGCTTTGAATGTATATTTTTTGTACTACCATTTTGACTTGGTAAATTGGAATCCCTCTCGATTAATATGTATGAGGGTTCCACTTGCTTCAAACCCTCATATTTTGCTATCAAAAGGGAAAGGAAGGTTAGATAACTCATAAAAATTATTATACAAATGGAACATATGGCATCTAAAGAGGACTTGATCATAGCCTATGTGTAATGAAATTAATTATATGTTCACACAGAATGATATTATATCACATAGAATAAGCATATATGAGAGATCACACAGCAATAATTGATAGAAAAATAGAGTACTAGATAATATAGTAAAGCCACTTCAAGGGGCCAACCTCCACAACAATGCACTAATAATAGAATACTTAACAGAATGAATAGATACCAACCATTACCTCCTATATATAGTCTACTTAGCCAAGGTTATTCTATAGGTTGACCTATCTAAGAACATAGAGAAATATAAAAAGTAAATAAAAGAGGTATGTAAGCCATAAGTCACACATATCCCTAGACACACCAATGGTTAAGGGCATAACAAGCCCCTCCCCTTCAAAACAATGTTGTCCTCAACATTGTGGTAAATCTAGATGTTGTTTCATAAATGCTTCATCCTCCCAAGTGGTATCTTCACATGGTAGATTCTTCCATTTGATCAAGTACTCTATAATTACTCAAAAATACAACTGCTTGGTGCACCTATGAAGGATCACCTCAGGATCAAGAACAAATCTACCTTCTTCATCCAATTCTAGTAATTTTGTTTGAATGGCAACTCTGTGTTTAATGGCTTTCTTTAGGCATGATACATGAAATACTGGATGTATGCGAGTGGATGAAGGAAACTCTAACTTGTGGGCCATACTGCCAATTTTCCACAAGATCTAATAAGGCCCATAATACTTAGGGGATAGCTTGTTATCTTTTTTTATTGCTTCAATGACATCTATTTGTATGGCTACAAGAGAAAAAAGACCCAATCACCAATGTCAAAATTCCTCTCACTTCTATGTTGATCTGTCTGTTTCTTCATGAGATTCTAGGCCATAGCTAAATTTTCACGTAAATTTGCAAGGACCTCCTATTGATGGTGAATATGTTCTTCAACTGCATGAACCTTAAGATGGACCTTCAAGGTTGAAGTGATGGATGGAGGGTAGTATCCATGTAGTGCCACAAAAAGAGATATTTTAGAATAACTATGAACAAAAGTATTATACCACTATTCAGCAAGTGGCAACCAATGAACCCATTTATCCTATTTATCAAAAACAAAACAATAGAGATATCCTTCTAGACATTTGTTGACTACCTCAGTTTGTCCATCAGATTGAGGATGATAGGATGAACTATGAGCCAACTGGGTGCCCAAACATGTAAATAACTAAATCCAAAAATTACTAGTAAAAATGGGATCTCTATCACTGACAATGATCTTAGGGGTCCTATGTATTTTTTGAATTGTATTCAGAAAAGCAGCAGCTACTGTACTAACAACAAATGGCTAGAATAAATAACAAAAATGAACATACTTACTGAGATGATCCATAACAACCATGATAAAAGTTTGACCATCAGATCTTGGTAACAATGTAATGAAATCCATAGATACCTCTTCCCAACGCTGGCTAGGAATGGATAAAGGATGTAAAAGACCTAGATTTTTAATGGTTTTGTCTTTCTTTTGTTGATAGATCATACATTCAGCCACATATTTCTAGACATCCTCCTGGGACCTTCCCAAAAAAATCTTGCTTGATTCTATGATAGGTTTTCAAAAAATTTGAATGACCCCCAATTGGAGTTGCATGAAGTTCTTGAAGGATTTTTTATTTAACAAGAAAATTATTACATAGGTACAATATGTCTTTATACCATCATGCATTACCCTTCCATGTGAATTTTTCAAATCCACCTAAACCTTGCTGAATATTTTGAATCAAATCATGGGTAGCACTATCATGTTCCCATTCTGATTGTGCTTCAGCTAGCCAATCTACCTAAAAAATGGTTATGGCATATAGCAATGCCTCAATTGATTCATCTTTTTTGGATAGTGCATCTACCACCACATTATCCTTGCTTTTTTTGTAGACTAATTCAAAATAATAGCGTAACATCTTAGTTACCCATTTTTGTTATTCTTTAGATGACAACCATTGTTCTAAAAAATATTTGAGACTATCATGATCAGTCTTTACCTAAAAGTGATGACCCATCAAATAAGATCTCCATTGTTTGACTGCATACAAAATGGCTATCATTGCCTTCTCATGGATGGGCTTGTGTTGATTTTTACCCTTTAGTTAACGACTTTTAAATGCAAGTGGTTTGCCTTCTTCTATGAGTATAGCACCCATACCATACCCAAATGCATCACATTCAACCATAAAAGTCTTGGAAAAATCAAGAGTGGCCAATACTGGAGTAGTGCACATAACCAATTTCAATTGTTTAAATGCCCGAGTAGTTGCATCAGTCCACTGAAAGGAGCCTTTATTTAACAAAGAAGTGAGTGGGGTGGCAATATTACCATAATTTTTGACAAATTTGTGATAGTAACCAGAAGCCTAAAAATCCCCAAAGTTGCTTGAGTATCTTAAGAATTGGCCAGCCTACCATTGCTTGGATTTTTTTAGGATCCACTTTCAATCCTTCATAATACACCAATTGACCCAAATATTCAACCTCACAAGCCCCAAAAGTATATTTGGAAGGTTTGGCATATAATTTATTTTATTCCAAAAAGGAGAGTGCATGTTTCACATGTTGCAAATGGTCTTCTTAATTTTTACTGTAAATGAGGATATCATCAAAGAATACCATAACAAATTTCCTCAAAAATAGCTTTAAAATAGTGTTTATCAAACTCTAAAAAGTAAATGGTGTATTTGTTAGACCAAAAGGCATAACCAAAAACTCATAATGGCCCTCATGAATCCTAAAAGTGGTTTTGGATATGTTTTCATCATGGATCCAGATTTGATGATACCCAGAATGTAGATCTAACTTGGTAAAATAAAAAGCACCATTCAATTCATCTAGCAAATCATTAATGACAAAAATAGGAAACTTATCTTTGATAGTGTACTTGTTGAGTTCTCTATAGTCAAGGCACATCCTCCAAGTGTCATCTTTATTTCTCACTATGACAATTAGTGAAGAATATTCATTTTGGTTGTGGTGAATGATTCCTGCATCCAACATCTCATGTACCATCTTTTCAATTTTACTTTTTTGGGCATAGGGATACCTGTATGGCCTGATATTGGGTGGTCTAATCATGCATGCAGCTAGATGGAAGTCCTTTTGGCATGTCACTAAAAACAATAGAATAAGCAGCAATCACTTGTTTTAGATCAAGAGGTGGAGATGGATGAGTTGGTTGTACTTCCATGGAAAATAAGCAAGCTACAAATCCCTCAGTACCCTTACAAAGAATCTTTGTCATTTGATGAGAGATAACAAGTTGTGGAGATTTAGCTCTTAATACCCTTAGCTCAAATGTCTTATTTTCATAATAAAAATGCATGAATAATTCTTAGAAATTCATCTCAATAGTGCCCAAAGTGGTGAGCCACTGGACGCCTAGAACAATATCAACTCCACTCATAGGAATAATAAACATAGGATAATTCAATAAGTAGTCTCTCATGGCCAACTTAATACTATGACATTTACCTAAACAACTGACATTACCACCATCTGCAATTATAACCTAAAATTTTAGAGCTAGATAAATGAAACAATTTAAATGAGCAACCAACTTACTGTGGATGAAGTTGTGTGTGCTCCCAGAATCAATCAAGATAGTGACCTTCAATTTCTTAAATAAACCCATCACCTTAAGAGTTTAGGGATTACTAATACCTAAAAGGGCATGACAAGAAATAGTAGGCTGAGAGTCTTCAAATTCCTTCTCAAGAACTTCTTCATCCTCATCATGTACTTCTTCATCATCGTCATCATCATTGGCACCTTTAATATAAATTTTCTTCTCAGTACAACGATGGTCTTTACTCCATTTGCTATCACAACCCTTTGGCTCACTTTTCCTCAGTTTGTCATTGTGTTAATCTAGTGGGCTATGGAAATGATGGTGTTGAAAAGTTATGATCATGACCAGTAGTGAAAGTTTTTCTTTTGACCATTTCTTTTTCTTCTATCATACGTGCCCTAGGGATAGCTTCTAATACAGATGTTGGGTTAAACAATTGAACCTCGAATTGGATGCTATCTTTGAGGCCACCCAAAAATAGATCAATTAAATTTTGCTTGGTAATATCTTCCACCCGTAAAGAGAGATTCTAAAATGGATGAATAGAATCCTTCACAATTCTTATTTGTCATAGCTTGGCTACTTGGTTGAAATAGTTCTCAAAGACATTATTTCAATAATGAGCCAACAACTCCTCAGTAAAAAAAACCATGTGACAGGAGCACCATTCTTTTTTTTAGTACAAAACTAGTGATACCAAATGAATTGCTCAAATTCTAGATATAAGGATGCCACTATCACCTTCTGAGAACTAGGAGTTTGATGCAGCTCAAATAAATTCTCAAATTAGGTAATCCAAGTGAGAGTATCCTTACCATCGAACTTATGCATGTCCACTTTTGGCAACATTGGTTTCATACCAGCATGGGAGTTGTTGAGAGGAGGATTTAAATGTTGAAGTGGAGGGTTGTTGGGTTGAAATAGAGATGTAAGGGCAGTCAATTACGTAGTGATATATTGCAATTCATTATGAACCCCATTAATCTTTTTGTGCATCCATGAAACATCAGCTTGGACTGCAACAAAGTTATCATGCCTCACCAAGTTCTTTATGTCTGCTTGACGCTGAGAAATCATCGAATCTAAAGTTCCAAATTCCATGTCATTGATAGAATGAGTCTAAGGAGTTTCTTGCCCCCCTTTTCTTTCTCGAGTACCCAGACCTGCCATATACAAACCCTAGGATGGGTTTTCACCCCAAAAAAAGTGTACTAGGAAATGGTATCGTTGTGATCGCCTTGTCAAAATGAATCCAATGATTGCCTTTGCACAGTAGGGTAAAAATTTTGGTACCGAAGAAGTGTACCGATAGAATATATCGTTGCCATCATCTCACTGAGATGAATTGAACCACTGCAATTATGCAAAGGTAAAAAAAATCCCCATACTTTTTTTTTCAAAAAAGCATTTCGAGCAATATTGCACTGACGAAAAAAATTAATTCTTCCCAAATTGCAAGTTATGTTTTTTCACTCCCATCGCTCCCAGAAGCCACGCCTTGCCAGATCCATAAAAAAACGTTGTAGAAAACTTGCCCATATCGAAGCTCTGATACCACTTGTAATGAAATTACTTAGTTGTTTGCACAGAATGATATTATATTGCATAGAATAAGCATATATGAGAGATCATACAACAATAATTAATAGCAGAATAGAATACTGGTTAATATAGCAAAGCCACTTCGAAGGGGCAACCTCCACAACAATACACTAATAGCAGAATACTTAACATAATGAATAAAGACTAACACTACCTCCTATATATAATCTATTTTAATATTCATACTATTGAAATTGCACATAAGCATATGGGAACTAAAATGAGAAATATCTTTTACAAATTCTTAGCTTTTTGTTGAACTTTACAAATGTACTTTGGCTTCTTTTTCCATAAAATGAAACTCTTTCTATCCGAAAAACTTTTTAAATAAGTAATTAATTCATGCAAATTAATTTTTTAACAATCAATCACTTAAAAAATCAAATGAAACTTTTCAAATACTCAATACCATTGAACTCTCTTTCATTCTTTAGTGGTAATGATGCTCACATCCTACTAATATAGGGATATATTATTTTGACTTTAGTTAGTGTAGTAGTTTTTTTTTTTTTTTTTTAATATTATATTATATTGATGTAATTGGTGATTTAATGTTTTGGCACAAAAAATTTAGCATGTTTTAATAAAATAAGTTTATATGATTACTAATGAATATGTAAATATCCTACTTCACATGTCATAAATAAATTAAAAATCAAACTCCAAATTCAAACGACTTAAATCATTGACTTTAACTATTAAACCAACCTTAAAAGATTAAAGAATATAATTATTATACTATATTGTAATCAAATTTTATGGAACTAAACTCTGATACGTATATCTAACAAATTCCAATAATAATTAAAATAACTTAATAAAGGGCTTCACACCCTTTCACTTTTTTTTCTTTTTTTTAAATCGAGAGGGAAACAATTTTATTAATTGGCACTTATTTATAAAGTATTAAGGATGTTGTGTTGTACAAGTGGATTTTAGAAATGAAACATATTTCACCTTATGAGGATCTCTTTAAGCATGTTATAGTAGAGTATTTCAGGATAAATATTATAAAAACACAATTTTTGAGGTGCATAATCTATGTTTTTAAACACCCTCATTTTATTATAGTATTTTAAATATATTTTATTTGAAAAGCCCCGAGACACATTAGTTTTAAAGTGTTGATTTTAGATTTGTTATATATTTTATTAATTAACAATTTTATTATTTTTATTCATTTTTCATTGAGAAAGCTTCAATTTAGTTGTAACATTGCATCAGGGTTGTAAAAATATTTCCAAAATAAATAAATAAAGGTTCTAAACTTCATTGTATGGTGATTAAATAGAAGTCAAATATAAATAAGACATTTTTATTGACATATCCCACTATTACACTCGAATACTACTCATGGTTGTTATACGTTATGTCTATAAAAATAATTAGTACAAATATCTTAAATAGATTTATCTAAAAAGCATCAATAGATATCAATCTAACTTCATCACTTTCTCTACAATGTTATCATTGGCTGGTGATAGATAGTCTCAATCTAGTTACACCCCTACATTCGATTTAAAAAAATCTTTTCAAGAAAAAACCTTGCGCTAAAATTTATTATATGCCTCAAATATTATAATTTTAAGAAAAATTATTTTATGACAGTCAAATGGACATTAAATTTATGGTCGTCTATTAATTATTATGCACTCATGAACATTAGAATCCATCACCACCCATCCCCCCTACTAGCATTGTATGATGCATAACAACATAACTAATATAGGTATCATAAGTATAGTTATATGAAAAATATTGAGGGATGTCAATTTTAAGGCAGATATCTTAGATTTGTCACATACCACATTGAATAACGACTACACTATATTGGATTCACAAAAAATAAGCTCCAAACTCTATCATATGTCCAAGATATAAAAAAAATTGGATCACCTTCTCCAAGCAAGAATAAAACGGACTCCAGACCAAGATGTCACAATTTTTCAATTGCCTTCTTTGAGGAAGATGAAAAACTTTAGTGTGATTATCAAATGGATGTCACATTCAGGGTTAAAACTACCTTATAGAGATCAAATTTATGGTTGGCCATTTTTTATTAACATCTCACATGATTACACTCCACCACCACCACGTCTATTGTGATTATAGGTTAAGCCTATTGATATAATAATCTTTTCTAGTGTTGGTCACTATAATAAAAATTAATACTATTAATGACTTTAAGTTTTTACATTTTGTGACATTAGATGAATAGGTTTTTTGGAAAACCTATGTGTTAGTTTTTGTTCGATATTTTAGATGACAACCCATGATCCATCATCAAAAATAAGAAACATATGTATGCAAAACATACATGAGCTTTCCTATATAGGTAGAAATGTAACAAATTACATTAGGGTTATTAAATGTAAGACTAGTTGTTTATCACTATCGTGACTAGCCACCCTACTTAATGAAAGTAGTTATTTATAATAATTTGTTTAAAGTGTACCCACCTCCCTTTTATCCAATTAGATATCACACCTCAATGTGACAGTTCATTAAAAAAAAAAGTCATTATAATTTTATTATTATGATAATTAATTAAAATGTATCTAATTCACTTTAAATTAAAGAGAGCCCACCCACTGAGGTGACACACCAATTAAAATTTATTAGAAAATAAAAATTAATTAGAATGGTGGTCCTTTTAATTTATTAACAATAGTCCTTCATGTGTGCCCCACCCCCTAGTCCTCGTCTCTATTCAAATGACAAGTGTTATGCCCTTAACCTATAGTGCGTCAAGGGATATGTGTGGTTGACTTGTGGCTTACACATATTCATATTAGCTTATTGAATTTCTCGATGTTCTTAGTATGGTCGGCCTATGGAGTAACTATGGCTAAGTAGAGTATATATAGGAGGTAGTGGTTAGTCTTTTATTATCATATTGTGAATTATGTTTTTATTGCATTATTGTGGAGGTTGTCCCCTTGAAGTGGCTCAATCATAATATTAAAATATTCTACTCTTTCATCAATTGGTGTTGTGGATCTACTTATTTTTCTCTTAATTCTACCATAGATTATTCTACTATTGTGAATCATTTAAGTAATTTCCTTACAATTGGTATCAGAGCATTGATTTGGGCAAGTTTTTGCGACACATTTTTTTTAGATCTAGTGTCCTAAGAACCCGAAGGTCGAAGAAACATAACTTATGATCTGGGAGGATTTGATTCTATTCATCATTGTAGTTTTGTTCATGAGGTTTTTTTTACAAAAAAGAGAAAACATTATTTGTGGGTTAAAAAAAGTCTTAAAATATTTTTTATCTTGTGCAAATTAGCAATCATTGGATTCATCTCTCTTAGTCAATCGCAATGGTATATTCTATTCATACACTTTTTTGGGTCAAATTTTTTCACCATTATACACAATAATAGTCATTGGATTCATATCGATGAGATGATCATAATGGTGTATTCCATCTGTACATTATACATGGCTAGTCCAAATAATTATGACCACAGAAAAGGGAAAGAAACTCCAAAAACTCCTCACAAAGATGACATCAAAACTAAAACTTTTGATCCATCTATTTCGGAGGTAGTTCAACAACTTAAGTCAGAGTTTCATGGCATGGTGAAAAAAGATGATTTTGATATAGTTCAAGGGGACATTACATGTTTGAGAGGGGACTTGGATAGCATGAAGGATCAATTACAAAAAATATATGGGCAATTGCCCAACTTGTTAGCTCAACCACTGTAAAATACTCCACCACTTTAGTTTGGTTATCCTACTCCAAACAATACCAATACCAATTCTATCCCTAAGCCAATGTTGCCAAAAGTGGACCTGTACAAGTTTGATGGTAATGATCCACTCACTTAGCTCACTCAAATTGAAAATTTATTTGATCTACATCAAACTCCATGTTCGTAAAAATTAGTTATGGTCTATCTCTATCTAGAACCTGATCCATTCATTTGGTATCATTGGTTGTGTACACAAAAGAAAAAAAAAGGTGCCCCAGTTTCATGGTCAGTATTTTCTAAGGATTTATAGCTCCACTATCATAACAATGTCTCTAAAAATTACTTCAGTCAACTAGACAAGTTGCACCAAACTGGGACTATCGAGGACTGCATTCATCAATTTCATAATCTCTCCTTATGTGTGGTAGACATCACTGAGGAAAATTTGATTGACCTATTTTTGGGTGGTCTCAAAGATAGCATCCAATATGAGGTGTCCATGTTTCATCCCAATATTGTATC
The DNA here is from genome assembly GCA_037957365.1 of Torreya grandis. NCBI lineage: Eukaryota > Viridiplantae > Streptophyta > Pinopsida > Cupressales > Taxaceae > Torreya > Torreya grandis. The sequence goes on along the minus strand of JARHVA010001337.1, from coordinate 2,093,533 downwards.
TGAGGCATATCAAAGGCACGCATGGTTAAGGAAAAATATCTAATCAGATGAATACCTTTCACTAATGTTCATGAAACCACCTTTCCAACACCATGATTTTATCAACCTACCAGATTGACACCTCAATAAGTGGAAGAAAAGCATGTAAAAGGTTTGTGTTTTGGTTGTGATAGTAAATGGAGCAAAGGGCATCAATGTGCTGAAAATAAATTATTTTACATTAATGGTACAAATGGTGAGGAACAAGATGAAGAGACTTTAGAAGAAGGGTTAGAAGAACCTGAGGATGAATCTAAAGATTCTCAATCTACTATTTCTTGTCATGAATTTTCAGGCATTAGTACTCCTCAAACTCTTAAGGTAGTGGGGTTCTTGAAGAAACAGAAGGTGATTGTGTTAATTGATTTTGGGAGTACAAATAACTTCATAAATAGTAAGTTGGTTACTCATTTTAATTGTTTCATTTACCCAACTATAGACTTTTAGGTCATGATTGCAAATGGTGGTACGATTAATTGTTTTAAAAAAATTCATAGTATTAAACTTACTATGGGAGACTATTTGTTAGATTCACCTATGTTTACTATTTCCATGGGAGGAGCTGACATTATTTTGGGAGTGCAATGGCTCACCACTTTGGGAACTATTGGGATGAATTTCCAAGAATTATTTATGAGGTTCCATTCATAAGGAAGGACTTTTGAACTACATGGATTATGGGCTAAATATCCACAACTGGTTAGTTCCCACCAAATGATGAAGATTCTCAAAAAAGGTGTAGAAGGTTTTGTGGTAAACTTATTTTCCATGTAGGTTCAATCGGCCAAGGAGTCTACATATCCTGATTTGTAAAAGGTGTTGGATGACCATTATGTTGTTTTTGGTAACATGCCAAAAGGACTTCCTCCAAGTCATGCACATGATCATGCCATCAAACTCATTCTTGGAAGTACACCACCCAATATCAGACCCTATAGGTATCCATATGCCCAAAAGAGTGAAATTAAAAATATGGTACTAGAGATGTTGGAAG
>JARHVA010001337.1:1407500-1487500 GCA_037957365.1 Torreya grandis | reverse complement strand
GATGAAGATAAGATCAGATCGCCATGAGAACATTGGAAGTTGTAATTTTCAATAAGCGTGACTTATTTCCTTACATTGATAAAATCAAATGGGTAAAGTGCCCCTAAATTTTGGCGTGTTTCCTTAACAGATTCTAATGCAAAATGATGTATTGATTGTTCCCAAGTCATTCTTAAAGAGGCTATATAAGGGACTTTCTTCTATTGTAATATGGATCTCTTTTTTTGACAATTAGAATGAAACTCTACCCAAATTGTAAGGCATTGCTGAGACTTTGAGCTCAGATTGCTGACCATATTTTGTTATTGGAATAAGAAATCAAGTGGTTTTTTAGACTTTGTGTTGTAATATCTTTGTTATTGAGGAATCATTCTTATGTCTTTTTCTTCAATATATCTTTTGTTCCTTTAATTCAATAATCAATATTAGTGACTACAGTTAAAAAAGGTGTCCTAAAGAGTCGATTGTGGAGAGACTTTGTGCCCCCATAATCACCTTTAGTTTGTTTTCTTTTCAATTCTATGTAAAGGACCTTGAGGCAACTTTGTGCCCTCATTGTCCTTCGTATCTTATTCTTGAGCAATCCAGGTGAAGACTTTGAGCTGCATCTCGATTTTCTAGTTATTGCATCCTTTGCTACATTTTTTTGTTATTGCCAAGAGTATTCTTGTGGTTTGCTGAATAGTATTTCTAAAAGAAGAGGAGTACTATCTATCATTTCCCCTGAGTTTTTCCTTTGATCCAATTGCATCATCTCTGAAATAAGAGAGATAGATGGTTTTTCCCACCCATGAGTATTATTTTCTATTTATATATATATATATAGCATACCTACAGGGAACCTCCCCTTGATGAGAAGAGAGATCAGTGTCTTTCTGATGTGGTAAAACTAGACATTTGGATGACTAATCTTCTTACTTTGGCTAATCAGACCTATTTTGTTTATCAGTACATTGATCGACAAAATATTCAACCAATAGTTCTTAGCGACTCCACTGGGGAAGAACATGCAGTCTAAAGCCTCAAGTTTCAGATTGAAGCAGTTCCTTCCCTTATCCATTATAGAGTTTGGTGACTCCCATCTGGGTCTTACCCATTATCCATTTATAGCCTTACCATTTTTCATCTATCTCCATTATATTATCTAGTCTGCAAAACTAGAGCTATTGGGAAAGAAATCACAGTTTGAAGCCTCAAGCTTTATGCTAAAGCAGGGCTAGTTTCTTTTCCATTTTTGTCCTATAATCTAGCAACTCCACTTAGATGTGCTATCCGTATTGTTCATAATCTGATCATGGCAGTTTGAGGCCCCTGGAGTAACTCATTTGGCCCACTTAATCTAACTCCACCCCTGAATGAGCTACCACTTAGTTCAAGGAAGAATTTCCCCAAATTCTTTGGTGATGGAAGAGTCCACCCTGATGAACACATTGGAACCTTCACCATAGCCTGTGGTGTGATTGGGGTGGAATTTAAAGATGTTACAGTCAGGTTTTCATGGAAACATTACAAGGTGCTACTGTAGACTGGTTTTACCATCTGTAGGCTAGATCAATGACTGACTGGGATACACATAAAGCCAAGTTTGAAGCAAGATTCAAGCCCACAGAAGATGCACATGCCTTGCTGGCCCAGCTCACATAGATGAAGAAGGAGCCCCATGAACCTATGAGAGACTTCATTACTAGGTTTAATAAGCTGAGGCATAGGATTCCCATGATCACCTAGCTGACACCTCAGAATCTCATGTGTTTCTTCATCAACTCACAGTTGCCTGAAGTGAGTTTTCTATTGAGACGGGCTAGACACATAGACCTTGAGGCTGCTCAAGACTTGGCTACTGAACTAGAAAATGACCTTATCTTGGTAGGAAAGATAAGGAGAGATCCTAATAGAGCTAAACCCTCTTCATCTCCTGAATACTCACCCACAATCACCACTGATCCAATGGTACAAAAGCTAGAAAATGAATTGCTAACCTTGAAAAGGCAAATGGCACAAAGTATGTCTTCTGCTCCTTTATATAAAGATATACCAAGGAGGACATTCCCTAATCATCCATATCAAGGAAATGCCATCAAAATTCAAGGGCAACAAAATAATCTTCTTCTTCCATAGAGGAATCTTGCCCTTGAAGCACCTCCAACAAACTCGGTAGTTGGATATCTGGAAATAGAGCATGTTTCCTATTTCCAACCTGAGTTAGAGCAAGAAAATGGCACTGATCTCTTTAGGGAGGATCTAGAAGAATTACCTGATGACTCTCACATTGGTTTCCTGAATTACCAAGATGAATCCAGAAGTGAAGGTGAAGCAATCAAAGGATCATACGTAGTATTCACCCAGTCCCAGAATCAGTTAGCCCAACATGCTGACAAAGAGAAGATAGAGGAGCAACCCCAACTAGCAATTTCAATTGCTAAGTAGAGAAACCCTCTTCCTTTTCAATCAAAGGACCTGATGATTACCAAAGAAGTAAGTACCTCAAACATCTCTATACCTTCTACTTTAGCTTTGCAAACCAGTCCTTCCTCTCCCAAAAATCAAAAGGATGAACTCCCATCCTCTCTTCCAAATCCATTCCAGTCATTTGACATGATTGATCATGTCAAGGAATCCAAAATTCAAATGACTGAGTTTGAATCCCTGCAAGTCAATCCTGAGCAATTGGGCATTGATGGAGAACTAAATGCGGAACTATCTGAGACAAAATACGTGGTCACCCAAACATCAGCCCCTACAACACAAATTATATCTGAGTCTTCAGGCAAGGGTAATTATTTATTTACCATAGAGGATGTTCGTGTCTCTACAGATGAAAGTCTTGTAGCTGACAATCCAAGAATTGATCCAAACAAGACTTTAAGAGAATTGGTAGGATGTAGTATAAACAAGGAAGGATCTTCCATCTCTAATGAAGAGAAATCTGATAGGAGATCAACTTCTGATGATGACAATAATTCTTTGACCAATTATGAAGTTAAAACTATGTTGATATCTCCTCAAGGAGATATTCTTCCTTCATGTAATTTGTAAGTCAGCAACACCAACAACACAGCTAGATGTGAATCTCTATTGCTTAAATTAAAGATTTCTCAAGATGAAGTCAAACTCCTTCACATCAAAGGAGATGTTAATCTAATAGTTTGTTAGGAGTTTGATATGGACAATTCAATCATATGCTGGATTGAACTAGAAGAACAACCAATTATGGTAATGGACCATGCTGCTGCAAATCAAAATCAAGCAAAGGAACCCTTCACAGGGAGAACAAGGAGTTATGGTTTTTAGTTTGGAGACCACATCCTGCCACAGAGCAAAAAGAAGGAAAGACCAAGAGGAAGACGTAAAAAATTGGTTTCCTGGTGGAGAGCTCCATTTGCCCTTCACTATTTTTGTGGACAAAATGTCTTCTTGTTAGTTTACCAAGATGGTGCACTATTTTCACTGTCTCTCAAGAAGCAGCATCTAAAATACTTCAATTTTTAAAGTATCAAATCATTGCATATGTATATTTGTATAGTTTTTATTTTTGTTTTATTTATTTATTTCTATTTTTTATGCCTTTCATTTTTGGGTAGCATGACTCCATAACCCAATGGCATACTTGAAGACACTAGAGATTCTGGATTCTATGCCTTTCAATTCATTTTGTAATTGACAGAAGTTCCCCAATTGGAGCCAACTGTTGTTCCCCAAAAATATCACTCATTTTTGGGACAACATTTAAATTATTTTGGTCTTATAGACCAAAATTATCTCTTCCCTTTCCAAAATTTGTCCTGGACATTCAAATTTCTCATTTTTCAAGCTTCTCAAAAATCTACAGACTTAGCAGGTCAAGTTCAATGGGCTTCTACAAGTTAAAATCTATAGACTCTTTCAAGGTTAGAGAAATTATGGACTTGGTATCTACGAACTCTACAAACAAGCTCATTTCTACAAGTTCAATGGGCTTCACAACTTCTACAGGTGTGTTCAATCAAAAGAATCAATTTCTAACAATTGGTCATTTTTAGAATTGGTTCATCGCCTTGGTTCAATCAGAAATTTCCATTGGCAAGCATCAGGAACAGGTTCAACATGTGGTTCATCTTTTGGTTCAACTTCGAATGGTTCAAAGGTGGGTTCAATCAAGCGATTCAATGCTTTGTTTCAACATTTGTTTTATCCACTTAGCTTGAGTGCTTTGATTCATTCTTTGGTTCAATCAAACAGTTTGTCAGTCGGTTTAAAGCTTTGTTTAAACTGTTGAACCAAAATTTAGTTCAAAGTCTTGGTTCAACAAAAAGGTTCAAAGCTTTGGTTCGATGATTAGTTCAAAGACATGGTTTAAAGGCAAGTTCAATGTTTGGTTCAATGTTTAGTTCATTAGCTCGGTTCATTCAAATTGAACCATCAGCTTGAACCATTCTTGGTTCAATCGATTAGTTTAATGTCTTAGTTTAATGGAATGGTTCATCGTCAAAGTTCAAAGAAGCCTGAAGGTCATTCAAAGACTACCCGAAGGGTAGATACCCTTGCGAGAGACTCTTCTTGACTCAAAACAGGTCCTTGCTTAAGGCTCAAAAGGGCAAGTTCAATCCGAAAAAGTGCCAAACAAAAAAGCTGAAAGAAGACAAAGGAATGACGTGCCTGAAAACATCAAATTCAACACAGTGAATTAGCCATTAATCCTTTAAACATACAGACTAGAATACATTCACAAATTTCAAAGCCAAGACCAACAGAAAGTGAAAAAGGAATAGAACAGTAAATTAAATCTAGGACCTGATCTAATTAGCCAGAAAAGGAGGAATGATGAAGATAAGATCAAATCACCAAGAGAACATTGGAAGTTGTAATTTTCAATAAGCGTGACTTATTTCGTTACATTGATAAAATCAAATGGGTAAAGTGCCCCTAAATTATGGCATGTCTCCTTAATAGATTCCAATGCAAAATGATGTATTGATTGTTCCCAAGTCCTTTTTGAAGAGGATATATAAGGGAATTTCTTCTATTATAATATGGATCTCTTTTTTTGACAATTAGAATGAAACTCTGCCCAAATTGTAAGGCATTGCTGAGACTTTGAGCTCAGATTGCTGACCATATTTTATTACTGGAATAAGAAAGCAAGTGGTTTTTCAGACTTTGTGCTGTAATATCTTTGTTATTGAGGAAATCATTCTTATGTCTTTTTCTTTAATATATCTTCTGTTCCTTTAATTTAACAAGCAGAATTAGTGATAACAATTAAAAAAGGTGTCCTAAAGAGTCGACTATGGAGAGACTTTGTGCCCCCATAATCACCTTTAGTTTGTTTTCTTTCCAATTCTATGTAAAGGACCTTGAGGCGACTTTGTGCCCTCATTGTCCTTCGTATCTTATTCTTGAGCAATCTAGGTGAAGACTTTGAGCTGCATCTCAACTTGTAGGTTATTGCATCCTTTGCTACATTTTGTTGTTACTGCCATGAGTATTCTTGTGGTTTGCTAAATAGTATTTCTGAAAGAAGAGGAGTACTATCTTTCATTTCCCCTGAGTTTTTCCTTTGATCCGAGTGCATCATCTCTGAAAGAAGAGATATGGATGGTTTGTCCCATCCATGAGTATTATTTTCTATATATATACATAGCATACCTACAGGGAACCTCCCCTTGATGAGAGGAGAGATTAGTGTCTTTCTGATGTGGTAAAACTACACATTTGGATGACTAATCTTCCTACTTTGGCTGATCAGACCTATTTTGTTTATCAGTACGTTGATCAACAAAATATTCAACCAAAAAGGTTCAAGTGTGATATTAGTTTTAATTTTGAATCATATGTGAGTAAAAACATTATTGTTTTGTAGTTGGTAAATTGATTTGATAAAGTGAATTGGTTTAAGATTAGTAAAATAGGATATTTGTAATATCAAGATTTGGATAATTTGGTGTAGCTAAGGATGGTTATTTGAAAATAGTAATGTTAGTTGTTAGTATAAGGGGATGTAATATATCACTCTATGCATATCAATCCCATGGTTTTTATATCACTATCTAAACCTTGATGTCCAACTAAACAAGTGGCCATATTGTTCATGCTGTGTAGAAACATGCCCTATATCTGATGCTATCTATGGTACACTAACTAAAGTTGTATGTGGAGACTTTATTAGATGTAACCTCAATAGATGTGCAACTAAAAATATGTGATATGAAGGAGTCTTATTTACCTACAATTGTAGTGGATTGCTAAATGAAATAACACCATGTGGCCTCTAATATGATGCGTATTATGGAGTTGTATATGGAGATGGAATTGTAACCTATGATGGGGGCTTGTTTAATCTAAATTTTAATAGGTTTATACATGAAATAGGTCCCTAAAAACTTAGCTATAGTGAATATCTATCTAGATCAGTACTCTATGATGTGGGTTCATCTAATCTTAACCATAATGGGTTGCTATGTGAGATAGGACCCTAAAAACTCTACTATGGTCCCTATGACTATGTTGGATATGTATATGGAACTACACTATGTACTCCATGAACTACACTAATATATGTAGGATACTCTCATTGTAGTCTCTAACTCCTCTGAGTAGGTGGGATATGAGATCTCATATGAGGCTCTATCCTAGAAACTATATTACTCTCATGATGAATAGTTGATGATTCTTGTGAAGGATTATCATAAGATGACTTAGTCATGGAGTAATGAGGTATATGGATCCATGATGGTAGAGATCTTAGTACCCCTAGTGTGAATGCTATGATGCCATTGTCAACACATCTATTAATACAGTCCTTGAGTCCATAAGAATCATTATCTCTATGTCCACAAATACAATGATAGTTACAAAAGGGGTGACATGGTTGTCTATGTAAGAGATGTGGATCTTGATGATGTGTATAAGGCAATGTGATTAACCTCTTATCTAGTAGTGTTGATAATATGACATATGGGCTATCTCACTCTGAATCAAACTATAATGGTACCCTACTATTATTCTTTGTAGTGCACATTATAGGTGGTGCTCTAGAAACTATCTCTATATTCTTAATAGATTACTTTTCTAGCTATGGTCTCCTATCTTATTTGGGATATGGTGGATGATGTGTGCTAGGAGCTATAGATGGAGGTAATGCTATGCAATCTATAGTAAGATGATCAATTGAATCTAACTCAATCAATCCCAATTTTTTCTCCAAGGCTAAAATTGTATAACATAAATGCCTAAAAGAGGACTCTGTCTGATATAATATATGCTCTAGGAGGGGTTGGTGAATACCCTTAATAAATATATACTAAACATCTAAATATATTATTTTATAGATCAAGTGTAACATGCAAGTCTTAAATCATAAGATATAATCACTAACTGGTTCTGAAGGATTTTGATGCAATGCAACAAGTTTCTCATATGTAACATGAGGGCCATTGTTTTCTATGTAATATCTATGAAATTCCTCCTCTAAGTCATAATATATATGCAAGGAACCAACAAGGAGTAGATTAAAGAACCAATTATGTGCATTACCCACTAATGTAACAACTTAAGTAGAATCAAAGGACTCACATGAGATGGCAAAGCCTTTTGAAAGGTTTTAAGGTGTACGAATGGATTTCTAGTTACATAAAATTGAGGCAATGATGGTATCTGGAAGTGATTAGGTAATGAATCTTTGACAAATGTCTTTGAAAGAGGGTTACCATGCAATTCATTGTCATCCATTCAAGACTTATAAGCCTTGTTTTCTAAAGTAAGGAAATGTACTTAGTGTTGTAATTCACCAACTACATAGATCAAAGAAATAATGTTTTGGGATGGTATATTAGTATTTTAAAGTGGTTCATGTAAAAATTGAATTTGATTATTTATTTTAGCCATGGTAATGCTACATTTAGTAATTGGATCATAGAGAAGGGGTGTGCTCACTTGAACCTTTTGAGGAATGGTAACTTAGACCTTAGTAGAGGGATGTGTGTTGCCATTCTCTTTGGGTGAAGAGTGAGAAATAGGTGTTACTATAGTAGGGGGTGGTTTGGGAGATTCATTGGTATCTTTAGTGTTTAGTGAATCACATTGTAATTGAATAAAAGATGTGATGTTATCATTGACATGTGCATAATTTGAAATAAAATCATGCATAGAAGTAAAAGGAACATTTTGTAATGCATTATGTTTGAGAGGAATGAGAGAAGAGTTAGAAGCATGAGATGCATTTTCTTCTTCAATATATGCATAATAATCATCATTATTCCATACATTATCACAATCAATTTTTTTTTCATTTGAAAGAGAAGTAGAAGTATCACTTTCATATTCACTCTCATTGTCATATTTCATTTCCATGTTAGCTATCATACTCATTATCACTTTCATTATCACTAAGGAGAGGGGTAAGAGAAAATGTTAATTCTTTTATAATATGCAATTAATTTTCATGTGAAACTAGAATACTATGTGCATCTATATTATCCATGAATTATCATTGTTTGATATGACAAAGTAGAGTTAAGAACATGAGATTGATCATTTGAAATATGTATTGGAAATTTTATTCTATTTCATTTATATTGTTGTAATTTAAATATATAATTAGCAAAAGAGAGGGAGAAACTAGGTTCAAATGCAAGAAAATAATCACCAATGAGAGGTTTACTTATAATTGCATGACTAATTTATACATTTGATGTATTGTGCATAGGAGAATGAGGTGAAAAGTAACTTTCCTACTTATCAAAATTATTTTTTTTGAAAGAGGGAAGAAAAGAGACATGTTTGAGAGAAGAAGATGCATCTACTTTTTCTTCACTATCACTTTCATATGCATCATAATATTCCTCATTACAATAATATTAATTGTCTTCATTGTAAATGAAATCATTTTCCTCATTTTTGACTAATGTGCAATTTTATAAATTTGTCCATTCATTGTCATAATTATGAAAAAAAATAGAAATTTATCTATAGGATGAGAGGGAAGAAGTGCCTTAGTGGCCATTTTATTGCTTTCACCAAAGAGAGTATGTAAAAGTACTATTAAAAAAATAAATTCAAGAATGAATACTAACATAGGGATTTTGAAAATATTTTTGACACTCCAAACAATTTGCAAAAATTCCAAAATTTTTATCTAAAAATTATAAGGGAAGAAGGCTTGGGGTTTGAGGACCTAGTTTGGAAATCTAGGGTTTGGGTTGGAGTTTTATAATTTTGAAATTATTGTAATAATTTTAATTCTAAAATAAATTTGAATAAAAAAAATGTACAAAAATTAGTATTTTGAAATTGAATTTTTGTACAAAAATGTGAAGGAAAACCCTAGGGGTACCTAGAGTTTGAGATTCTGTTTGAAGTAAGTCGGGTTCACTAAATGTTTTATTATGATTGGGGAAATTAGGACTTAGTTTATAAATAATAAATGGGATGGATTAAGGGGTAAAATATAGTCAAGTGTAGTAAACATAAATTTATAACAATTTAACCAAATTAATTACATGGGAAAAAGAGATGACTTATCTAGGCAAAATAGTCATCTATAGGTTCCAAAACAATCCAAAAATAGTCAAGAAAAATCAAGAATAAGGATTCATTTCTAGATCTAGAACTCAAATTTGTGTGTTGAGTTTAGATAGGAACACCCATCACTATTTTTCAGATCGGAGCATTCATCATTGTTGTTCAATTTTAGTGTTGTTTGTTTCAATTTTTGATTTTGGATTCTGGTGCGGTCTAATTTTGGGGTCATGTAGGTGTATTTATTTCTTCACGATCACATGTCTATGCCATTGTATGACCTATTTTATTCTCAAACCCTAGATCTACCTATACACACAAAAAAAAAACACATCAAAAGCTAAAAGGTAAAAACTGGGTTAGGGGAAGCATGATCATATGATCTAGAACCCCTAATGTCCTGATTACTACCTATATTAACCCTCAAGCTAGGGTCTCAAATCAAATGTAGCTCTCCCTTAGGGAATGTGCATAATAAATGTGCATGGTAGATGTAAGAATGAACTTTCTCCTAGGCCCTTTTTTGATCAAGCATGCAAATCTATATGTGATGTAAAATTTTGAGCTATACTATTGTCTAATTTTAATTATTTAGTATGCCAAAGTAGTAAGTGCTAGTTATAAAATGCTTTATGAAGTCCTTTATATAGGAGCCTCTTTATTCTAGGGGTATCTAGGGGTATAGATCAGTTGACTAAGATAATGAAAAGGTGACAAAGGAGAGAAACAAAATAAAGACATGACTAGTGAGAACAAGGTTTGTATTTTTCAATCAAAGTCTCTTGTGAAGAGGATTATGAAAAGACATGATATGTGTGGTTGATTGACCAATTTAGGGTGTATATAATAGACTAAATAATAGATTGTGTGACTTGGAATAAGATCTATGACAATGGTATAAGAAATTTGATTATTTTATGTTAGAATAAGGTTATCAAAGGTGTAATTTTGACCATTATGTGTACATCAAACATTTTGATGATGGTTATTTTATTATATTATGCTTGTATGTGGATGAAATGTTAATTATAGGAAATAAAATACATCATATTCATATATTTAAGAAATAGATTAATGACTCCTTTACTCTGAACGATTTGGGTGCAGTGAAGAAAATCCTTGGTGTGAGGATTACTCATGACATAAATGAGAAGAAGCTCATTTTATCCCAATAAAAGTATGTGAAGAAAGTCTTATAAATGTTTAACATGTTGGATGATAAATCTATTGGTACTACTTTGAAATGCCACTTTAGACTATCAAAGGAGTAGTATCCCAAGATTGAGGTTGAAAAGCTTAAGATGTCCAAGGTACCTTACTCATCGACAGTTGGTAGTTTGATGTATGCCATGGTTTGTACTAGGTTGGATATTGCCCATGCAGTGGGAGTTTTGAGTCGGTATATGAGTGATCCTAGTTATGAGCATTGGTAAGTAGTAAAATGCATTCTTTGGTACTTGATAGGAACCATATATGTTACATTATGTTATGGCAGGGGATATTGATAGTAGGAGTATGACATGTTATATATTTACTATTGGAGATACAAAAATTAGCTAGATTTATAGGATATAGAATGTTGTGGATTTGTTAACCATAGAGGTAGAGTATGTTGTTACCATAGAGACTAGCAAGAATATGATTTGGTTATAATAGTTATTTCAAGAGTTGGGGCATGATTAGGAATTTGGGAGACTACATAGTGATAGTTAGAGTGATATTCATTTGGAAAAGAACTATGCTTTCCACTCAAGGATAAAACACATTCAGTTATTTTATCACTTCATCAAGAGAGCTTTGGAGGAGAACTTGGTGAAGCTAGAGAAGATTCTAACTAACCAGAATCCTGTGGATATGATGACCAAGGTGGTCACATTGGATAAGTTGAGACTATGTTTAGATTTGGTTGGTCTTAGTGGTCATGGAGCAGTGATAGATTCTATTCAAGAGAAATGATCTCCAAGTGGGATATTGTTGAGTTTGGATCCTTTTGAGGCTATCACATGACCTTGATGAAACATTTTGGGGGTTTAGAGAGCTCTACAAATGTGAGGAGTGAATTTTTTTGTGACTCCACCTTTTATGAAAGTTTTCTTTCATGTGAGTGGAATATTTTTAAATATTTTTCTAATTTCTATTTGACTTCCATGTTTTTTGGAAGTGGTATTAACTTCCTTATTTTAGGGATTTGGTTGTTAAATGTCTAATTTATACATTGAATTCCATGTTTTTTGGAAGTGGGATTGACTTCCCTATTTTAAGGAGTTAGTTGTTATCTCATTGTTACTTGTGTAAGCATTTTTTAGAGGAGAGATGAAGATGGCATGTTCCTTCCTTAGAGGGATTTTGGATAAGCATGACTGGGTGGAGGATGGAATGTTTCCTTGATGATAAGGCCATCTTGGATAAGCATGGTGAGTTTCTCCTTCTTGGATGGATTTCTTCCATATTTTTTTATATATAGGTGGTGGTGTGACTTCACATATTAATGTTTATTATTATAGGGTGTAGTATAGTAGCTTGTGGTGTGAATTTATATAGGTACAAGTGTGGCATAACATCTATGGAAGATTGTTGATAAACATCAAATTTGGATTGGCAATTTAGAAAATTCTTTTGTGAATTCTTGAGGAGATATTCAATCTCTATGAGAGGTTCTCTTTCGAGAGCTTTTACTCTTGATCTGTTATTATTTTGTTGAGGACTTTCTTGGTGGATGTATCCCACATTGAGTGAACCATGATATACTTGTCTTATATATTATTTTTGGTCTATACTGCTGCTTTTTTATTTTCTCCATTAAAGCAATATTTACTGTGATTTGAGGAATTGATTTCGTGATGCAAGTAGTGCACATAGAAATCTAATTTTACACATTTAAAATATGGTTTATGTGTTTTAAATTATAATTTTATGGTTAATTAAATCTAATTTGAATTTATTTAATTCCTAATAGTATTGAACTTAATTTAATATTTATACAAGTTTATAAAAAATTTCATATGTAATGTAAGATCAATGGATCTATTATAAGTGATAGTAGGAATAATACCACTTATGTTGATGTTTTCAATTTCAGGAACAAAGGGTTCATTTTTCAAGTATTTGATATCCTTATTAAGAAGTGGGGTTGAGGTGTAAGGTTATATTATGCATATCTAAGTTTTTTTTAGGGGAGTGAGTCAGGGTTATTAGGATTTTTCACTCCCCATTGAGTGGGTTGAGGATGATTTTGTAATTTCAAAAGTTAGTTTTGCATTTGCATCATTTGATTTGCACTATTAGTTTGAAAAGTATCCATTTAATTCATATATTATGATATAATTTGATTAATATAAATAATGGTTTGACTAGTAGAGTCCACCTGAGATGCACTAGAGGAAGCATTGACTTGAGTTTGAACATGAAACATTGAGTAGGCCCATTAGAGGAAAGATTAGCCATAGTAGTTGAGATACAATGTAAGGTAAAACAAGTAGTAGATAAAGTTGAAGGCATGGAAGAAGAAATAGTCATGGAATAAGTCATAGGGTGACTTATAGAAAGATTATGTGTGGGCAAAGGTGGAAAATCAAGGTAAGGTCCCATCATGAGATTATAGATTATTGTGGGATCTTTTTCTTGATGTTGAGTGTTTTTATTGATAAAAAGTATCATTTTGGTAGTATATTTGAGATCACTCTCATCTTCAATAATAAATATATTTTTAGACTAGTTAATTTTATCCAAAGTTTTGGAAGGAGGTGACCCATAGTGTTTGGTTCTAGTGGCCACATGAACATTGCTTACATTTGGATTTTATATGGAAGTATAAGGGAGGAAAGAATGAGGATGTTTTAGGGGGTTAGTTAAATTCATCATATTCTTGAAATTTTTAGTTTAGTTTCACCAAAAATTTAATTCATGGTGAAAGGTAAAGATAAAATTAGCAAGCTAGAAACCTATATGGTCAAGTTAATTGACCTAGTTGGGTAGAAAGGGAAAAGTAATAGTTTGGAAACCTTCTTGGGTTGAGTTGAAAATAACAATATAAAACTTAATGGGTCAATATAGTCGACCTAATTAGGTAGATAGGGAGAATTAAAAATATATAAACCTATTGGGTTAATTTAGTTGACCTAGTTAGGAAGACATGGAGAAATAAAAGTCTGGAAACCTACTAAGTTGAGTTGATCAACCTATCTACATAGAAAAGCAAAGAAAAATATTTAACAACCTACTAGGTCAAGTTGGTTAACTTAGTTGTATAGGTAGTAAAAGGTAGAGTTTTAGAAGCTTACTAAGTCAAGCTGGTCAAATTAGCTACATAGGTAAGAAATGATAGAGTTTTGAAACCCTAATAAGTCAATTTGGTTAACTTAGTTTTATAGGTAGTGTTATCACATAGGTTTTATAGTAATTTTTTGATGTATAATAGATCATTGTACAACACCTAATTATATAATGGGAAAACCTCCAAGTCATGGGATTTTGTAAAATTGAGGTTAACCTCTAGAGAATGATGAATTCCTTTCACTAAATCTGATGCAATTGATAAGATACCGATTCTATATAAATTTCACTCTTTTATTGTTCTTTCTCCTAAACTATGTTTAGACTAGGAAAAGGGTAAAGAATGAAAATTTGTGAAACTAAAATGGTGATTGCACCAAATATTTTAGTTGGTATTAATGCTTTATTGATAAACAAAATAGAACTAGAAATCAATTGAAATTCATTTAAGCACAGATTCATGCAAATAAGAAATAAAAGGTAATATTTGTTATTCTCATAAAAGGGATGAGAATGACTTATTTTCATCAAACAATATTTTAGAAGGGTAAAATACCACAAATGAATTTCTTGTCACTAAAAATAAGAAGTGCAATATCCATAACTACTCTAATAACTCTACATATACAAGAATCTCTCAGGTAAGAAAGGTGAATCTTTAATTTATTTTGATTCTAAAGGTTACAACTTGTAGATAATACATTCAAAATGCAAAAAATATATCTTCTAATATCAAAAAGATAGCTTGGGCCATGGGGTCTACCCATATTTATACAAAAGTATCTCATAGATGAGATGTTGTTATCAAAACTTGAATGCCCAACAAAGAAAACCATGTAGATCTAGAACTCCATTCAAAAAGAGGCAAGGTTTTATATTTCAGGTATCTTTAACTTGTATAATGGCTTGGAAAATAACATGCAAGAGCTAGGCATGCTATTTTGATTTTAATGTCATGGATGGAGCTAAAATATCTTCATGCAACACTCCTTCCTTGTGTAGCTAAAAATAGATCCTCATGCAAATGGGTGGCACACAAAATAAAACCTGACTTCCAAAAAGATAGCTAAAGTTATCTTTGAAAAACCTTAACTTGAAAATATCAAGTGAGACTCTTCAACTTCTTATATCACTTTTTAAAAATGAACTTTGCAATTTTCAATTCATGCTTTTACAACTTTTAATAATTTATAACTTGGAAAAATAGAAAGTGTAATTTACAATTGATTTTCACAACTTTTACTTTATCAAAAATATAAAGTGTAAAATACAAGTTTATCTTTCTCAAAAAGAGTTATAAAATATATTTGTACTTTTAAAATATACAAATTACAATGTCTTTTAAAATAAAAGTACATTTCATGAAAATATTCAACAGAAATAGATTAATAAATATCCAAAATTTCCTTGTCATTCTCAACTTGCAATTTTTCAATATATACATCAAATGCCTTAAAAATTTATTAAATTCTTTCTTCATTTGGTCCACAAGAATAGAGGTGAGAGTCTACACAATTTGCTTGAATATCAAACAAATTTTTTGTGAGAGTCTTTATTCCCTGCATTTCGATTCTTATCTTATCTATCACTCTTTCATACTTGATAAACCTATGGATAAAACTTAGGGTGAATACTCTAGTCTTTGTAGATTATTTTTCAACCACTTCCTTAAACTTATTTCACATAAAAGAGGTTCTTTGCATCATCTTCTAGTTGGCATGACATCATATTCATCATCCCTTCAATGTCATGCACCAATTTAGCCTTACGAGAAGATTTTATGAGTATTCTTATTTAAGACTGAGCTACCTTATGTAATTTATCATGCTCGACATCATTTTGTAGTATCTTCTCTACAACAAGGGTATCCATATCAATTAAAGTTACAACTATCAGTTTGGGATAATATAAGTTCAAGGTTTGAATTTCTTCATATCTATTGACTTATTCTCTCAGTATATTCTTTCTCTCTTTGATTATTTCATATTGGTTTATTATTGTAACAATAACCTTACTACCCTTATAAATGAGTTCTTCTGACCATTATTTAGTATCCCTTCCCATGCGAGCAATCTCTCAAACTAAATTTATTATATCTTGATCTGGAATTTGATTGATTGGCTGCACTGACTGTGGTTACTTTGATGATTCACTAAGGTCTTATAAATGGTTCAATGTAGTCATAAGTTGATCCACTTTATTCTTTAATTCATTCTTCGTGTCCTTATCATGATCAATTTTTTCAAAGAAGGAGTTGATGCCTTATGGCACATCATGTTTTAATCCCTCTTTTGTTAGTCATCCAAGGTGGATCTTGGAAATCTGATAATATTTCACCATAAGATTTTATTTTTATTTATATTGTGGGGGAACTATAGTTTCAACATATCTCTCCCATTTTTCATCATTGAATATCCTAGAAAAAGTCTTGGGAGTAGGTTTGGACTTCTTCTTGACCTTTGATAGACCAAAATCTAGTGTGCTGGGGTCGATCATTTATTTTCTCTTTTTCCCCACTTATTGTGCTAGCCTATTAGGGGTAGTATTTAGTTATTTGGGGACTACCACCAAATATTCAATAGATGATATTAATACACTTGTAGACATTTTGATAATTTTACACACATATTTATATGTTGTCATTGATTGATCAAGAGCTTCCTTTGAAATTTTAATCCCATCAATAGATTACAAATCTATATTTTAAAGACATTGGTTCAGATTTGGTCATAGTTAACACACAATATAATAAAGCTAAATAGACATAATATAGAGAAATATTTAACACATTGATGTTATTTTTGCTATTACATATTGAAAACCACATGGGAGATACAAACTATATAGGAATATCATTCTTATATTTTGGCAGATCAAATCTCCTCCAAAATATCTCACTAAAAAATTGAGATATATTGTTAACTACTAAAAATATATCCACATAAAAAACTAACTTGTAATAAACATATTAAAAAATATACTAACGTATTATTGTAGCTAACAATAATACCATTATTATAGATTAATAATGTGAGCATACCTCAAAATTTACCCCCTTGTGAACATTATTAATCTTATCCTACACCCCCTTAATGTGAACATAGGGAAAACAAATATGCCATATCTACACTATATTCATGACTTGGTGATTTTCAAAGGACAATCATAAACCTTACATGATGGTTTTACAAATGGTTGACCAACAACTGAAATAGTGGTTTTATAAGTGGCTAAGCATAAACCACAAAAAAATACCTGATGGTTTTACAAGTGGCTAACCAGAAGCCACAAAGCAATGGTTTTATAAGTGGCTTACCATAAACCATGTCATGATGTGTAGTCTATATTCTAGTTCTCATCATTCTCACATTTTATAGAAGTTACATAGGAGTATTTAGTTAACTTATAAAAAATGTGAACAAGTATACATCTGTTCTTATTCACTCCATATCATGCCAAAATCAAACACACCACACAATTAAAAAAAAAGGCCACTAAATCATAAAGTGGCCCTATTTATAGTGGATAAATAAAGGCATAAAAATTATCCTACCTCTATTGCTTCTGACCTCTAGTTAGTGAAGCTGCTTACTCAGCCAATATCTTGATGAAGCTCATGTGCATGTCAATTTTTATGAAAAGACTCCCCCATATGACTTACAAATTGGATGTCAGGGTCACCTAAAATTGCATCCATTATAATGAAGGGTATTTTTACTTTGAATATTTTGACATACATTATGACAATAGATGTAATTACTTTGACTTAGTTTTGACAAATAACAAAAAATTACATCTATATAAATTTTGATAACTAGATTATATTTAACAGAAAGTAGGTAAAGCTTGAGAGGAACTAAAATAATCTTTAAGCTAGAATTTTCAAAAAATTACTAATGTTATTCTCAATAGATCTCAACTCACTATTATAAATCACAAAAGATCAAAATCCTATTAACAATTTTCTCACATATATTCTTTTATTATAACCTTGACATGCACGGGCAACATAACAAAATACACATGTGTGGAACTTGATACAAGATTGGAAAGATTTGATACCATGATTTAAGGTATGTGATATACAAATGAACTAATGTCACATCAATTAAAGTTAATTTATAATACATACTCTAATGAAGATAACTATCAAATCGATCTAGATGTGTAGGTATGGCTAGAATGCATGAGATGTTTTGTCTATCAGCACAAATCCTTAAAGTAGGATTTTGGTACCTAATATAAGTTGATTAGAGAGCCAGATGTTGAGTAGTACTTCCAACATAATAATTAATTCTATAATTATACATCGATGATGAAGTATAATGAATCAATGGACAAAATTATTTTATTGATGGGAACACCAAGCATAATTTGTAGATTGATGGATTTGCAATTTGATAGGATGGAAATAATACTAAGCACAATGTTTGATGATGAGATGAATGGATTGAAGAAAATATTCATTAAAATATTCATAGATAAAATGAAGTATGACTACATTGGTTTACTCAAAAAAGAAACTTGAAATGCACATATAGATCTAGGCTGATATTTGAGCATTGAACATATAAACATATATGATCATAGTTTCAATTCAAACCTTAGACATGCAAATTCTTATCTATGTAGGATGAATGAGACATTTCAAATAGTAACATCCTCTTTCACTTACTCATTTACTACCTTGATGAATGAAATTCAATCTCAAATCAAGTCTAGTGCAAGTATATTTGTATTTAGGTCATAATTAAAACACATTCAATGCAATTTTTAGAATATGTCACCATCAAGATAAATATGTAGTAAGGTATTATGCTATAAATAAATTGAGCATAGAATTCTAACTACATGTAATGCAATACATGGTCTCACATATTTATACTACACAAACACTCTTATTACTCAAAAAATATCATCAATAGGGGAATGAATAATGTAATAGCTCCTTCAAATTATTAAGCTCCCATGGATTACATAATCTTTCTCTAATAACAGATAAAGATGTTGGTTTAAATATGAGCATGATTAATATAGAATATAATAAAGCTGAATAGATATAATACTGAATATAATAAATTTGAATAGATATAATACAAAGAAATATTTAACACATTGATATTTTTTTTGATATTACATATTGAAAACCATAAGGGAGATACAAACTATATAGGAATATCATTTCTATATTTGGGGAGATCAAATATCCTCTGAAATCTCTCACTAATAAACTGAGATATATTGTTAACTATTAACAATATATCCATGTAACAAACTAACTCGTAATAAACGTATTAACAAATCTACTAATGTATTATTGTAACTAATAATTATAACATTATTATAGATTAATAATGTGAGCATACCTCAACATATTTACATCAAGGAATTGAGTCTCTCCAATCTCAACTAAAGGTATTATGGAAACAGTGGAGTGGAAGAAGTGGAGGCAGATGGAACAACTTTATCTATTAGGGAAGTGGAAGATGGAATAGACACAAGGATTGTGAATTTAGGAATAGGTGGGAGGGTGGAATCCAAATCATTAAATGAATAAATGAAATGTGTGGGACTACTTAGGGTTGGTGATGTAAGTAAAATGAGTGGAAGTGGAAGTGAAATAATGCTTACCCTAGGAGTTGGGGTGGCTTACAGGACTGAAGTTAAGATGACTAAGTCCGTGTCTTCATAATGCTGAGTAGTGTTGGGAATAAATGGTGATGGAATGGAAGTAATTATGAATGGAATGGAAAGAGGGAGTGGAATGAAAGGGGAAGGTGAAATTTAAGGGAAAGTTGAGTGGAAATTTGAAAATCCACCAATGGGGAATGCTGAGTGTCCACTTAAATTGATTTTAATAGTTGTAATTGGCTTATTATGGTAGTTAATGTGGTAAGAATGATAGGTGGAATGGAAAATATAGATGCAAGGGGAGTGGAAATAGGAGGTGGAATGGAGAACTTTAATATTGGAGAGGTGGATATAGGAGGTGGAAGTGTTGGAACCTCTAAAATGATATACACAGGAAGAGGGAGAACAATGGAAATTGGGGTTGTCACTATGATGGATGTAAGAATAGAGTCTATAGAAGCTCCAATTATTTCTATATCTTTAGATGATATTTCAATTGGTTTTTCTATAGTTGCCCCATCCTTTCTTGATTTCCCCTTGTAAACTTTAGTCTTTTTTCTTCTTCTTATTCTTCTTTGACTCCTCTGATGATTAACCTATTGTTCCACTTAGACCCTATTCTGATAGATAAATCCCTTCTACTTTAAGATTTAAAATCTTTTCTCTTACTCTGATTATTTCTCTCATTAATTGTACCCCCTTTCTCCTTAGCCAATTGATTTTCCTATTAATCACACCTATTGCTCTATCAAATAGAGAAAAGGATTCAAGAGTTGACCATCTTATTGGTGGTAGGGGTTGTGTGATGATTTGTGTATAATAAATTACATCCATATTGGACGTGGCATCCACCAATTCATCAAGGACTGGTGCCAAATCATAATCCTTAATTTGTTGTAGGGTCATTATAGAATAATTATTCACTTTTATCCTCTCCTCATCCTCATAGTCCTCCCAATAATCTTCATAATATGGGACGTGAGTGTATGTTGAAAGTTCCAGTATGCTATCAATTGTAGACACCTAAAGCTAGCCATCGATAACCTCCAACCAAGATTTTGACCAATTTCTACCCAAAATGCACAATTTGGCCTAAAAACACTAAAGCATTCTAAATGGTGTGAAATTAACATATTCAAATGCCAATTTTGGCTAGGCTATCCTTAAATGGGGTAATGTAATTTATGGGTCAACTAACTTTGATCAGATTAGTTTGAGTCAAAATGCCAATTTTGCACCTGTATGCTTTAAACTACTCTTTTCTATCAAATATTTTACACAAGACTCATGCATTTGTTATTTGTTGTTGGCAACATCCTAAATGGAAATATGCATCCAATGTATCTGATAGCACCTTCCAATTCTAATCCAGTCAAATGTAGGACCAATAATAAGGCATTCTGATCTATTTGGTTAATTTGTGCATAATGTGATTTAAAATGCCTAAGAGATAATTAACCCAAATCAAGGCCTAATTAATAATTCCATGGAAACTATATAGTAAAAAACTCTACATTTATTTTTTGAGTTTTAGTTTTGCACTTCAAGTTTTGTCCCTGCGCATTTTGATTTTGAGGCAGTTGAAGTTTTGACACAGAGCACAGGCGCGAATTCTTTTTTTTCTAAATTTTGTCCAAGTATCAAAGTTACATGGAAGCTACCAAGTGTCATCAGCTGAGATACATTTTATAATTTCTCTAACTTGCTCAAAATGTGCCACGTGTCTCATAGTAATTTAGTAGAGTGTGACAAGTGTCGGCATCTATGTTTCATGTTTCTTATGCATTTCAAAAGCTTATTTCAATAAGCTTCTCTCAGGGTCAAGCGGAAGGGGCCAAGTGGAAATTGTGGAAGGTTTCAACATGTTTTTCTAAAAGCAATGGAAGCTGCCACATGCCCTAGCTAAAAGTTGTAGAAGCTATCAAGCGTCGACATCCACAGTTTCTTCATTTTGTTTTGTTGATTAAGTAAAGACTATGGTGGGCCCCAAGTTTTATTTCTAAAGTAAGTGGAAGCTACCAAGTGTTGCTATCTATGTAAATCTTAAATGATGCTCGAATGTTTCTATAATATAGCCAGAGTGATGTGGAGACCAACATGTGTCACCTTCCACATGATTCTCAAAAGGTAGCTAAAAGCAGTAGAGACTGCCATGTGTCCGTTGTTAAAGATACACGGAAAGTGCCACCTATCCCCATTCTCATTTTGAAGCTACTCAGGTGAGAAGTGTTGTGGGTCCCATTTTATATAAGTGGTTAAAGTTTTGAAGAAGCGAACTATGACAGATGTGAAATATGGAACACTCCTGAGTAAAGACATAGTAAAGAGTATGAGTTATGTGAAAAGTGCCATGTGTATTCTATAAGTGTGTGAAAGCTACCAAGTGTCATTTTATGGTGCCTCTTGAATAATAATAAGGTTTTCAAGAAAAGTAAGTGGTTATTGCCAAGCGTCCTTGCCTGTTTCATAGTGGGAAGCATCTTGTGTATCTATTTCAGCCAATGAACTTGCAGAGAGATGGGAGGTTTTAGATCCAAGAAATATCTTTTGTTAGACACTTCCAGTTTAGTTAGAGTTTAGTTAGATTGTTGGATTAGGAACATGTGGGCAATCTAGAGCTAGTCCAATGATATAAATATGGGTGTAGAGATCACCAGGAATGATCAAAAGATAGGATTATTTTCTACAAGAGATTATTGTCAAGAAGTTTTAGACTTTTTTAGCTATGACTAGGAACATCATTTACCTTTGTTCTATTTTCTTGAGTTATAAAGTTTGTATAATTGTGCATGTCTTTGTGCCTTTTATGTGACTGGAAAATTAATAAGAAGATTAAGTCTTGTGCCTTTGTTGATATTCTTTGTGTTATTTCAAAATCATCTAAGTTGTGAGCCTTTGATCCTATCTATTTTCATCTTTTACATTGATCATGCCTTTTTGCTCTTTAATGTAATTTAATCCTAAAGCTAGATTCACTGTGCTTAGAATTAAGGGTTGAATTAAATTCAGGTGCATCACCATAGTTAGATTTTCTTTCATTACATTTGTGTTTTTGTTTAATTTCTATCCTTTTTCCCAAAATACTTTTGAGATAAAGAAGAGCCAGCTTCTTTAAAATCTAGATGTCATTTCAGGTAATAAGTCCCACATTCTTGAAACTTCCCATTGTTGGTGTTGGAAATAATGTAATTCTAAGCATCAACAATTTTTGGCATGCCTGATGGGATACCATCTTGAAGTTTCTTTCAAGATCGTATGAACCAGAGAGCTACAAGGAGTCAAAGCTGTGGACCAGTAATAAGATCTCAATCTGCTATAAATCTAGGTATTCTTTTATCACCATTGATAACTAGTCCTTGGTGCCATCAAGAAATCAACCATTGGATATGTATAATTTTGTTACCCAGAATCATGTGTATTATGCTCCATATATGTTTGATCAAGCTCAAGTTGATCATGGAATCGCCTCAAGCGACAAAGATGCATACAATTATGAGTTTTGCCCTTCACAAGTCCAATATGACCAATCTCAACCCTGTCATGAGCTATATAAGCCTTATGCCTAGTCTTCCCAATATGTCATGTCTCATACTCAACCTAATCTCTTTGCCAATCGACTCATTTCCACCTTCAAATAAGCACTATTAGGATATGAAAAGTATGTAGTAGAAATTGACACTAGAAGGAGATGTAGCGAAGAAATCCTTGATCATGTTGTCTATCAAGTGAGAAATGCACTAGATTTGGTTAAGAGTGAATGGACTCCCATTGAAAGAGCCAATTGTCAAAGGCTTACAAATGAGATGTTGGATGTGAGGGGTTTGATTGCATCTTTGGAAGAGAAGATGAGTATTCATGAGAGGCAGCCTTACCAAGTCTATCAACCTACATATCTGCTGCCCCAAGTTTCATATCAGACATATGCAACCCCTGCTCATGAGCCAAGTCAAGCCTGTCAAGGTCCTTTCCCTAATCATGTTGAGGAAAGTTTTGAAACAGTAAATTTGGCATTTAAGGCCAATCTTGATAAACAAATTGAATTGGCAAATCTTCAAAAATAACAATCTATGTTGGTAGTAAGGGAAGTGGAATTCAAACCCTCACTTCCTCCTCACCTTACAACCCCGTCTTCCCAAGGTAAAATTTCTAATCACAAGGTCATGAGTTGGAAATAAACAATGGAATCATGGGGCAGAAAGAAGGAGAAATACATTGTCCAAGAGTGTGAGGTACAAAATGAGGCTAGTCCTTTTCAAGTCCCTCCCACCCTTCCTCAAGAAGCAAGTAAGGAGGAGTGTGCTCAGCTCATGAATGGTCAAGGATATTTCATGAGTGTAGATGAGAAGGAGATCACCATAGGTACACCCTTTGATGAACCAGAGGACAAATCACAAGCTTTCACCTCTATCTCTAATGAGGAAGAGATAAATTTTTATCATGTTTTGAATGACTTGTTTGAAGTCATTGGGGTAGGTTACACTATTATTCAAGGAGGTTGTGAGTTGGTTGCAAGTGAAGAAGGCCACATTGAGACTCAAATAAAAATGTGAAATTACTATAGACTGTTAGGCTTATCCTTTCAAGAGGTTAGTAAATCTGAAGATGATATTTTGAAGTCATTAAGGAGGATAATCATGCAATGGAACCGGATCATGAGGCAAAAGGAGATTAGCCAAACAATGATGTATATCAAAAGGCTTATTATGATGAGCTAACATCCATTGATTTCTTGATGAGACACAACAACATGAAGAACCAACATTCGACAAACTTCTAAGAATAAGAGGAGTATGCATATGTTGGGGGCATGTTTAACTCTGATTCACTCAGATGCAGGCCAATTAAGGTGGCAAACAAAAAGAGCAAGTCACTAGAGCTCCATCCCATTCAACCAATTTTTTGGCATCATAAGTTTCCTTGTCATGAAGGAAACTTCAAAAAATTTCCCTTTGATCTAGGAGGTAGGCAAATATACCTGGTTAGTTGTATCATAGTTAGATAGTTTTCCTTTCCTTGTTTCTCTATTTTCCCATTTTTCTTTCCCGCTCTTTCTTTTAAATAAGTTTTTTCTTTGAACACGTGGCTGCAACTTAGAGTCTTTTCAAAATTTAAAAAAAAACTCAAGACATTAGATCTTTCATCCTTAAATTCCCTAAGGTACCTTGCACAACCACTTGCATGACATGTCTAACTCACTGTCCCATGAAGATTTAGTAAGATTTATTAACATTTATCTAATTTTAATGCCATTTTGAGACTTGATGGGTCATTAAATACCCCATAACAAGAGTTAAAGTTTAACAGTGTCTCAAACATTCCTACATCTGCTAGAAAATCCCTGCTACTTGCCTTTTCAGTTCATAACAAACTTGCTTAGTAAAAATGCCTCCCTTATTGCAAAGCTCCATACCTGTCACCATAGTTTACTATTTCCAAGTATAGATATAGATATGGAGGGAGCACAGTATTCACAACAAGGGTCTGGTATTTATGAATCCCTTGATAAGTTTCTCATAAGCAAATCATATGCTTTGGCCCCTACACAACCATTAAAGACCTATCCATGTACTAGAGTCCCTGAAGTTGGCTATGCCAATGACCTAGCAAAGGTGAAAGATTTTTCAGATGGAATCATGGACCCAATTCTTCAAAAGAATAGAAAAACTCTAAGAGAAGGGATACATCAAAGGTATATTCAGAGGGCCAAGGGTGGACAATATGAAACATTTGAAATGAGGATATGGACTTCCCAATTGACACAATTCATTATCCCAGTTGTGCATCCATGCCCTGACTTGGTTGAAATATGCACCAAATTGTTTTCATGCTCCCTCAAATACCATAAAATAGGGTCCATTCATGGTGCAAATTACACCAAAGGCTATCAGGGACATGTTAGTCTTGTATCATGACAAGACAGCCATGTTTCCTACCATTGCCAAGATGCAAAAAATGTGGGCGAATGTCAATAATCAATTAAGGTTTTTGAGATCAGAGTTGCAATTAGGGGAAGATGATACCACTGTGCTAATACTGCCAATAACAAGAAATCAATTTACATAAGCTAGTTAAGAGGCACTTTCCATGATGGTGTTCATTTTTGGAATGAAAGATGATATAACTATCTATGAAGAGCAAATGGCCATTCTATTGAGATTGAAAATTGTTGACAAGTCTCAAGAATATCGGCTAGATTCATTTGAGCAAATTGCATATTCAATGGTTGAACAACTCACCCAGTTCAAATCTAAAGGGATTTTTAGGTATTATTCTTATCTGTTTCACCTTATGTTGTATCAAAACTCTGGCATCTTTTCCCAACACATGCATCTAAATATGTATGATCCAAGCTTCGGTCTACATAGGATCATTCATGTGTCTGCATGGACACATATCTTGTCCAAAACTAGTGACCCATATGAATTTTGGGAACTTTTTGTTGCCCCTAATTTTTGTCATCTAAGCTAAGAGCCGGTTGTAAATAGAATGACTCCAATTGTCTTAGGCATTATGACCAATTTCACTATTCCTTGTGATTAATTTTTTGGATCCCATCATACTATTATTAGAGTCCATGATTTTAGTAGAGAACCAATGTTGCTACCTAAGATTTTTACCCTTAGGTTAGCATTATTAGAGGTCACTAGACAAGTGTCTGTGGTGGATAATGAATATGGCACTGGGAAGAAAAAGAAGAAAATTTATGATGTTCCATGGTGACAAACAACATGGCCCTAGAGGTCAAAAATGTCGAGCTCATGCTGTTGAGAAAGCTAGCCTTCATGGGTTTCTATCTAATTGAAGATAAATGGGGGTATGACCCAAATGGTTTCATAACTTCATGGGTTAGGAATAATAAGGTTGCTACCACAATTGTGCATGAGGGCCATCCTTTTTGGGAAAATAGAAGGAATCCTAGGGAAGATATTCCTAATTTTTATGTAGAATTGATGGATTTTCCCCTTCAAGAGGATAGGCCATGGGAAACTTTTTATGTTAAGCAAAGGGATTTTGATCCTAAAATTAGAATGACTTCTGGTTTAAGAAGAGCATTAAAAAACAAAGATTAGAACTCTGAGAAAATAAAAGCCTATTGGAAATATAGGCAAGAGATTTGTGAGACAACTCACTCTTTTGGAATGGATTCAAATGAGAAATGAGAGGAACTCTGGGATGAATGTCATCTGTCTCTTATTTCTAGTCCTGATACAAAAAATTTGCAGACACAAGGTGGAGAGTCAAAAGTCAGAGTAGAATCCAATCAAACATTGCAAACCCCAGGGCAAACCTTAGCTACAGTCATTGTAACTATTTGGCCTCAATCTCTTAGTGCCATTGAAAAACAAAAAAGTGTGGTATCCTCACCACCAAAAACTTATCCATTAGTGTCAGCCTTTGGGGATCCCAGTTCTCTACATTCACCACTAGTAGCAATGATAA
This sequence comes from Torreya grandis, assembly GCA_037957365.1. Classification (NCBI taxonomy): domain Eukaryota; kingdom Viridiplantae; phylum Streptophyta; class Pinopsida; order Cupressales; family Taxaceae; genus Torreya; species Torreya grandis. Next base: position 1,460,662 of record JARHVA010001337.1, on the reverse strand, counting down.
ATGTTGAAGAGAAGGAAACATAGATAGAAGAAGAAACACCAAGGAAACATAAGACGCTAAGGTTTCAACTTGATTCAGAGGAGAGGGTAGAACCCTCACAACACCAACCATAGAGTACTTTGGCTGCTCCTCAAGTAAGTGTTGTTTCTCCTTCTTATCAATCTCTTTCTTCTCCTATAGGGGTGATGATTCCATCTAGCTAAATAATATCCCCTGCCACCTTTGCTGTGCCCATTTCTCATTTTGCCTCATCTATCCATACTCAAGTCACATCATTGCCTCATTTTTCCCTCTCTATCCCAAAGAAAGTACCTCTTCATATTTCCCCTAGCCAACATTTGGCTATTCCCTATGGCTTGCCACAGGGTTATCCTTTTACGAGTGGGCACATTGCCTCTCCTTCTACCTTCCAAACTCAATCAGATACTACTAAGAAGGTTAGAGAATCCCAAATGGAGAAAAAGAAGATGAAAGATAGTAAATCCCTGGATACACCACATATGAGGTCACAATTTGACCCAATCCAATAGCAACTAATGATGACCCATTTGTCACCTAATATAGTCAAGCCAAATGAGAAGATGTATCCCAAAGATTACACAATGAATGCAGTGGTAATAGATATGTCACTTTTTAGACCCCAAGATAAGGTTGAGCTGCTAAATGAATCCACTTCTGTAGTAGCTAAGGATTATTTGTTAATATCAAAGAAGCTACAGAAGATGGAGGCTGATCTAGCCCAAGAGAAGGCAAACTATAGTAGTTTGACTACAAAAATCAATACCAAGAATAACAAAATAAAGAGTCTCAACAAACAGTTGCAAGATACTATTTCTCTTCAGACTCATTAGGCTATTGAGGCCCAAAATGGTTCTTTAAAATTAGGGCTAATGCAAGTGAAAGATGCAGTGACAACCTTAAGGCGTGAAAAGGCAACATTTCAAGAAAAATCTGAGGAAAGCCTACTATAGGTCACTCAACTTCAATAGAAGCTATTGAGTGAGTAGAACAATACCATTGCTATACAGGCCCAACTCCAAGCTGAGCAATAAATGATAGAATAATTGACACTTGAGTTGGCTAATAAGCCAAAGAATACATGGGTTTTGAATCTAGTTAAGGAGCTTTATGTATCAATATGGAAAAGAATCTCTAAAGAGATTACTCAGCTCAGACCCTCTCTAACCTTTCTGCTAAATGCATAGAAATTATGCAAAAAGGTGGAGACTTTAGTTGAAGCCACTCTGTCCACTATCTCTTCGAGAGTGTTTGACTCTCAAGTGTTGCTATAAAATCTATATGATGCAACTGATAGAACATTATCAACAATAGGGATTAGTGATAGAATGATCACTGCTAAAAGAGTGAATGAAGTTCTCAGTTGCAACTCTATAACAGTTAAATGTGAAGAGCTTCTAGATGTGGTGAAATAAGGAAAAAGACATGAAACAACACATTAAAGATCTAGTGCAATTGGGTCTTCCCTTCTATTTTCTTGATAGCAATACGGTGTTGATGGTTAATGAGATTAAACCTTTGTTGTTAGCCAAGCAAAGTGATCAGTCAATTTTCTAGGGTTTAACAGATGATTCATCAGTGCCTGGAGTGGAAGCTATCTTGATGCCCATGTCCCAGCTTGAATTTCAATTAAAGGATGTAGTTCATATTTTGTAGATTTTTTCACATAGGGATATCATTAACCTTGATTTAGCCTTCCACAAATTACAAAATAAGCAGGGATTATCTGATGATGAGTGGTTTGTTTATCAGATAGCCTTACTGAAGTTGTAATTTTTTGCCACATTTGATCATGCAGGAGATTATGGATTATTCTTTCTGAGCAAGCTCAAAAGTCCTTGGGGTCACCAAGAACTGTAGAGTAAAAAACTCTACATTTTTATTTTTTTGAGTTTCAATTGTGTACTTCAAGTTTTGTCCTTACGCATTTCAGTTTTGAGGCAGTTGAAGTTTTGACATAGAGCATAGGTGTGAATTCTTTTTTCCCTAAATTTTGTCCAAGTATCAAAGTTGCATGAAAGCTGCCAAGTGTCATCAACTGAGATACATTTTATAATTTCTCTAAGTTGTTTGGAATGTTCCACGTGTCTCATAGTAATTCAGTAGAGTGTGAAAAATGTTGACATCTGAATTTCATGTTTCTTATGTGCGTTTCATGTTTCTTATGCATTTCAAAAGCTTATTTCAATAAGCTTCTCTCAGGGTCGAGCAAAAGGTGCCAAGTGGCAACTGTGGAAGGTTTCAACATGTTTTTCTAAAAGTAATGGAAGCTACCATGTGCCCTAGATAAAAGTTGTGGAAGCTACCAAGCATCAACATCCGTAGTTTCTTCATTTTTTCCATTGATTAAGTAAAGACTGTGGTGGGCCCCAGGTTTTATTTCTAAAGTAAGCGAAAGCCGCTAAGTGTCACCATCCATGTAAATTTGAAATGAGGCCCAAATGTTTCTATAATATAGCCAGAGTGATGTAGAGACTCACACATGTCACCTTCCATAGGATTCTCAAAAGGTAGCTAAAAGTAGCAGAGACTGCCATGTGTCCATTGCTAAAGATATGCAGAAAGTGCCACCTGTCCCCGTTCTCCTTTTGAAGCTGCTCAGGTTAGAAGTGTTGTGGGTCCCATTTTCTATAAGTGGTTAAAGTTCTAAAGAAGTGGACTGTGATAGATGTCAAAGATGGAACACTCTTTAATAAAGACACAGTAAAGAGTATGAGTTATGCAGAAAGTGCCTTGTGTATTCTATAAGTGCACAAAAGTTGCCAAGTGTCATTTTCTGATGCCTCTTGAATAATAATAAGGTTTTTAAGAAAAGTAAGTGGTTACTGGCAAGTGTCCTCACCTATTTCATAGTGTGAAGTGTCTTATGTATCTATTTCAGCCAATAAACTTGCAATGAGATGAGAGATTTCAGATCTAAGAAATATCTTTTGTTAGACACTTCCAGTTCAGTTAGAGTTCAGTTAGACCATTGGATTGGGAATGTGCGGGCAATCTAGAGCTAGTTTGATGCTATATATATGGGTACAAAGATCACCAAGAATGATCAGATGACAGGAGAATTTTCTGCAAGAGATTATTGTCAAGAAGTTTTAGACTTTTTTAGATGTGACCAGGAATATCATTTGCCTTTGTTTTGTTTTCTTGAGTTATAAAGTTTGTATAATTGTGCATGTCTCTGTGCCTTTTATGTGACTGAAAAATTAATAAGAAGACTGAGGCCTGTGCCTTTGTTGATATTCTCTATGTTATTGCAAAATCATCTAAGTTGTGAGCCTTTGATCCTATCTATTTTCATCTTTTACATTGATCATGCCTTTTTTGCTTTTTAATGTAATTGAATCCTAAAGATAGATTCACTGTGCTTAGAATTAAGGGTCACATTAAATTTAGGAACATCACCATAGTTAGATTTTATTTCATTGCATTTGTGTTTCTATTTAATTTCTATCCTTTTTCCCAAAATACTTTTGAGATAAAGAAGAGCTAGCTTCTTTAAAATCTGGAGGTCATTTCAGGTCGCAAGTCCCACATTCCTAAAACTTCCCATTGTTGGTGTTGGAAACAAAGCAATTCTAAACATCAATAGAAACTTGTTGAATAATTTTTTTTGGAAGTGAATATTGAATATCTACATCATCAAGTGACCTCATTTCTTGAGAAGACATCCCTAGGCCATAAATGCCACAAATATCAAGATTCATGCCCTCTATGCCTCATCAATGCCTTCTATGATGCCCTCTATGCCTCTTAATTTCCCCTTCTTCCAATGCCATGATGAAGATAATTATAAATTTAATTCCAAAAATTGAATTAATCCTCAACCACACATCTCAATCTTGAGATGGATGGTTAAGGTTGATTCTAATCAAATCCAAAAATCTATAAATAGGAGGCTTCACAACATCATTTCTAAGCTTAATTAGTTCAAATTTATAATGTAGGATTGGTTCCAAAAAGCTTCAATAAACTGGTGTTATAATTCCAAATTGATTCCAAGCCAAGCCATAAGCCAAAGGTGCCAAGGAGAGATGGAGGTTGTCAAGCTTCCATTTTTAAGGACTTCATGAGCACAAGCTGAGCAAGCCACCACAACAAGCATTTTAGAGCATCCAAAGAAGGTAAAAGATTTTTATTTTGCATTTTAGTTATGTGTTTCATTCATGATTATTAAATAAGCTCTCCCTAGTGTTTAGGCCTAGAGATGTTATGGTATTAGTGTGTTTATTTCATTTTGTTTTCATTTTGGAACTAACCATCCTCTCTTGAGTCAAATTCCTAGATCACATAATGGCACACCCTATGGGACAAGATGCATCCTACACATGAAAGAGATCCTTTTGTAAGTTTAAAATATTTATTTGAGCCCTTAAAAATCTTGAAAATTGATTTTCTAGCTTTATTTTCCATTTTTTGTTTCCACAATCTTTACACAGTAACTGACATTAGCAAAAATACTGACATTGGTTACTATCTTAATTGATGTCAGTCAACAAAACTGACATCAGTTAGATCTTGGTTGTCTGTAACCAATGTCATTGTTATTAACCGACATTGGTCACTATGTTTTTCCAAAAACATAGACCCAAGAGATTTTTTAAAAGTTTATTGTTTCAAACTCAAAAGGGCTTTAAAGCTAAGGGACATGCTAACAATTCTGCTACAAGACCAAGCAAGATATTTGTTAAAAACATGTTTAAATCACTTTCGAAAGCTTAAAATTTGATTAGAAGCTTTGTTTTGGTGTTTAACAAAGAATTTAGGGGTTTTTAGTGATTTTTTTTCAAAGATTACAACTAAGACCAAAGGGTCAAATGAACACCACCAAACATTTAATTTGGGTTTAAAATTAAACACACTTGTCACTTTTTGTTTGCAAATAGTTGTTTAATTAGATTTTATTTGGAAAAAAGAGGAATGGTGCATGTATGTTCTTCCATTTGTCCCTTATAGGGAACCCTTGGATTCAAAATAACCATTCCTATTTCAATTATCCTAGTCTAAGGCTTCGAAATAAAGTCATCTAAAACACTCCCCCAAAACTTGTCAAAGTTTGGGTGATCTTGAAAATGACCCTAAAGTCTTTTTACTTTCATGCTTTACTTATTTATGCATCTTGGCTTGTGAGGGGGAATTCATCACCTCCCATAAGTTATTTAGGGAAGCTTTGACCTAAGGTTTCATCTCCCAGCATTGAATTTATTTGACTCTAAAAGAGTTACACATGGGATGTAGTGGCACTTTGGACATCACACTACACTGAGTGAATAGCAGGATGTAGTGGTTAGAAAAAGGACTAGACCTTTTTGCAACAAGTTGAGTGATACAAACCCAAAATCCATGATTTTATTTTGTATTGTTTGGCATGAAAGTCATTGTGAAATTTATTCCCCTAGATCATTTGAAAACTTGTTAGATTTTAGACAAATCCCTGCTTATCATGAAAGTATTGTTGGTGCAACATGCACCTCAAGGTCCATGTCATAGTACTATCATTTGAGAGAAGGGAGGTGTAAATATCCTACTATATAATGCATATTTAATTTTGGATGAACACTTAAAATCCTCTAAAATGATGTATATTGATAGATTCTAATAGTACCAAGCAACCTTCTCAGTTTAGGATCTAAAAATAGTTAATCAGTTGGTCTTGTCCTAGTTTAAAGTCTTATGTGGAGTCAAAACTTGGTGTAAACAAACAATCCCAAACCAAACACATGGTCCTCTTTTTTATTTGAACAAAGAAGTGTTATTCTACCCATGTGAGATCATCAATTTTCCTTGTTCAAAGTTCATCAAAATCTTGAGAGTTATGTCATCCACTTTAGCATAGTTATGCTACCCAATTGAGTCTAGACCTTTACCAAAGTTGTTTAAGTCCTTCACTTGTAATCTAAATTCAGAATTAAACCTTTACAAGTTCATAGGGTTGATGTGTTAGGTGGGTTCACCATTTTTTCTAAACTTGAGGGAACTTAGGTTTAATTTCTAATTTGGTTTGAAGGTCATTTAAGACTCATAATCATTGTCCTCACTTGATAGACTTAAGCATTTTGTGCTAAAAAATTACACTTTAAGTCGATACACCACAACATTTTGAGTCAAGAAAGGTAGTGTTATGCTGTCAAAATTGAGGAAAAATGTGTTTGCCTTAGAATTTTTTTGAATCAAACCTTTTTATCACACATTTTTGGGTAGTATAGCATCATTATGCTACTTATATCATTTTAAACATTATTTCATAGACCTTCTTACATAGATTTCCAAATTTGTTCTTACAAAATTAGATTGATGCAAGTTTACTTTTGATCCTTTGTCTAAAGCATAGTTATACTATTCACCTTTGTCTAGCTTGTTTGTCAAAAGAACCATGTCTAATACCACTATTTGTGAGAAAATAAATCATTACTAAAGTGCCTTTTGTTTCATACCTTATACCTAGTTGATCAAGTTCATGTCTAAGAATTGAATGCCTAGTGTTTGTTAGAAGTGTTTAAAATCCATTAGATTAAAGCTTTCATCTATTTTGAAAGTCTAGCTTTTGACATCATTTAGCTAAGAGTCCTAGCACATGCCTTGTTTGAGCCTAGATTTTGACGCCACATTTGGCCAAATGACCTAGCAACTTTTAAATTCTTAGATTAGACTTATTTGAAACACTTTGACCTTAAAGTTTGGTATCTTAATTTTTTGGTCCATTTACTTACTTATCTTTGTGTGAATAGTGAAATGTTAGATATTTTACACTAGCTTGTTTCCTCACAAATCTTTGCATAAACCTTTTGATCCTTTTAATAGATATAGAACAAGCTGAAGGCATCATTTGTTTTAAATTCTATCCTTTTTAGAGTTTGTATAACTCTTTGATCTTTTATCTCCAAGCATTGACTATGGATCCCAACATGTATTCATACACTTATAGTGGACTCATGTACAAATTAGGGATTAATAATGTAGTTACATAGGAAGAAATGGTACAAGACCCCTATGTGGATAACAATGCTTATCAGATGGATTCTTATCCCTCTTATAATACTCAATTAGGGGCACAAATCCAAGCTCCATTAGCTAACTATTTTATTAACACACCACCTTACATAGAATAAGACTAAGAATAAAATGTACAATACTTAGCTATAATACCCATGATGGATCACTTAGTACTTCAACAACCATATTCTACTAATTCAACATCCATGTATGATCCATTTTTGTTTGAGCAACATTTGTTAGAGAAAAAAGATGAGATTTTGGTTAGGGCCATAGAGGTAGGGGCTAGGTTTCTAATAGAATTCCCCCATGAAAATTTACCAAGTCTAGTAAGAGTCCCCCAAAATATCATTTTCAATCAAAAAGCTTTTTTTAGTAATCTTATGGCTCTAGTCCAAATAATGTACCAAAACCCCAATATATATAATCAAGGCAAAAACATCATGGAAGATCTCTTTAACCAAATGCAAATAGCATACCAAACCTAATTGAATTTAGCACATGATTTCAATCAAATGAACATGGTAAGTAAGCCTCTCATTAACCTAATTCCTTCAATAAGAGTGTTGATGGAATTAACTAGATAAGAAAATCTAATTTTTGACCCATTTGTATAAACCGCTTTGATAGATAACTTGATACATATGCCAATTATTGAAGAAGTGTCTTCATCTTCTACACTAAATAGTGAGCCAAATATAATGGATAATGTGAAAACAATGTCCAATCTTGATCAATGTGGTACTAATTCATAAAAAAATAGCCAACAACATGTGCTTATAGTTAATCCCATGAGAAAATCATCATACCAAAGAATAGGAGTTTCTATACCCTAGCCTCAATCAACGACTTCCTCAAATATACAACCTACAGGATTAGCTAATCAAACAATGGCTAATATTACACCTCAATAATAGAATGTGATGAATCCTACTCCCCCTCAACAAGTAGCGAGTAGTATTCCACAAAAACAAATACAACCTAGTATATCAATGAAACAAAGGATGAATACATTGCGACCTCAACTAGGGGAAACTAATATTCCACCTTGCAAGGTAATGATGAACATACCTTTTCAGTCATAGACTAATATTCTAGTCCAAAACCCAACAATGACTAGTCAGCAACATGTAAATATTAGTCAACAATAGATGCTAAATATATAACATGATTTCACTTCACCAAGATTCATGCAATAAAAAGGTCCCCATATTTATTAGGTATCTACTAGACAACCATTGGTTCAAATTGTGCCACAAATTTAGAGACAAGGTCTTGGTCCATAAGTTCCTACTCAACAACAACATTTGATTAGTTAGCAACATATCCCTTTTTAACCATAGTAGGCACAATATAATTATATCCCTCCACCCCAACCACAAAATCCACCAAGTCAAACCTTTATTGCCAACCCAAACCAGAATATCGCATAGCTAAATGTGCAATTTCAAGTACATCCCAATCCATGTATGCATATTCTGGGTCCATTCCACAACCAAAACAATCTACCCCAATAGGTTTCTCTATCATACCCTAGTCAAAGTATTCCACTTGTGACCTCCCAATCATTTATCCAAACCAACATTCTCCCTCAAACCAATATCCCTTCCAGTTTCCTATCCCAAGAATTGCAATAGATGAAGGATGTGATTGTTGCCATTCAGGTGGGGAAGCAAACTAAAAAGCTCAAATTGGATTACATATGTTCCTATCCATTCAATATATATTATTTGTAGATACCATTTACTCCAGAATATGAACCACCCAAATTTGATAAGTACAAAGGGAAAGGTGACCCTAAGGCCCATTCGACCAATTTTTTTGTCGCATGTAAACCAGTGGCATATACCTTTTATTGTTGTTTCCAAGGATCCTAGCTAGACAAGCCTTGGAGTGGTTTATAAAGTTCCCCAAGAATTTAGTAACAGAATTTGATGATCTTTATAATAAATTTGTGCAACACTTTTCTTATAATTTCGAGCATGAGATTTTAGTAGTAGACCTAACACAATCAAAGTAGAAAGCTGGCAAGAGTTTTTCAAATTATTTATAGTGATGGAGAACCCTTACAAGTTTTTTCACACATATTTTACCATATAAATAATTAGCTTCTATGTTTACTAAAAATTTGCATAGTGAGATAGCCTATCGTATGGAACTACAATGTGTACATACATTCAAAGAGATCATTAATAAATATTTATTGATCGAGAGGGCACTCATTAATAAAGGGGTCATCAAGCTTAATTCAACTAATCAAAATTAGGGTATCAATAATTTAAATGACCAAAATCTCATCCAAGCACAAGCATGATAACTAGCACAGACCAATAATCAAGAAAGACTAAAGTAATTCAACCAAAATAGGAATGTTGTGGGAAATGGAGTAACCAAATCTCATCATGTGCAAACTATGAAAACCTCATCTACACCACCTTTTTAGCTTAATCCTAACCAACAACCTCTCCAACCAATGCCACAAGTATAACAACCAAAACCTACACAAAAAATATAGTTGCCTTTAATATTGTAAACCCCTCCTTCTGGAAGAACTATTCCTACATGTCATGTCTTTAGTGACCTAGGAGAACCTATTGAGTTTGTATTTTGTAAGCTTACTAATGCTAATCTGATTAGTTGGCCCATACCAAAACATTATCCGTAAGGCATTCTTTATCTTGATTGGTACCATGAAAATAAATTCTGTGACTATCATCGAGTTAATGGGCATAATCTATGAAGATGCGTCCAAATCAAGCATTTAATCAAGAATATGTTGGAGAATGGAGAGATAAAATTGGATAATGGTGCTTCCACTTCCAATCAAAATCTTGGGATCTATAAAAACCCATTTCCTTAACATAACAATTAATATCAGTAGAATAATTACAACAACAATGACCAATACAATAGTAAAATCAATAGTATCAAAATCAAAGGCTGAACCAGTAGAATTAAAAAAATTAGCAGCAAAATCCATAATGATAAAACAATAGACAAAAATAGTGTTATAATGGTAACAACCAACAAACCTACCATGCAATTTCACATGAATACAATAGGGTTGTAGGTCATATTACAAGGGGTAGCATTAATACCATCTCCATTAATCCTAGACCAAGTACTAATCATCCTAGATCATTGTTAAACAACAATATTCAACCAAATCATATGGATAATCCTTATTTGAATTGGGAATGCATACAGGTACACTATCAAACTAGGACTCCCATTTTTAGATCTTGTAATGATAACTCATTCTTTCCACATGACCACATGCAAGTGCACTGGCAATCGAGACTTATCATATTTGGTCCCACACTATTTCCTACATCAGTTAGCAATAATGGTCTAGTATTTAATCCTGATTATGTAGTCACAACTTAGAGGTCACATATTACTATCTTGGGCACACAACCATCCACCAATTTTCCTATAATCCAACCAACTTTTCAACCTTAGAATAAACCATTCACTACTAATCAAGACAAATTTTTTGATATTTTGGAGTAATTGTAGAAGACACCAACACAAATTTCTATCTTAGATTTACTAAAAATATCAATAATCCACAAGAACATCTTGAATGAGTTATTGACCCAATCCACTATTTATATTGACATATCCCCTAATAAATTTAAATCTTTGGATGGACACCTAGCTCCAACCCAACAAGTCACATTCAACCAAAGTGATATGTCTTCCCTTGGCCCACTTTATAATAACCCATTGTACATAGAAGTTTGTATCAAATGACATAAAGTTAAACATGTCCTTATTGATAATAGATCTATCCTCAGCATATTGTCTCTTAAGCTCATCAAGCTTTTTGGGTACACAATGATATATCTCCAGCCATAAACAATAAATATGAAAGCTTATGATAATCAGGAAAGAAAATCATAAGGCACCATTAGTTTTCTAGTTATCATTGGGCATTTGACCCATGATACACTTTACCATGTGTTGGATCTTGAGTTATCATACATGCTTCTAGGTAGGTCTTAGTTACATGAGATTCATGTAGTCCCATCAACACTAAACTAATGTATCAAGTTTTCCTACTCAGGGATGGAAGTGAATATTTTAGGAGATTTACATCCATATGAGCACTTAAAGCATCTTGAGGTTGAGTTTCAAGGCTATAATTATCAGTATGGTATGAATCTAAGTTATAAGTTGGATAAAGGAAAATCTATACTTATTGATCCTTCATCAAATAATTACATAGATCCTAATACCTTGGATTCCCTTTCCCACATGTTGCCTCCTGAAGTTTTTAATCATTTCACTATTTTAGATCATGGACTAGGAGAATATGTGACCCATGATACATTTTATATTTCCAATATTACTCAAAATCCAAAAATCTTTGGGTGACCTAAGGTCATTCCATATATGCATTAGCAATGAAAGAAAAAAGATAAGGGACCTATCACATTTGTACCAGCATCTGGCCTAGGACCTAACCCTTTTAAAGGGAATGAATCATGGTTATATAATGATGACTAAGATGATTGTTACAAAAATGCAAAGTATCTTATTCCCAATAAAATCATGGAGCATCACAATTATGAAGGAAGAGGCCTCAAACTAAATCAACAAGGAACCATCACGAATTTTTTTATGACTTAGTATGAAAGACCTTATGGACTTATATTTAAACTGCCTGAGGGTGACCCCACATATCTTATTCAAACTCCATCACTAATGACTAGTGATGATGATACCGATAGTGAATTAGAGTTTGTCATAGCCTCACTTTTGATGACCTAGCTAAAACCAATTTTTTGATAACAATGTCATTTGTACCCTTACTCAAACTATTCATTGCAATCCATTGCCATTATATTATCCCCAACTAATAGATTATGACCAACAAGAATCCAATCTACTGATTTATGAGTTTTGGAATGATGAGGCGTTCTATGATTTCTTAGGCCTTAGAGACAATGTTTAATTGGGATATCACAAATCAGGTTTCTCAATCACATTAGATCATGTAGCCTATTTTGGAGAATGAGTGAACACCATTAGCCAAAAACAAATAAATAAAACATTAAGGTCCCAAAGTGAAAACCTCTTTGAGGTACTTTTTGACCAAGGAAAAAGTAAATATAAAGGCTAGTCTAGTGGTGAAAATCTTTTTTAGGCACCATTAGATGGGGGTGTTCATTCTTCTTCGAATTCAGACCAGGAGACCACCAATGGTGAACTTGCCTATAGATCTGAGTTCAATTTTGAGAAACAATAAGTATTTGATCAAATTATTCAAGAATTTCTAATTGTTTTTGTTAAATGGCAAAATCTTCCATTAGGAGACTTAGATTCATCATGCCTAGGAGAAGTTGAAGAGCAAGTCCTAATGGAGGACCCTGACATAGTCTAATAGTTTAAGTCACTACCTACTATTCTAGAGGATGGTTCAACCCTTCTAGTCAAAGATATAATGGAGGTAAATATCAGGACTTCATTAGACCTAAAATGGATAAAGTTAGGATCATCTCTCAATGAGGAGGAATGCGACATCTTTGCATCTCTATTGAGAGAGTTTATGGATATTTTTGCATGGGCCTATTCTGACATACCAGGTTTAGACCCCGCCCTGGTTCTACACCACCTTGTGGTTAATTCCAATGCTAAATCAGTAAAATAAAAGCTCTATAAGATGTATCCTCACATTATTGTATTGGTAAAGAAAGAGTTAGAAAAAATTTAGAAGTAGGATGTATCTGATTTATTGACTACTTTGATTAGATCTCTAACGTAGTACCTATTAGCAAAACGCTTGAAGGAATCAAAATTTGTACTAATTTTCAAGACATCAACAAAAATTGTCCTAAAGATGATTTTCCATTTCCTAATATTGACATGATCATCGACTCCATGGTAGGTTATGAAATTATTTTACTCATGGATGGCTTTTCAGGATATAATCAGATCAACATAGCACCAAAAGATCATCATAAAATATCGATCACTACTCCATGGAGAAAATTTTGCTATCAAGTGACATTATTTGACATTAATAATGTAGGATCCACATTTCAAAGAGCCATGACTATCATATTTCATGATATGATGCATGATATTGTTGAAGACAATATCGATGAAATATTGGGAAACTCTAAGACTAGGGTTGAACATACAACAATGTTGCATAAGATATTTGAAAGACTATGAGAGTACAAAGTCAAACTCAATCCAAAGAAATGTGTTTTTGGTGTAACTTCAAGAAAATTACTTAGCTTCATCATGTCTCGTAGAGGTATTGAATTTGATCCAGCTACAGTCCATGCTATAACCGAGATGCCACCACTAACCAGTTTAAAGTAACTTCATAATTTGTAGGGTAAAATCCAATCAATATAGCACTTCATCTCTGAATTAGTAGATAAGTGTCATCTATTTACACATCTTTTAAATAAATGAGTTGCATTTCACTGGGATGATCACTGCCAAACAACTTTTCAATAGCTCAAAGATTATCTTATCAATCTACCTATTTTATTACCTCCTATTCTAGGAAAACCATTCTTGTTATACCTATCAACTATTGATCAAGCCTTGGGGGAACTCTTGGCTCAACATGATGGCAATGGAAAGGAACTTGCTATATACTACTTAATCCATACCTTGGTTACATATGAACATAACTTTGCACCAGTTGAAAAAGATTGCCTAGCCATGGTTTTTGTAGCTAAAAAACTATGATCATTTCAAAAGTAGATCCACTCAAGTATCTACTATCTAAACTAACTTTGAAAGGTAGAATGGCTAAATGAATCATGTTTCTTAGTGAGTTTGACATAGAGTATGTCAATTAAAAATGAATCAAGGGACAAGTTCTTGTAGATCAACTTGTTGAAGCACCTGTCACAAACACCTAGCCACTCACATTTCAATTTCTTGATGAATCCATCATGACCATCATGGACACACCCCTTGAAAGAAGCCCTAAAATATATACTTTGATGGTTCATTCATTGTACATAAATCAGGGGTAGGCCTATTTTTTATTACATCATAGGGGGATTTAATCCCTAAATCATTTAGAATTAGCTTTCCTTGTACAAAAAACATGGCTGAGTATGAAGGACTTGTTGCAGGACTTTGACAAGTAGTACAAGAGATGCTCCTTCAGTTTTCTCCTTCAATTCCTTAGAAAACCCACGATAGTAGGTAGGGGCCGAATGGCTACAACTTCACTATTATCACTCAAAAATTATTACACCCTTTAGAATTTATAATATATCAAGTTTCCAATTCTCAGGTTCCTTTAAAAGGAAAGAGAAGAATATACGCTTGATTAGGCTTCTAGATTTCTAAGGCTTAAATTTTTTTTGATGATCAATACTAGTAGAGAAGACTTATTTATAGAAATTGGGAGGTCCTGCTTGGAATCTTTGCCAAGGTGGTGTATGTCCCATCATGCTTTATAGCACAAAATATAGTTTCAGTGATATAATGTTAGACATGTTAGATGAGGACGTCTGGCTTGGTGGGTCCAACATAGATTCTGCTTCAGTGAGTAGATCATCTTCACTGATCAGTTGAAAAAGACACCTTAGCTAGAATGTACTAGAAATATGCCAATGTTGGGGTCCAACATCACATGCATGATAGCGTGGGTTGATGTAGAAATAATATTCCCATTCTAGCTATGAGTGACTAATTATATGCACTACAGTGTCCTAATCATGATCTTCTTCTTCATGAATATGATGTGGCCTATATTTTGCAATCCATCTATAAAGATGCTCATTGTGAGATGATCTTATCTTAATTCTCCATGTCCATAAAGGATGCTTTATGAGTTTAGTAAACTGATTAAAAAATAATTCACTATTTAGTCATTCGATAGTGATTACACCTAGACTCATATGTTGGTCTACCTGTATAGAGGCTACAAAAGACATCTGTAGATCTAATCCTACATCATAAGAAATCTAGGTATAATGAGGATGAAACCCTTCTCTCAGAATCTATTCTTGGACAAGAATATTCAAGGAATTAAATGCTTGATTATAGATTCTAGTTAAATTAAAGCCAGGATAGGGTTGATGCATTAAAGTTGCTGGTGGATTTCTATTGCACCAATTTGTTGTGATGTTGTCAGTGTCTTTTATGTGCCCAACAAAGAAATTAAACTGATTGAAAAAAGCCTGCCATCTAACATTTTTACCATGACCATCTTTTTGACCATGATCTTTTTCTCTAAAGGTCAAAAATCTAGTATAGACAATTTTTACAATAAAATGTGGCAGATTAAGAATTTTTAGCATAAATTTCTCGAGACATTTATTCACAGAATAAATATTTTTTTCAAAAGAGATCCATTATAAGACATCTACATTTGATAATCCACTAGATAATTCACACATGAATTCTTTATTGTCATATTTACAAACAAGCATTCCTCCCCATGCAATATCAAAGGCATCAGTGTAAACCAAAAACTAGTCAGATTTTAGGATGTGTAATTCTAGAAGCAATGATACCTTAGCTTTTATTTTTTGAATAGCAACTGTGTGTTCATTCTTCCATTGAAATGCTTTCTTCTTCTGGAGAATTTCTTGGAGGATGAACCTATCTTTATTAGTGTAGGTTTTTATTTTTTCCTATTTTTTAATTAGGGAAATTGTATTTCTTATGCTTACATGGAGTTTTCCTACATTTGTGGGATAGGCTAGCTTATGTGGAGATGTGTGTCATAAATGTGTCATAGGTGTCATAACAATGTCATAAGTAACTCCCTTGATGGGAGTTACTTCTCTATTCTTAGCACCTTGTCACCACCTTTCATGGAGGAGTTACAGTCTATTCTTGGGGTGCCTTGTCTACCTTTTGTGGAGGAGTTATGTACTCTCCTATTTGTATTCATCACTTTGGCCATCTCATGTTAATCATATTTTGGTTTTCTCCATTTTGTCTTGTGTAATTTAGCTTCTTGTATAATTTAAAATTGCTTTAGCATCTATGTGGTGTGCACTTGCTTCATCTCATGTGATCACGTCTCCATTGCATTCACATTATCCAAATTCTAGTAATAACTCTGATATGGTATTAGAGCAAACCCAATAATCATGTGTCTGGTTATGCTATTAGTTTATTTTGAAATCAAGAAGAGTGGAGTTCTCTTTATTTTTTTATTTCTATATCTGATCTAAAATTAAAAAAAAACTTTCAATATCATTTTTGGTATCTTTTCCTTGGGATCCTTGGCCTTTGGGTGTCTTGGCTTTCTTCACTTGAGGTATTGGTTTTGCTTCAGCTCAGGCACCATTGTTGTGTGTAAGGAGCAGAGGGAGAAGCAACACTCAGCAATAATCTAGGCATAACACTCAGCAATAGTCTAGGCACAACCACACCAAGCTTCTGTAACTTGCACTAAGCTTCTGGAACTCCATGCCAAGCAACAACAGCATCCTTCTAGCCACACCATCAGGTCGTATGATGTCCAGTGTGTAGGTCTGCAAGTTTTTTTTGCAAGCAAATTCAGAACTGTGCCCTTTTTTGGGGCGCCACTACCTGCTTTCTTTTTGTTGTCTAGAAATTAGATGTGCACCCTTATTTTTTTGTGAGAATATTCTACCACATCTATTTTTCATTTGTTTTTTTTGCCAGCAATTTTCTTTAAAATGGCACTCCCTTTTTAGTTTCCAATGCCCATGTGGTGGTCCCTCTCTCTCTCTTGCTGTTTGATTGATAATTCTGCTATTGTCCAGTAATTTTTTTAATATTCATAAGTCATTAATTTGATTTTTTGAATTAAAGACAAATTGGAAATTAACATTAAAAAAAAAAAACAGTTTAGAGGTTTCTAAAAAAACTTGTATCTTCAACCTATGAAGACGAAGGGTGAGGCCCGAGTTGGCAGGAGGCCAATTCCCCCTCACACAAACCTCCTTTGGATTCCTCATTCCATGCCGAATCCAATGAGTGGTTGGAAGGCTACTATCTCTCTCAAAACAGGCATTTTTTTAATGTTTTAGTGCTTTTTTTTACAAAAACACTAGTTTAAGAGAAAATTGAACCTTTAATATCTTGCAAACGGTAACTTGGATTTGGGTGCCATTTTTTGCAAAAGTGTTTATAATTTAATTTTCCATAATGTAGGCTTGTTATTTATCAAAAATTAACTAGTTTATAAAGTACCTAAAATTTGGGTCTCCCAAGACGCATTTTCGGCTCAGTCCAACGTCCAATTTGCTTAAGTCTTGCATTGATTACTCTAAGACGCATTCTCGGCTGAGCCCAACATATTTTTAGCATGCACTTTCATATTTTGGGGGGGGGGCTCAATATTTATGGGGGGTGTGATTGATTTTCACAACTTGCAAATCTTTGCTTTCATTTTCCTTTTTGCATAATGTCACAACTTACAATCAACACAACTTCACCTAAATTTAGGTTAAAATAGATTGTTTTCAACTTAAACCCCTAACACTATTCAACTATCATGAATGGAAGGTTAAAATGTGAATCATTCTTAGAAGCAAAGGGTTGTATAGGATCACCATGGGTATGAAGTAGAACCCAACACTGATGCTGAAAAGGTCAAGTGGTACAACTGTAGTGATGAAGCCTATGGATTACTGAGATTTTCTATGTCTCCAGCACTTCTCTTCCATTTAGAATCCTCCAAGACTCTCAAAGACATATGGGACACCTTAGAACTCTTATTTGGGAAGCTTGATAAGATGAGAGGTCATGAGCTCGAAAATGAACTCATAAGTCTAAGTCTTAGCAACTTTGACACCCTACAGGACTTCTTCACTAAGTTTAATGCCCTTATATTGTAATTGAAAGAATTTGGGATAGAGAAGAAGGATGATCAACTCATCCTTTCTATTCTCACAAATTTAGGTCTAAGCTATTCAGTCTTTGTCTCCACTTTCCATGCCACAAAAAGTGCCCTTGGCACTACATGGAAAATGCCTTCTTTGGATTCATTCATTGCCAACATGACTAGAGAGCAAGATAAGATAACTCAAATGGGCACAATGAATTCTACTCAACCCCAAGGTTTGATAGCTGGAAATGGTAAGGATAAGACTTCAACAAAGGAGAAGAGGAAAAAGAACAAGGACTAGGAGAAGAAGAAAGAGAACAACAATCCTGCCAAAAACAACACCGAGTCTTCCTTTTCCAATGCTAAACCTAAGAAGGAGAAGGTTAAGTGTACTTATTGTAAAAAGATAGGGCATGATGAACACAAATGCATGAAGAAAAAAATAGATCACCTAACTCATCTTCTAGAGAAGCACAACATAGGTGTTTTTGAGCCCATCAAGCAGAATTCATCTACCCAAGATTCTACCGAGGCAAAAGGCAAGGGTAAGGAGAAAGAAAAGGGCAAGGCCCTTGTAGCTACTATACTTTCTACAACATCATGGGTCATTGATTTGAGTGCTTCTCACCACATGGGCTCTTGACTAGTTGAGTTTTCATCTTTAGAGCCTTGTAGCATGACTTCAATTAGTTTGGGTGATGACACATCAATTTCTATTGCAGGGAGAGGGTCAGTTGAAATGGAAGGAGGAACATTCAATAATGTTCTAAGCATTCTTTCTCTTTCAACCAATCTCTTATCAGTGTACCAAATCACTCACATTGGTTAGGGCATGAGAGTTAAGTTTTCATTAGATTCAGTGGCTATCAGGTAGTTGCATAGTGATACTACAGTGGCAGTGGGTAGGGTAGATCACCAAGCCAGGTTATACACCTCACATTCTGCACCTAATGCTTCTCCAACAACATTACTAACTCATTCAGATGGAGTTAGCAAATTGTGGCATGAGCGGTTTGGCCACCTTAACTACCACTACCTTGAGCAATTTTGTAAACATGACATGGTCATTAGCTTGCCTCGTGTCCAATTCTCAATAAGACTTTGTGAGGGGTTCTCCCTTGGGAAGCATCTCGAAGCAAAATTTGACAAAGGCAAAGCTTGGAGGGCTTCACAACCTTTGGAGTTAGTCTATAGTGATGTATCAGGACCCTTTCCCATACCATCTTTCACAAGGGCTAAGTACATCCTCACTTTTATTGATGATTTCTCTAGGTACACTTGGATATATTTTCTCAAAAAAAAGTCTGAAGTATTTGAAAATTTTCTAGACTTCAAAGCTCTTGTTGAGAAATAGAGTGAGAAATCCATCAAGGTTCTTCGAATTGATAATGGAGGGGAGTATGTCAGCATCAGGTTTGAGTAGTTTTACACCATAAAGGGGATTGATTTATAGCACACAATCACTTACAGTCCTTCACAGAATGGGGTTGTTGAACACAAAAATAGGTTCTTAAAAGAGATGGATAGCTATATGATTCACTCCAAATTTTTAGCACCATAGTACTGGGCTGAAGCCATCAATTGTGCTTGCTACATTCAAAACAATGTTCCTCACAAAGCTTTGAAAGGGATAACACCCTTTGAAGCTTGGCATAAAAAGAAACTTGATGTTGAGGACCTTATGGTTTTTAGATCCCCAGCCATGGCCCGCATTTTGAAGAAGAAATGCAAAGCTATGGAACATTAGTCCAATCCTTTCATCTTTGTAGGATATCTGAATGGTATTAATGGGTATCGCCTTCTAGATCCAGTCACTCATGAGTTTTTCATTGAGAGAAGTGTCCACTTTCAGGAGAGTCCTAGAGACTCAACACTTGGCACTTCTTCTACCTCATCGAATCCACTTCTTCATGATGATTCCTTGTCAGATTCAGATCAATCACAATATGTTCTTGAGCCAGAGACATCTTCTTCTTCTTTGAGTTTAGACAGTGAGGATAGTGATGTAGGGTCATCCACCTCTAGTCAGTCAAAGGATGAGGAGTTAACACCTAACTCACCCACTTTTAGGCCACTTTGGGCTAGATAGACACTTGAGAGTGCTGAAACTTGGGCAAGAGATCCCGCAGATGACAGACATACTAGGGGGATTTTTAGAGAGATCCACATTCCTTCTTTGCTTCTGTTTTAGATCCACAAAATTTTTAAGAGGCATCTAGGTTACCTAAGTGGGATAGTGTTATGGAGGAAGAATATTCTTCCTTAATCAAAAATCACACTTGGGATTTGACTTCACTTCCTAAGAGAAGAAAGATGGTTCTATGTAGGTGGATATATTGGACCAAGTTTGTAGTAGATGAGTCGGTTGATAAGTACAAGGTGCGATTGGTCACCAAAGGTTTCTCATAGGTGGTAGGCATTGACTACTCAGAGACCTTTGCACCCATTGCAAATATGACTTCTATCTGACTCATCTTGGCTATTGCCATAGCACATGGTTGGGATGTGCACTAGATGGATGTGAAGAGTGCTTTTCTTCACAAAGACCTAGAGGAGGAGATCTACATGGAGCAGCCACTAGGATTTATTTAGGATTATTCCTTAGTATTCAGACTTAGTAAATCTATCTATGGCCTCAAAAAGGCCCCTCAGGCTTGGTATGCCAAGATGGATTCCTTCCTTCTCACAGCGGGTTTCACTAGGTACCATTCTGACCCCAATGTCTACTTCTTATGGCAAGATGATTCACTCTTGATTTTGGTTCTATATGTTGATGACCTTTTGATCACCAGGAGTTCTTCATCAGCTATTGTAGTGGTGAAGGCATCTCTCTAGGATAGATTTGACATGACAGACTTGGATTTAGAAAACTACTTCCTTGGCATTGAGATCTCACAATCATATTTAGGGATTTCTCTTACATAGCCTAAGTATGCTCTTGACTTATTGGCTTGGTTTCACATGGTTGATTGCAAGCCATCTCTAACTCCCTTTCTATTAGGAGTCAAGATTGAGGCTGATTGTTCTTCACCATTGGTTGATGCCACTCAGTATCGACAACTTGTTGGTAGTCTCATCTACTTAACTCACACCAGGCCCAACATATCATATATAGTGGGACTTGTCTCTAGATTCATGCAAGAACCTCATGAGCTACATTAGAAATCAGCTAAGAGGATCTTACATTACTTATAGGGTTCACATAGATATGGGATTCATTACAGATTTGGCATAGAGGTTGACTTGGTTAGATATACAGATTCATACTAGGCTGGCAATTCACAGACTTGCAAGTCCACTTTTTATTGCAATTTCTCTCTAGGTTTTGGTCGTATCAGTTGGTCTAGCAAGAAGTAGAATGCTATTGATATATCATCCACAGAGGTAGAGTACAGGGGAGCTGTTAATAGAGCTACTGAGGCTATTTGGCTTCAGGGGATTCTTTTTGAGTTTGGCATTCCTATCAGGCAGCCCACCATCATTTATTGTGATAACCAGAGTACCATTCAGATTTACAAGAATCTAGTTCAGCACTAGCGAACCAAGCACATAGAGATTCACATGCATTTAATTTTGGAGCTTATTCATAGTCAAGTCATTGACTTGATATTTTGCCAATCTTTGGAGTAGGTTGCAGACATCT
Source organism: Torreya grandis (assembly GCA_037957365.1). NCBI lineage: Eukaryota > Viridiplantae > Streptophyta > Pinopsida > Cupressales > Taxaceae > Torreya > Torreya grandis. The sequence continues at coordinate 1,439,216 of JARHVA010001337.1, read as the reverse complement.
TCACTAAACCTTTCATCGAGAGCAAGTTCATTCATCTCCAAGCTCTTCTTGGGGTGTAGTCTACATCTACAGCAACATCATCTTCAGGGGGCCACTAGCCTCTTATTTCTTTTCTATCTCTCTTTTGGGGGGGGAGTTTTTTCCTATGAGTTTTCTACTTTTCTCTATCTTATGGGAGATTGCATTTATACATGGATACCTCATCAGGCCTAGTTGCTAGGACCCATTTTATATTTCCACACTGCCCACCTAAGCTGCACTTACGGGGGGGTATTAGTGTAAGTTTTTATTTTTCCCTATTTTTTAATTAGGGAAATTGTATTTCTTATGCTTACATGGAGTTTTCCTAAATTTGTGGGATAAGCTAGCTTATGTGGAGGTGTGTGTCATAGATGTGTCATAGGTGTCATAAGAATGTCATAAGTAACTCCCTTAATGGGAGTTACTTCTCGATTCTTAGCACCTTATCACCACCTTTCATGGAGGAGTTACAGTCTATTCTTGGGGTGCCTTGTCCACCTTTTGTGGAGGAGTTACTTACTCTCCTATTTGTATTCCTCACTTTGGCCATTTCATGTTAATCAAATTTTGGTTTTCTCCATTTTGTCTTGTGCAATTTAGCTTCTTGTATAATTTCAAATTGCTTTAGCATCTATGTGGTGTGCACTTGCTTCATCTCATGTGATCACATCTCCATTGCATTCACATTATCTAGATTCTGGCAACAACTCTAATAGTCTTCACCAGAGTTTGGATAAAAGTTATTCAAATAATTTAATAGTCTCAAAAATGCTTGAAGCTTTGGTTTATCAAGCTTATCAGGAAAATTGATAACCTTTTCTTTTATATGCGACTAGACTTGCAATTTTGAATCTTGGATAATCATTCCAAGAAAATTACATTCTATTTTACAAAGCTAGATCTTTGTATAGGACATAACTATTCTTATAGTCTCTTCCAACTCTAAAAACTTCAAAAGATGGGAGTAATGATTAGAAAGAGAATTAATGAAAACTAATATATCATCTATGTAAACACATAGGAAATCTAAAATGTCTCTAAATATTATATCCATATGAGCCTGGTAAAATGTTGGGGCATTTATTAGACCAAATGACATAATAGTCCACTAAAAATGGCCAAAAGGACAACTGAATCATTGAGAATCTAAGATCCATAAGTTCCTTCGAGTTCAGATTCATTGAGAATATACACTGTAGAAGTTTCTTGGGATTTTCCAAATTCCATTTTTTAGAGGTTAAGATCTGGACAGTAAGAAATTTATGGAAAGGGGATAAAGTTATAGAGATTAAAGGGCCTATGACAAAATGGCTATAACTAATTTTAGATTTTGGCAATAGAGATCATTCAGTTGTCTTTTTGGCCATTTTTAGTGGACTATTATGCCATTTGGTCTAATGAATACCCCAACATTTTACCAGGTTCACATGGATACAATTTTTAGAGACACTTCAGATTTCCTATGTGTTTATATAGATGATATATTAGTTTTCAGTAATTTCCTTTCTGATCATTACTCCCATCTTTTGAAGTTTTCAGAGCTGGCAGAGACTATAGGAATAGTTCTATTTGATACAAAGATCCAGCTTTGTAAAACAAAATGTAATTTTCTTGGAATGATTATTCAATTTTCAAAATTGCAAGTCCAGCTACATATCAAAGAAAAGGTTATCATTTTTCTTTAGAATCTTGATATACCAAATCTTCAAGCATTTTTAGGACTGTTAAATTATTTGAATAACTTTTATCCTAACTCTGGTGAAGATAGGTTCATCCTCTAAGAACTTCTCCAAAAGAAGAAAGCATTTCAATGGAAGGATGAACACACTATTTCTATTCAAAAAATAAAAGATAAGGTATCTTTGCTTCTAGAATTACACATCCGAAAATTTGACAAGTTTTTGTTTACACTGATGCCTCTGATATTGCATGGGGAGGAATGCTTGTTTGTAAATATGAAAATAAAGAATTCATGTGTTAATTCTAAAGTGGAGTATTCAGTGCAGATGTCTTGAAATGGATCTCTTTTGACAAAGAGATTTATTCTGTGAAGAAATGTCTCAAGAAATTTATGCTAAAATTTTTTCATCTGCCACATTTTATTGTAAAAACCAACTGTACTCGATTTTTTACCTTTAGAGAAAAATATCATGGTTGAAAGATGGTCATGATAAATATGTTAGATGGTAGGATTTTTTCAATCAGTTTAATTTCTCTATTGAGCACATAAAAGGCATTGACAACATCATAGTAGATTGACTCAATAGAAATCCACCAACTTTAATGCATCAACCCTATCCTAGCTTTAACTTAACCAGAATCTATAATCAAGGGTTTACTTCCTTGAATATTCTTGTCCAAAAATAGATTTTGAGAAAAGGGTTACATCCTCGTTATACCCAAATTTCTTATGCTGTAGGATTAGATCTACAGATATCTTTTGTAGCCTCTATATAGGCAGACCACCATAAGAGTATAGGTGTAATCACAATTGAATGACTGAATAGTGAATTACTATTTCATCAATTTACTGAAATCATAAAGAATCCTTTATGGACATGGTGAATTAAGATAAGATCATCTCATAATGAGCATCTTTATAGATGGATTGAAAAATATGGGCCACACCATATTCATGAAGATGAATATCATGATCAGGACATCGTAGTACATATAATTATTCATTGATAGTTGGAATGGGAATCTTATTTCTACATCAACCCATGTTGTCATGCATGTAATTCAGGACCCCAACATTGGCATCTTTCTAGTACATTCTAGCTAAGGTGTCTTTTTTAGCAAATTAGTGAAGATGATCTACTCACTAAAGTGAAAGCTATGTTGGACCCACCAAGCCAGACATCCTCATCTAGTGCATCTAACATTATATCACTATAGCTAACTTTTGTGTTGTAAAGCATGATGGGATAGACATCACCTTGGCAAAGATTCCAAGTAGGACCTCCCAATTGCTATAAATAAGGCTTCTCTACCAGTATTGATCATCAAAAAAATTATAAGCCTTAGAAATCTATTAGCCTAATCAATCGTATGCTCTTCTCTTGCATTTTGAAGGAACTTGAGAGTCAAAAACTTGATATATTATAAATTCTAAAGAGTTTAATAATTTTTGAGTGATAATAGTGAAGCCATACCCATTCGGCCCCTGCTTACTGTCATGGGTTTTCTAAGGAATTGAAGGAGCAAACTGAAGGAGCATCTTCTAAAGATAAAAGAATGGCATCAGAGTGGAATATATCTCATCTTCAAGTTTATGTTTATTCTCATTTAATCATTAATCAGATCATAGATCATTTTTAGACCAAAGATGACAAGTTGGTTCCATATAAATCCATGGTTGACACTCTTTAAAAAAAATTGCTAACATTTAGTTTGAGCACATATCAATGGCTAGTAAAAAAACTATAGATGCCATGGCTACTATTGGCTCACTAATTTGAAAAATAGATAAAGCTAGAGAGCATCAGTTCCTTACCAAAAAATTATCAACACTAACTCATGAACCATTAACTGTTGCCATGATTTGTAAGATTTTTGGTCCTAATTCTATCTGGTACTTAGACCTTTACAAATGCCTTCATGACCAAGGTTTGCCATGTAACCTATCTCAAAAATAAACCAAAGTTTTCATTCCTCATTCCACTTATTATACTTTACTTAGATCCACTCTTTACCATTGTAGTTTTGATGGAACTCTACTTCATTGTTTAACTTTGACAAAGTCTATGCTAGCATTAAGAGAAGTTCATGAAAGAGTATGTGGATCCCATTCTATTGGGGTAGTCCTATCCAAAAATATCTTATGTACTGGATATTATTAACCCACAATAGACATAGATGCCACTACATATGTAAAGAAATGTGACAAATGTCAATGGCATGCTAATTTGATTCATGCCCTAGCAAAAACTCTAAAATTGATGTTGACACCATGGCCATTTTCTACATGGGGACTTAACCCATTGAGAAGATTAACCCCACTTCATCTAATGGCCATAAATATATCCTTACCACCATTGAATATTTCACTAAGTGGGCTGAATTTATACCCCTCACTTATGTGACTGGAAAGAAAATTTATAAATTCATCTTCAACCATCTCATTTGCCACTACGATATCCCCTCTGACATTATATTCAATAATGGAGGATCATTCAAGAACAAATATGTATACTACAACATCACACAACACTTTTTTACAGTGTATTACCCTCAAAGTAATGGCTAAGCTGAGGCATCCAACAAAACCATTATCAACATTCTCAAAAATATTATCAATGATGTCGATCATGATTAGTACCTCTAGATATTCCTTACCCTTTGGGCATACCATACCAATCATCATACCCCCACAAGAGTGAATCCATACTCAATTATTTATGGTACTGAAGCCATCCTTCCCATTGAGGTCGAATTGCCTTCACTACACATCTCTTTTAAGTATGTCCTAGATGATCATGACTATCTAGTAGCTCACTTGCAAGAGCTATATCTACTTGATGAAAAACACACAACCATGCTCAACAATCTTCAAGCATACTAGAATAGACTCAAAGGCCACTATAATTGGTGTGTGAAGTATCAAACATTTGAACTTGGTGATCTTGTTCTTGAAAAATATCACAACTGAGAAGAAACATAAAGGGAAATTCAAACCAAACTAGATAGTGCCTTTTGTCATCATTGTATATTATGGATCATGAGCATACAGGCTTGCCACATTAGATGGTAATGAACTTCTAGAGCCAATAAATATTATTCATCTCAAGCAATACTATGCTTGAGTGCTAAGGTGTATTATCTATAAGGACCATTTTAGTTATGCCTTTTTGTCACTATTATTCCTTGTACACATACCATTCTTATTCATCTTCTTTTCCATATCTAATTTTTTCTTTCGACCTATCAGCCCAATGTGTTATAAAAACATAGCCCATTTGACCTTGGTTTTTGTCATTCATTACACAATTTTAGCATCAAGGTATCTAATCAGTTCATTAGTTTGTTCAAGAACTTTAGATAGAGATCATATTTTTAGATAGTGTGATAGAATATTCAATAGTTGCATCCTTCATTTGTTATTCCTTTTTACCATCAATCTAGCTACTAATTATAACTGCCTATGGGTAAATTAGTACCTTTGACCTCTGTCATTGTGTCCTAGTTATAACCGCCTATGGGAAAACTAGGGTTAACACTAAACCTTGATGTACCAACTTACCACTTCCTATACCATGTTGTGCTTTTCTACTAACTATGCCTATTTTATTTAAATTGGATACCACACTAGTCAAATTCCACCACACCAATGGCAAAACTATAGTGACTTGAGGTCCTAGTATGGAACTATGTAGGCAGTGTTTGAAACTTATTAAGGTTAGCTCAGTCACCCTTTTCCCCACATTCTCATCATTTTGTGAGCAAATTTAGTTTAAACACTCTCACCATTTTATGATCTTGAACCATTTAGTGTCTCATCATTCTCAATTTAGTTGTGACACTCCAAAATGCTTCCAAAAACATTTGAAAAATTGTTAGAAAAGAACAAAAATATTGACCACTTCTTTGCCTTAAAGATTCTAGGAACCCTTACTAAGCTACAAGCAAATCACTTGTCATTTAGTTTCCCCATCCTTCTTGGCCTTTTTCTCTCACACACTTGCCAATTTTCAAGATCATTCTATTTGTTCTCATTAGTTATCACATTCTTTCCATTCCTTAGGAGAACTACATTTAGCCTAAAGTTTTTTATTAGATATTACATCCATGGAACTATGTAGGCAACATCCACTTTCCTAGTGCTTATGAAGACACCTCAGCTACCCCCTTCCTTTTCTTTTATTCCCCCATTTTTGTTTTTTTGTTAAGTTATCACCTATTTTCTAGGGGCAATGTTCGTAGGATTGTTATTACATTATTTTTTTGTTATTTTTGCTTATTTTATTTGTTTGTCTACCTATTTTTTTGCTTTCAACACTATTTCCTTGATTTATTTTATGTGTGCTCATTGGGTGATTCCTTGCCCACACTTACACTTGAATCCATCCATATTCATATGTTTACATTGTCATCATGGTTTCTATCATTGGTGCATTGTTTTCTATTAAATATTGGATTATGGGAGTCATTCCTTATGCATATCTTGGCCAATTATTTATGGTGTTCCATCATAAAGCCTACGATCACATGCTACAACAAACATTAGCTTCAAGAAGTCTATTCAGTAATGGTGACATCTCTTTGGCATTGACATCCTGATTCCACTCCCAATAATATCCTAAATAAAGTAATTAACTACAAAATAATTTTAACCTTTATTAGTTTGAATGATCATCTCCCTACTAGTAGGTTGTTCCAATTCATCATTACCCTTTGTGTTAATTTATCATCATCTTCGGCCAAGTTTATCTTGTTTTCCATAATTGAGGTCTAATGATTATAACTACCTATAGGCAAATCATTGTACATCATCCCACCTACATTTATCAATGATTATAACCACCTTTGGGAAAATCATTGTGTTATCACCACTTTAATTTTTCTACCTATACAGGGGCTGTTATTATATTGTTTATCTATCCTAACTAGGGCATTTCCATCTTCTAAATGATTATAACCACCTTTGGGCAAATCATTGTGTTATCATACCACATTGCCACTATCGAGGTATAATGCTTATAACTACCTTTAGGCAAACCATTATGCATCATCCCACTTGCATTCTCAATGATTTTGACTAATTTTTCAATATTATTATGTTTTCATCCCATCATCTTTCCTTTCTTTGGTCCCCTTGTTTTGTTTCTTTCTTTTTGAGGGACCATTTGCCAACCTCCTTGTGCCAACCATTCCGTCAAAGGGGCATCATACAGTTAGTTTATCATCATTGTAGTTATAGGCATGTAGGACATTTTCATTCTTTGATAAGATGTTACTATGCTTATAGCTTGCAATCCCTTCCCAAATAGGGGCAAATTGTACACACCTAAAGCTAGCCACCAATAACCTCCAACTAGGGTTTTGACCAATTTCTACCCAAAATGCACAATTTGGCCTAAAAACACTAAAACATGATAAATGATGTGAAATTGACATATTCAAATGCCAATTTTAGCTAGGATATCCCTAAATAAGGTAATGTAATTTATGGGCTGGCTAACTTTAATCAGATCAGTTTGAGTCAAAATGCCAATTTTACACCTGCATGCTCTGGACTACTCTTTCCTATCAAATATTTTGTACAATAATTGTGCCTTTTTTATTTGTTGTTGAGAACATAATAAATGGGAATATGCATCTAATGCATTTGACAGTGCCTTCTAATTCCAATCTAGTCAAATTTAGGACCAATAATAAGGCATTCTGATCAATTTGGATAATTTGTGCAAAATGTGCTTAATCATGCCTAAGAGCTAATTAACCCAAATCAAGGCCTAATTAATAATTCCAAGGAAACTTGTTGAATAATTTTTTTTATAAATGAATATTGAATATCTACATCATCAAGTGACCTCATTTCTTAGGAAGACATCCCTAGGCCATAAATGTCATAAATATCAAGTTTCATGCCATCCATGCCTCTTAATTACCCCTTCTTCCAATGCCATGATGATGATAATTACAAAATTAATTCCAAAAATTGAATTAATCCTCAACCACATATCTCAATCTTGAGATGGATGGTTGAGGTTGATTCTAATCAAATCCAAAAATTTATAAATAAAAAGCCTCACAACATCATTTTGAAGCTTAATTAGTGCAAAGTTATAATGCAAGATTGGTTCCAAAAAGATTCAAGCAGCTAGTGTTATAATGTCAAATTAATTCCAAGCTAAGCCAAGCCATAAGCTAAAGGTGCCAAGGAGATATAGAGGTTGTCAAGCTTCCATTGCCAAGGACTTCATAAGCACAAGCCGAACAAACCACCATAATAAGTGTTTTGGAGCATCCAAGTAAGGTAAAAGAGTTTTATTTTGCATTTTAGTTGTGTGTTTCACTCATGATTGTTAACTAATATATTCCTAGTGTTTAGGCCTAGAGATGTTATGTTATTAGTGTGTTTATTTCATTTTATTTTCATTTTGGAACTAACACCATACTAGCCATCCTCTCTTGAGTCAAATTCCTAGATCACATCGATCTTCCTATAGACATCAAAAATGGATTAAACTCCAAGGTATTTAAAGCCATTTTGTACATTTGAGATTCAACACATTTTTCCTTGAGGAGGGATGGATATGTGTATCTACCAATAGAAATTGGAAATTGAATTCTTACCTTGTGTTTGTTCGAAAGGAGCTTATGGGTCTCTACAAGTTACCTAACTAGCTCCATTAGTTCCCATTTATCATTAACATATCTAGGAAGGGTATATGGGTAGCCACTAAAACCCACTACTTGGATATAATAATAGGTGGGGAACTAAATATAGTATGAGCCCCATTTATTCATATCCTTAATTGTTGTTGATAAGAACCTTGTTCTTCCAAGTTATTTGTCAAACATGGTAATGATACAATAGATGAAATCATCATTTACCCTCTTGAAATATTATCTACTAGCCTCTAATGCGAGGTCCAGATAGTAGTTATATACTATGTTAATATCTATAGGGATGGTGTTAAGGCTTGGGAAAGATCTTCCTTTGGCCAATATGTAGATAAGGTAAGAAGTCATATAAAACTTTTTAGTTGTTTGAACCTCCAACAATTATTTGTGGATGGAATCACTTATCAATTGAGCCCAATGAATGTATTAGACATTTTGTCAAATGACCTAGATGTATTGGTACATCCATGCCTAGAAACTCTTGGCATCGGGACTGCTAGTGATTTTTCACAATAATATAATAATGTATCTCACCTCATCAATGAAATCAACCCTATAAATTTTTTTGGTAATTTGGTAGAGGTGGCCTTGGGGAACTTAACCATTGTTTGTTGATCATATTTTGATATGCATCTCTTTTATAATTAAAGAATTATGCAGATATCAGTGGAGTTATATCAAGATAACTCTCAAATTCTAATATTGAAAATACTAAATCAATGTATCAAGGGTCTAGATTCAAAACCCTCTCTCTTCATTTATTCAAGACCTCTCTTTTATCAGGATCATAGTGTTGGGATAATGTGAGCATGAACTCAGGGCTTTGGAAAGATAATGGGAAGGTTGTAACTTGTGGTAAGCAAGAGTCATAAATACTCTGAATCTAATCTATATACACATAATATTTTTAAACTTTTATTTATTATTGGCACTTTGTATCTTACAAGAACCCATTGAGTCTCAATCTATTTGAGTGCACACCTTAAGGGATACACCAGGAAAGGGGTGGGAAGACCATTGGTTTTTCATAAGATTTTTTTTCCCTTTTTCCACTTGCCATCTACATATTCATCTCCTAAAAACCATTTAACCTAAGCTTATTCTTCTCATCCTTACCCATTCTAGTCATTTCCTCTTTCCATCCTCCTTTTCTTGCCTCAATTCCTTTTTGGACTGTCTACTATACTAGGTCAACTAGGGTTGACCTTATATATTTTAGTGGTATTTTTCACTTTTTGAGTTTGTTATCCCTTTAGCTAACCTAGCTTAGACTTAGTGAATTGCCCCCAAAAACATACAGGTGACCATGGTTGACCCTATACAACTGACATTTTTAAGAGGATTTATGGCAAGATCTTCCTATATATACAAGCTCATTTACAACCATTTGTAAGAAGTTAATCAGAGAAGAATAAGTGTAAACACACATATAATTATTGACCATTCTACTTGAGGAATAAATCTTAGGTTCCATACTTCTTTTAAAGATGCATATCTTATCTTATGGAGAAGTCTTTTGGATACATAGATAGGTTGTGTAGCCTAGAGCTGATTTATATTTGTTATCATTACATACCATAAAAATCTCTTACAAATAACCTGGGCCAAGGGAGAAATTGAGGCTCAATGGGTTCATCTTCAAGGTAAGTATTCCTAACTTTATTTCTCTTTTGCAAGAGTAGATAGATAATGTAGTTGTGATTATTTCTTTCATGCATTAGTATTCCATATACATTGATGTGAGTATATGTATTCTATGCATGTTTAGTTTAGTTGTTTGTTTTTTTCTAACCCCTACTATATGCCATAAAATTTGGTGTGCACTAGATTAGATTGAATTTCTTGTTTATTAGAATAGGTGAATATTAAACCTTGAGACTCCTTTAGGGTTGTTGCATTATTTTGTTAGATTGTAGGCTTTATAACCCTACCTCACATGGTGTATTATGATAAGTGATCCCCTAATCAGGTCTAGTGGATACCTATATTGGTCATGATCCTATTTAGTAAATGTATTCCCAATTAGAAATATAGGTATTCTCTATCTTCTCTGAGCCAGGATCAATTTATAAAGATGATGCATTTCTAATTGCATACATTCTGGTGAACCCAATGTGAATCCTATCCCACCACTAGTTAGATTGTCTTCACATTTCTATTTTTGTTTCTTTTCTTATTAGCATTAGCTTCACTTTGGCTTCACCTTCATATTACATTATGGTGAACCCAGCATGAACTAACCCTTGCAATATTTATTTCACTTTCTTTCATTTTTTTTATCATTATTTTTATCATATATTTATCATACTAGATTGACTCTCTCAACCTAGTTCTAATATCTGTGCATAGAGTTTTAAGAACATGCAATTAGATCAACTCAAATGACCTAGTATAGGTTTTCAAACTATTAGGTCAACCCAATTGACCCTGTATAATTTTAGGCATCCATATTTAGCTATTGGTTAATCCAAACAACCTTATATATTCTAGGCACTCAACAGTAAGATTTTATAAATCTTGATCAACCCAGTCGACCTAGTTAGCATAGTTTTCAAGCATATTCCAAGGTTCTTACCTAGTAATATTTATTCTCAACATATCTAATCCACCAAGGTTCCTTTTTATCTCTCTATTTATTTCATTTCTATCTTTCCTTTCATGGTTTTTAGTCTTCAAAAATACCCCTACACATTCAACTAGATCAACACTACCTACCCAATTCTATGTTCTATGTGTTGTCTGAATAACTAAGTCAACCCTAGTTGACCCTATTCATTTTCAAACCTTACTTCTATAGTACATGTTCAACCCTCCTATCTCTTGTTATGTATTTTGTGTATATAGTGTCAAAATTTTACCTTGTTTCAAGTTATAATTAATCTCTATATGCTATTAATTAGTTCACGCCTTTATTTCTTACTGTTTACATACTTAGAATATTCACATAGTCTAATTATGGAGTTTTTAATTAACTATTTAGTTTTTATATTTCTATTTTATGCACACAGAGTCAAATCATAAAATCTAAACAAACATTCTAACATTTATCTACCCAAGGCCAACCTACTTGGATTTCATCATCACGAGAGAAGCCAACTTGATACTTTGGTCAATATAAAGCATGGTTAATGGTATATTTTTGCCAAGCACTTGATACATTTATTGCTATAGTGTGTGAAGTGAGGGGGTAGGCCCCAATACCAAGCTTATATCATTGCCACTATATTCCCTTCTAACCCAAAATACTTGAAACCATCCTTATATTGATATCTAGTTCCTTGCTTTACAACCAACTTCCCATCACACTAAAAATCATATTCTTAATAATCTAATAAAATTTCTTAGGTTGACCAATTAGTTAGCTTTTTAATTTTCAAGTTGATTTCTTGCTCTTTGATCAATTATATGTGAAAAAACTTGCATTAGCCAAAATTGGTGCAAGGTTTTGTGTTGTGTGCTTTAATTGGATTGGCCAACATTGATCTAATTGATTGTTTGTTTCCCTTAAATTATTACTTTCCTAGATTAGATATAAAACTTGTCTTATTTCAAATCATAATTTGTTACAAACTTTTTCATCTTCCTTATCTATTGTATTGGGTCAACCCAGTTGACCCTGTACCTTTTATAGCCTTTTTTAACAATATAGGATCAACCCAATTAAACCTATACTATTTTTAGACCTTTTCCAACCTTTATTTGCTATACAAGATCAACCTAGTTAATTCTATACTATTTTTTGTCACTTTTAAACCCCTGTTTGTTGTATAGGATCGACCCAGTCGACCTTGTACTATTTTTGTCACTTGTGTGGTTATCTAGTCTTGCTTCATCATGATGACATATCTTCATCCTTCCCTTAGTCTATAACATTTCATAATAAATGATTTAGATAATAACCTCACTTATTTTATTACTTTTGATGAAACTATCCAATTTCTTCCTTCCCTTTCTCCTAAACCAAAACTACTCACTACAAAATGTAATGTAGTTGAGTTCATTCATCCTAATCTTTTTCCCAATACCAATTTTGGGAATATTCCACCATTTAATCCCTCTCTTATCAACACTCATACCCTTACAACCAATGTTCACAATCCTCTTGTTACACCCATAACAAGATCACCAAGTCTTATCAATTCCCAAAGTAACATGGTTGAAACCACTCAAATTGATAATATAGATGGTTCCCAATTATTCAAAAACCTTTATGATAATACTATTTACACTCCTCACAATAATGGTGGCTTTACCAAGATTCCTTCTTCTTCTACCACACTTAAGACAACTAACACCAATAGCGAGAATACTTCACCTATAAAGAATCCTCCTCCCACCAACACTAACAATCCTCTTCCTAAAACACTAATACCCCACCTTAAAACCCACATATTGATAAAAATAAACCTCTTTCATAAGTCATATAAAAAATAAACATCATGCAAATAACCAATCAATCTAAAATGATGAACATGCAACAACATTTATTAAACATGACTAGTCAACTACCTCAAGTCATCATGTCTCAACCATATCCAAATTTTGTCCCTCCTCTTATTAGAGATGCCGATGGGAATAACATCCCTCAACCTCAAATAAATATAAAAATTCTTCAACATATTAAAAATTAACCTTTATCCAAATTCCTTTCATCCATAGATATTGGAAACATTTCTCTAACTGTCACATATAATGGGACTAAGGACTCTATTATCTTTCCTAAGTATTTTGGTAATATCTATAAGAAATGGGTCCAAACTAACACCTTTTATACCTCCAATATCCTATCCAAAACCTTTTTTGGTGATTCACTTGAATGGTACAACCAAATTCCAAGACATTCCATCTCACAACTAGAGGATTTAGTCAATGCTCTAGTGAAGTAATTCCAACATGATTACCTTCCTAAAAATTACCTTAGCCATTTCATCAATGCCAAAAAACTTCATAATTAATATGCTCATACTTTGATCAAAAGATAAAATTATCTCACTCAAAAAGTGTATCGTAACATGAATGATGATACTATTTTAAAATTATTTGTTACTGCTCTTAAATATCCCCGAGACCAAGCAAAAAGGAAAGACTTTCTTATGACTCGATTTGAAACACCTGAAACAACTACTAAAACACCTTTTCAATCATTTTATCATAATATTGATTTATTTAAGCCTCCCCAACCTCAAAATGGAGCATCTAATTCAACCAATTTTAACCCAACCCACCCTCCCTTCAGTCTAGAACAACTTAATAAAAAATTTCCACCCTCTAAACCCATGAAATTTGGTCCTTCCAAACCTCCTCCAAAATGATACAATCTTAATATGTTTTGTTGGTGGCATGCTAATATAGGTCATTATCATGATTCTTGTCATTATCTTCACTAATTTCTTCTTTCTTCCTTGCTTGGTCCACATTTTAATCTTGATACTCTAAAAAAATAATGTTATCAAGACTATCTTCAAGCTTTTTAATTTCAATCTCAAGAACCACAATTAAATTGAAATCATCTACCTAATGATAAACAACAATTATCTCATAAATACATCTCATTTTTTGATTTTGTTCAAATCATAGTTGATCCTTAGTCCTATACCAATAGGGAAAGGATAGTTAACATGAACAACTTTAAACATATTGTGACATCCCTTAAACCTCAATGTCTTAAGTCACATAAACCAAAGGAGTACATAGTTCAAATTCCTACTTCAACACATATAATCCGTGGTCCCCCTTTATCTCCTCATACCTCTCTTACACATCATATGTCACATTCAACCTCCTTAAAATTTAACAAACCAACACATTTGCTTATCTCTGAATGCACCTACCAACCTAATGCAAATCATTTTAATGGTTCAATCTCACCTCAATCCACCTCACATGTTGGGGCATCGTGCAATTCCCATCCACATCTCCCTTCAGACTTTGGGGCATCTTGTGATGCCCATCCCTACATTCACTTACCCTTTGGGTCATCTTATGATTCCCACTCTTATTTTACAATGCATAATAACAAATAAATCTAGTTTTAAGAAACCTTTTGAGACTTATAGATTTGTATTTCACATGATCATCTTTGATATAGACATTATCATAGATCTTACTTGTTATTTTTATCTCATGTTTCTTTTTATGTACTTTATTTCCTTTAATTTAATTTTACTATCATCATTATCTTCCTTTATGTTCTTTGGTTTCATTTCCCATTACATTTGGCATTTACTTTCATTTTTGTCCTCATATATTTATTTTATTTTTCTCTTTTTATGTTATTCTTTGCCTTAGTATCTTTATGATTATTTTTTCCCCTTATTTATAATTCACCCTCATGGGTTTCTATTTTTTGAGTTTTTAGTATAAAACCATGGATAAGACCTAACCCTCCTCACAAAATACCACCTTTTCTTCTTTTATCATTTTATTATTTCACATTTTTATTTTTGGTGCCCTCGTGGGTTTCTCTTTTATGAGTTTCAGTATAAGAATGTGGATAGGACCCAACCCTGATCATAAAATTACCATCTTGTCATTCCTTTTCTAGAAAATGTTCTTGATCTTTGTTCTCAACTTTAGCTTTTGCTTCTTTTGATCAATATAATTTGCATAACAATCTATGTTAAGCATGTTTTACTTCATTTCCATCATCCTTATGACAAGGAATCACACTTTTATGTCATTGTATCCCTTTTTGACTTTTGTCACATTTTTTCCAATTTGAAGTAATTCAAATTGTTCCAAGTATCATTCCTCTTGATTTCCTTTCCTTTCACTCCACATTGGTTAAAACAAGGTCAAATTCAAGATAACACTTTTATTTGACCTGGATTTATGAGACTCTTAGACCCCATGCTCTTTGAATTTTATCTCTCTTAGTAACCTTATCCCAAGTATTTAAATGAAAGTCTTATTTTGCATCCATGTTTGGTTTTCCAAATCCATATGGAGGAAGAATAGAAAAATCCATCAAGAAAGTTAAAATATAAATCATTTGAAATAAAAGACAATGATATATAAAAGGTAGCATAAAAATCTCAAAAGTCAAAATCACACCAAAATATGTGATTCCAAAAACATCTCCTATCTTTAATAGAATCTCAAACTCCACAATTGGCCTCAAATAGAGCTAAAGTCCTTTGGAGTGCAGTAGGCTAGTAGATTGGAATAGGGAAATTCAACAAACTCTATAGTGCTACCTAATTTATCACATAAGTGCCCAATATTCGTAGTAGATTGATGACTCTATAAGGGGTCCTAAGGAACAAGGAATACATTGTGGGAAGGTAGGTTCATTTTAATTTTAATGCATATAGCCTTCATGGGATGATCTATATATTCCATTTGTCGACCTAAGACTTGTGTGGCTAAGAGAATTTCTTCATAGTCCTTAAGGCCGAAAGTCCTCTTATTTTGATAAATCTAATTTGAGTGTCTTGAATTTAATAAAGAGTTACTCTACCTTAGTTTTTACTTCATTTTCCCCTTCACCCATTTCATTTCCCCCCCTTGATAGACAAATTGTGATTCTGAATATGTTTTCCCTCTTCTTTAAATTCCTTCTTCTTCACCTCTTAAAAACATGCTAACATTACTTTGTTTTAGTTTTATCTATCTTTAAATCAAAATAACATGTTTGAACAACTATGGATTACACTCTTACACCATTTATTTACCATACCATCTCATTGCCATACTAGTCATGTCATTAGGTGGTTGTGTTTTCTTACATTATATCTTTGAACAAGCATTGAGTATGAGTTTTCATCCTTTAATATCATTTTGATTTTTATTTATCCATCACATGGGATGCATTCACCATATATTATAGTCTATTTGAGTTTTGGATATTTTTTGCACTAACTGATACAGGTTCACCTATTGTTATTCACATGGGATACCTTCACCATATATTATAGTCTACTTCTTTATCTACAACAATAAGGTAAGTAAAGGTATAGTCTACTTCTTTAAAAAATATATTCCCCATCAAAAGTGTAGGTATGCTCTATCTTCTCTGAGATAGGATTGATTTATAGACATGAGGCATTTTTTATTACATACACAATCATTCTTAAATTCTACACCTATTTTGGTCCAAAAGCCTCCTAGTTCAATATGACCCAAATCAGTATCTGTTATTTTTTCCATATTAGAATCTAAATTGAGAGTTACTCCAGGGCCTTTGGATTTTAACTTTATCTCTTTTAGAGTCATGGAGTATATATTTATTTCTTGTGAGAATCCAAATATGAAAGATGACATGGTTTATAGGTGTTTTAAGCAAGTAAAATCTCTTATGGAGATGGAATATTATCTGTGCAAATAAAAGTTCTAGCAGAACTAGGAGGTGGTTGAAATAGGTGAAAATTTCATGGAGCTAGGAATTGTTTGGTACAATTAGGATATCTAGTAGAGATGGAAGGTGTTAGAATTAATGTGGATTCTCATGGGTATGGGAGGTGTTCAAAGTAGGTCCACTATCCATGAGGACTTGGAACTGTACATATATGTTAGGTGATTGGGACAATGGTAAAACCCACAAAACTTTGAGGTGATTGAATCAAGTCCAATGTCCACAAAGACCTTAGAGGTATTTTTAGGGAATATTCACTAGGTTTTAAATGGGGAATATGATTATGGAATATTCACTTGGCCAAGCAAAAACCCAGATTCTAATTATGAAATTAGGAGGGAAAACTCAAGACCTTTTACAATGTACACCTTTGAAGAAAATCTAAGGTTTTCATCATGAAAATATTGAAAATAAAAACCTAAAAAACCCTAAGTATCTGATTACAACTTTGATTAAAATGATAGCACCACCACTAATGCCTAAACAACATAAAGAAACCCTAGAATTTGATGCCCAAATAAGCAATAGAAACCCTAATTAAGAAAACTTGAAAAATTTTATGGGAAATGGAAAGATCTTGAAAAACACTTAAAATTACAAAAAAATGAAGGAATTATAAGGAAAATACCATGCAAGGGCAAAAATGACATGGTAATTAAGATTTATAGATGTGGCTTGCTTGCATGTAACTCAAGGGTTTCTTACATGGCTAATGTCATTAGAGCTTAAAACATTTAATTAGTAATTTAAAAAAATGATAAAAAAATACCCAAAATGTTTAGTTTAAATAGAAAACCCCTATAATTAATGTAATTTAATGGCATTTGGTGGTAGAACTAAGAGGTGCTCGAAGCAAGTCCCATGTCTACAGGGTTGGAGTGTTTTATTTATTTGAATGGAAAAAGGTAGAACTTATGGTGTATTTTTCAAGTTTTAAAAATTGCAAATTACACCTGGAGTTCCAGATTTCATGGCTTGGATGGTTGGTAAGAGCTGGAACCCAAGATGTAATTTGTAATTTTGAAAATTTCACATTGAGTTTTAGATCCTATGGGAAGGGATGTTTGGGTTTTTTGGCATCCAAAGCTCAGCATGCAATTATAATTTTGCAAACTAAAAATTATATGTCAAGTTACAATTCCATTGGCTAGGAAGGTTAGCAAGATCTGGATCTTGACATGCATTTTATAATTTTGAAAATTACAAAATTCATGTCAAGTTTTGGATTTAACTAGCTAAAAAGTTCATGGGATCTAGGGCTCTGCATGTATTTTTCAATTTTGAAAATTACAAATTTCATGTTGAGTTCTAGATTCTATCGATTAAGAAAGCTAGTTGCTTTGTGGGATCCAAAACCTACAAATCAATTTACAATTTTGAAAATTACATCTAGATTTTTGGATTCCACAATGCAAAGGGGAAATGGGTTTTTAGGGGTTTCAAGGAAATTTCCAAAAATGATTGGGGTCTCCCTTTGGGTATCAAATGATATAATATTGTTGGGATAAAAATATTAACATTTTAGGTGACCTCTATGGGGTGATTTCTTGCTAATCAGTTTTCATCCAGTAGCATTTTTGGCGTATTGGGCATGGAGTCAATTTGGCTTGAAAAACTCTAACTTGGGGATGAACAAATTGGGATTGTCTAGACATAAAAAAATAGGAAAGATAGATAAACAAAATAGGGAAAATAACACAACCTAAGGAAATAAAACTCTTAATGAGTTGACCTATGCAAAATCACTTATTTGAAAACACAACTAACCCTACTATATATAAAATTTAATTTTTGGAATGATTTTTTACCTAAAAATCAATCTTTGAGGTATATCCCATTGATTGGGATAGGCATTTCTAATCCATTAAGCTTAGAGAACTAGAATACATTAGCTCCTTTGCACTAAGTAATAATATATGGACCACTCCATATGGCATTAAATTTGGTGTGCTTTCCTATTTAGCCTTGTCCACATCCCATGTGGGAACCATGTCTCCTTCATTGAAGCTCCTTTTAGATTCCCTTTTATCGAAAGTCTTCTTCATTTGAGCTTGATTAGCTTTTAAGACCTTCATTGATTGATTCCTGATTTCATTGAGTTTCATGAGTTTGGTCAATATTACTATCATTACATCATATCAATCAAATCTAATTGGTGATTGAGATCTAGAGATGGTATCTCAATTGACAATGGGAATCAAGCTTATCTTTTGTATACCAACATGAAAAGGGAATTACCAATGGCTCTTTTAAAAGTGATCCTATTAGCCCACAATGTTGGTTTTAGTTTTGTGTGCCAAGTTCTTTGGTTGTCTTCTAAGTTATTTTGATAATTTTGATAAGGTTCTTATTGGTTGACTCAGCCAAGACATTATCCTGAGGGTAATAATTAGAATAATTACTTAGATACACCTTATGCTTGACAACCCATTCACTCACCTGAGTGCCCATGAATGCTTTAGAATTATAAAAAATAATGGTGTGAGGTACACCAACTATTGACACTATATTGTCCATGAAATCCAGAATAGATGCCTCTATAGCATCTTTTAGTATAACTACTTTAGTCAATCACATGAAATAACCTATTGTTGTGAGGGCCCATTTATGCCCTACACTTGATGGTGGATTGATCATGCCTATAAAATCTAGTCCCCATTGAGAAAATGGTTGATCTACTTAAATGGGCCTGAGAGGAAAGGCTGCTAACTTTTGCTTGCCCATGAAGTAAGCACACTTTTCATAGTTCCTTACCCATTGGTGGGCATATTTGAATAATTCAGACCAATAATAGACTCCTCTCATTATCTTGATGGTCATGGTCCTTGTCGATAAATGTCCTCCTAATTGACCATCATGACATTCTTTGAGTACCTTAAGAACTTGATCATACTCAATACATCTTAACATAACTCCACTCATATCATTTCTAAATAGTACTCCATCAATAGGGACATAAGGAATGGGCTAGAGTTGGTAACACCTTTTCTTAAACTATTGAATATCCTACGGGTACTCACCTATCTATAGGAAATTAGTCATGTCTTGGATCCAAATGGTAAAAATAGGTGGATTAGCTGGCTGAGGTGCATTCTGAGCATATACTACTTTGGGTGTTGATTTATCAATTCTAATATCAGAAGCCAGCTATTTACACAAACCTTTTCCTCTTACCATCTTGGTAACTTTGATGTCTACATTATACTCCATGACCTTGGTGATTTATCCTAATGACTTTTTATTTATCTCTTGGCTGAGTAGAAACTTTTTAACACTTGGGTGACTCACCTCAGATGAATCTTATAATTGAAGAGCATATGCCTAAACTTATTGAGGGCCTTAATTATGGCATATACCTATTTATCCATAAAACTATAATTTTCATCATATCCTTTCAAAGATTGGCTAAATAAAGATATCATTTATTCCAATTGTTCCTAATTGTGCTAAGTCAAAATGGCTGAGATACTTCCTTCCCCTCTGAATTCATAGAGAATGAAGTTTTTCTCATAGTTTGGGTTTACTAGGTGGGAGGCTAAGAAATAGATTGTTTAATAACCTAAAATTTGTCTCTTCCATCTTGTGTCCAGCTAAAAATGGTACCCTTATTAAGCATTGCAGTGAGGGGTTTTACTAGAGAGGCAAAATTTGGGACAAATCTTCTCACAAAATTAATCTTTTGAAGAAAACTCTAAAGTCATTTCTTATGGCTCGATAGTGATAGATATATCACTAAAGATTTTGGGGTCTATTGTAAGACCTTATTTTGAAATTTTGTGTCCTAGTAGTTTCCCTTAGTGAATCATGAAAACACACTTCTTTATAATGAGGGAAACCTCAAATTCTCTATGCCTTTTAAAAAAAATTCTAAAGTGGTATAGGTGTGCTTCAACATGCTTCGAGTAGACCATGATATCATCTAAATATATTAGGATCATTTTTTTTCCTTTGAATTCCATATCCATGGCTCTTTGTAACATTTCCATAGCATTAGTCAAACAAAAAGGCATATTTTTATAAGCATATGTGCCCTATTTTGTGGTGAAGATAGTTTTGTACTAGTCTAACTCTTGTACCAATAACTATCTAGAAGAGAAAACCTTTTAGATCTTGTTACATTCTATAAAATTTTCTCCATGGGTGGGGAGGATAATTTTCCTTTAGAGATGCTTTGTTCAGGTCTCTAAAATCCACACACAACCTATTTTCACCATTTTTATTTCTAATAGGGACTAGATTGGTAACCCAAGATGAGTGCTTGATTGGAAAAATTATATTAGCTTCTATTAATTTAGAGAGTTCATTTTCATTAGGGGTTCTATTTTGGGATTAATGGGCCTCTGCTTTTATTTGACATGCTTATTGTTTGGATCTAACTCTATTATATGTTGGGATAAACTAGGGTCGAACCCTCTTAGATCATGATAACTCCAAACAAAGTTATCATCAAATTCTTGGCATAATTAAATAAAAAAATTCTTCTTAGAGTCATTACATACCTTTCTTAGCTTCAAAGCTTTACCTTCTAAAATGACCACCAACTCATAGTCTTCTTCATTTATTGAAATTTTCTTCTTCTCACCTTTCATCTGATCATCTGAATTGAAGATGTTCTCTAGTGTAACAAGGCCCATAGGCAATTTGTTAGTCTTCAGCTGGATGATCCAATATCCATATTGATCCTAGAGTTTTGGTTGGTTCTTATTTGAGAATTTAGCTTCTTCTCTCATAAAATTTATAATCTAATGATCATTATCAAAGACTTGCCAATTAGTTACATTGTCAAAAATAGACAGTCTTACTACCAATTTTACATATTGGCTATTTTCTTTGTTTATCTCCTTGGGTAAGTTATATTGGAATCCCATTAAGGCTATATGATAAACATATTTATTCTATGATCTTGGTACTACCTAAATATTTAGAGTAGTGAAATATTCAAATAGATCCCAAACCCTATGCTTATAATATCTTAATAAATTGTTCTTAGTCATGCTTCTAGATCTTAATTGGTGAATAATAAACTCACTTTCACCAAAAATCTACAAGGATTATACCCCTATCTCTTTGGCTAATTGTAGTCCTCGAATGAAAGCCTCATATTCAATTACATTGTTAGTGTAGCTAAATTAAAGTCTAAAAGAATAGAAATAGCTCTCCTTTTGGGGAGAGATGAAGATGACACCTGTACCCAATCCATTTTTTCTCTCGAACCATCAAAGAATAATTACCATATACCTTGAATATATTTATATGGTTTTAGAATATTAGGAATGATTGCATCAATCTCATGTATAAAATATGTATCCAACCTAGTTTCTTGTACATGGTCATAAGGATCAAACTATAAAGTTGATCTCCATTCATCTAAGAGAATATCTAGAATATCATCTATGTTTGTTGCATCTTCATGATTAGTTTATTCCTCTTAATCTTGTAATATATAATTCATGTTTATGGGAGGAGGAGTGTATGGTTCAATATGATCCTTATCTATTTTCTCAACTCTTATTGTTACTCTTGTCCCATACCTCTTCCTAAGTAACATGTGGGACCAATCTATAGACAAATATCCTCTCATTTTTTTGGTAAAATCTCATGAAAGGCAAATGGAAAAATAAAGGGGGTGATCAATAACTAACATATCTTGAGAGATTGACTAACTCAAATAAACATGGATAGTAATATTTAAATAGTTTATTATTCCTACTTTATAAACAACAATCCCATCCAACTAAACCACTCCCTTATTCACTAGTGTATATTTTATGCCAAAAACATTATCTATATTTTTGGGCATAATAGAACTACTAGCCCATGAATCTACCATGCAATTATGAGCTATATGCTTCTCAAATATTAGTGATAGATAAAAAGGGGGAGGCTTACCACTTTTGCCCATCTTAGTTTCAGTTTTTGGTTGACATAGGTTGATTGTAGTATTAGTCCCCTTGGTAGGAGCCTTGTCTACTATTTAGAAATTCTTCAAAGCTTCTTATAGCAAATTTATTTATGCCAATATAGATATGGCATCCCAAATATTGACATTCAAATTAGTATTCTTCATTTTCTCAATGATGTTGAAAGGGATATTACCAACCTTTGCCTGTGCCTTTCCTAGAGTTATATCTTTTTTCACAATATTTGGAGTAGGTAATTTCACTTTGGGCTAGCTAATAGGTACAAAGGTTTATACTATGTTGTTCTTTGTGGGTTCTAGTACAACTTTAAAATTTGAAACTTGTTCTACCTTAGGGGGTTGATCACTCTCAATTGCTCTTTTATTTAATCATGTATTGGTTGCCATTGGACTTCCAACATTAAAAAATGTCTCCTCTTGATTTACCCCACAAAAGTCCTCCTCTTGCCAGTTTAGAAGAGTATCCTCTCCTTGAGTAGGTTCTTGTGTGTCTGCTTTTTAGGAAGTCGATTCTTCTTGTTTCCCCTATGTACTTGTCATGCCTTGCACCATCAAAGCTTGATTGATGATGCATTAGGATAAGTATTCTAATTATGTGGCTATGAACAAGGATAACACCACTCATAATCCTAAACCAAGTTATTTTGAATAAGTATAATGGCTTTGGAAGTATTTAGTATAGGTAGGGCATAGAAATTTTGGCATTTTGATTATGCATTTTAACCTTATAGCTTCTGATTACCTTGGTATTTTTACATATCTCCCTGATATGGCTGCCCATTGGGTTGGTATGCTAGGTTAGCCTACTAGTAAGGCTTATAATTCTGAGATAGGTGCCTCTTCATTGCTACTAACTCATTACCAAAACTCTTGAGTAGTGACTTGACCTCATATAGTTCATGTATAAGATTAGGAGTTAATTTAGTGCCTTGTTTGTAGTGGAAATTGGAGCAATTATAGGCAGTGTAGGACCTATTTCTATAAATAAAGGTATTGGTGGTCTAGGGGTAATTTTCTTGGCTTGGGTTAAATAATTCTCTGCCCTTATCATAATTTAATAAGTACTAGGGAGTGTGGTGCCACCCATAGACTGAATCAAAACAACTATATCACTATTTAAGGCTCTCAAGTAATATATGAAAGCATTATTTTCAATTGGCTTAACAAGTGCTAGAATCTTATTCCATGTCTTCTAGAAATAGAAATTGAAATCAGTCATGAGCTCATGAGGATCCCATTTAATGGCAGTTAGATATTCAACCAAGGAAAGGTGGTCACTCTTATCTATGATTTGAGCACATAGCATAGTGCTTAAATCATCCCAAAATTGTATAGAGTTAAGAGCAAGAATTATGTACCACTATAAGGCTTTACCCTTGAAAGAGGAGACTACGAGATTGATTGTAACATTTTCTTGTACCATGTTATGGACTATACATAGGTTGGAAATATCTTGTATGTGATCCATAGGAGTAGTGTAAGTTTTGCCTATGAAATATGGTAGGTTTTTTAAAGCTAGGGTGGGTATATAATCATATTGAGCCAATTGGAGAGGGATGGCCCCATTGAAGGCTACAAAATTTTTGGCCATTATAGGAGGAATAAAAATGATAGTAGGATTACTTGTAGAAGATGTAAATAAATTTTCTAGATATATTTTTTAACAAGGTATAATTGATTTTGATCTCCTTTTAAGTGGAAATGACAATCAATTTTCTTACCTTTTATAGTTGATGTTATTTGTCAGCTTGGCATACGTAAGCTTTGAAATTCTAAAAATGTAAACTAGTGGAGTCACCAGGTGCCTTTAGAATGTGTATAAAGTTTGTGAAATTTTGGCCAAGAATAGCACCAATTTCTTTATATTTTTTGAGTCCCACTTGGTGTGCCAAAATTTTTTATCACATAGGTTTTACTCTCATTCTTTGATGTAGAATAACTCACTATACAACACCAAATGATACAATGGGAAAACATCAAAGTCATTATAATTTGGTAAATTGATGTTAAACTCTAGATAAGGTTAGATTCCTTTCATTAAATCTGATGCAACTAATAAGATACTACTTTTATAGAAATGTCACTCTTTTAGTGTTCTTTCTCCTAAACTAAGTTTAGATTGGGAAAAGGGTAAATAATGAAACTTTGAAAAACTAAAATGGTGATTGCACCAAATATTTTAGTGGGTCTTAATGCTTTATTGATGAACACAATAGAACTGGAAATCAATTGAATGCCATTTAAGCACAGACTCATGTAAATGAGAAATCAAAGGCAATTTTCGCTATTCTCATAAAAGGGATGAGATTGACTTATTTTCATTGAACAATATTTCATAAGGGTAGAATAACACAAACTAATTTCTTGTGACTAAAAATAAGAAGTTCAATATGCCAAAATACTCAAATAACTCTATATACAATAATCTCTCAGACAAGAAAGGTGAATCTTCAATTTATTTTCATTTCAAAGGTTACGACTTGTAGATAATACATTCAAAATGTATAAAATATATCCTATAATAGTAAAAATATATCTTGGTCCAAGGGTCTACCCATCTTTATACAAAAATATCTCATAGGTGAGATGTAGTTATCAAAACTTGAATGGCTAGTAGAGAAAACCATTTAGATCTTGAACTCCATGCAAAAAGAAGCAAGGTATTCTATTTTTGGTATCTTTGACTTGTATAATGTATTATAAAATAACATGCAAGAGATATGCATGGGTTTTTTATTTGAATGGCATGGATGCAATTGAAATATCTTCATACAATGCTCTTTCTTCTTTGTGCAACTGAAAATAACTCCTCATGGAAATGGGTGATGCCCAAAATAAAAGTTAACTTCCAGAAAGATAACTAAAGTTATCTTTGCAAAACCCTAACTTGCAAAACTTGAGTAATACTTTTAAAAATTCTAATATCACTTTGTCAAAATGGATTTTGTAATTTTCAATTCATAATTTTACACCTTTTGACAATTTATAACTTGGTAAAATATAAAGTGTAATTTACAATTACTTTTTACAACTTTTACTTTGTCAAAAATATAAAGTTTAAAATACAAGTTTCTTTTTGTCAAAAAGACTTATAATAGATAGCTATAATTTTTCAACATAAAACTCACAATTTTGTTTGAAATTAAAATTACAATTCATGAAAAGATTCAATAGAAAGAGATCAATCAATATCTAAAATTTCCTTTGCTTTCTTGTCATTCTCGTCTTACAGTTTTTCACCATATACATCAAATGCCTTGAAAATTTCCTATATTCTTTCTCCATCTAGTCCATATGAATAGAGGTGAGAGGATACATAATATAATTAAATATC
The DNA here is from genome assembly GCA_037957365.1 of Torreya grandis. NCBI lineage: Eukaryota > Viridiplantae > Streptophyta > Pinopsida > Cupressales > Taxaceae > Torreya > Torreya grandis. The sequence goes on along the minus strand of JARHVA010001337.1, from coordinate 1,413,239 downwards.
AAACAATTATTTCTTGAGAGTCTTTATTCCTTGCATTTCCATTCTTATCTTATCTATCACTCTTTCATACTTGATAAACCTATGGATAGAACTCAAGGTAAAGATTGTAGTCTTTGCAGATTATTTTTCAACCACTTCCTTAAACTTATTCCACCTAAAATAAATTTTATACATCATATTTTAGTTATCATGACATCATATTCATCATCCCTTCATTTTCATACAACATGTCAATAACTTTGTCATGCACCACTTTAGCCTTGTGAGTAGATTTTATGAGTATCCTTATCTGAAACTAAGTTATACTATGTAATTTCTCATGCTTAACATATTTTTTTAGTATCATATCTAAAATGAGGGTATCCATATCAATTTAAGTCACATCTATCATTTTGGGATAATATAAGTTCAAGGTTTGAATTTCTTCTTCATATCTATTGACTTGTTCTCTCAGGATATTATTTCTCTCTCTAATTATTTCATACTAGTCCATTATTGAAGTAATAACCTTACTAACCTTAGAAATGAGTTCCTTCAACCATTATTTAGTAGCATTTCTCATTTGATAAATCTCTCAAACCAAATCAATTGTAGCTTGATATGGAATTTGATTCACTATTTGTACTGACTGTTGTTGCTCTGATGATTCATTGAGTTCTAAGAACTAGTTCAATGCAATTTTAAGTTGATCCAATTTGTTATTTAATTCATCTTGGGTGGCCTTATCATGATCAATTCGTTCAAAGAGGGATTTGATATATTGCACATCATGTTTTAATCCTTCTCTTATTGACCATCTAAGGTGAATCTTGGAAATTTGATAATCTTCCACTGCAAGATTTTCCTTTGATTTATCTAGTGGGGGAACTATAATTTCAACATATCTCTCCATTTTATCATCACTAAATGTCCTAAAAAAGGTCTTGGGAGTAGGTTTGGAATTCTCATTTACCTCTGATAGACTAATGTCCAATGTGTTGGGGTCAATAATTTGTTTTCTCTTTTTTCCCATTGATTGTGCTAGCCAACTGGGGGTAGTATCTAGTTACTTGAGGATTGTCACCAAAGAGTCAATAGTTGAGATTGTTTCACTGGTAGATATTTTGACAATTATAGACTCTTATGTAGATGTTGTCATTGATTGATTATGAGATACCTGTGAAATTCAAATCCCATCAATATATTTTAAATCTATATTGACATGAAGTACTTGAGTCTCTCCAATCTCAATTGAAGATATTGTGGAAATAATAAAAGTGGAAGAGGTGGAGGCACATGGAATAACTATGTCTATTGGGAAAGTGGAAGATGGAATAGTCACAAGGATTGTGAATTTGTGAATAGGTGGGAGAGTGGAAGCCAAAGAATTAAATGAACCAATGAAATGTGCGAGACCACTCAAGGTTGGTGATGTAAGGAAAGTGAGTGGGGGTGAAATTGAAATATTACTTACCCCAATAATTAGGGTGACCTACAAGACTAAAGTCAGGATGATTGAGTTTGTGTATTTTTATTGCTAAGTGGTGTTGGGAATCAATGGTGATGGAATGGAATGGATTATGAATGGAATGGAAAGAGGGAGTGGAATGAAAGGGGAAGGTCAAATTTGAGGAAGGGAAAGTGTAGTGGAATTTTAATAATCTACCGATAGGGAACCTTGAATGTCCACTTGAATTGATTGTAGTGGTTTCACTTGGCTTATTGTGGTAGGTAATGTGGTAGGAATGATAAGTGGAGTGGAAATATAGATGCAGGGGGAGTGGAAATAGGTGGTGAAAGGGAGACCTATAATATTTGAGAGGTGGAGATAGGAGGTAGAGGTGTTAGAGCCTCGAGAATGATATATACAAGAGGAGGGAGAATAGTGGAAATTGGGGTTATCACTATAATGGATATAGGAATAGAGGCTATAGAAGCTCTTGCTACTATTGTGTCTTCAAATGATATGTCAATCATTTTTTCTATAGCTACCCCATCCTTGTTTGATTTCCCCTTTTTATTTTTAGTCTTTTTCTTCTTCTTCTTCTCTAGCTCTTCTGATGATTCTCCTACTATTCCACTTGGACCCTATTCTGATACAAAAACCCCTTTTGCTTTAATCTTAAGAATATTCTCTCTAAATCCTATTATTTCTCTCATTACTTGTACCCCATTTATCCTCAATCAATTAATTATTTTGTTAATCATAACTACTATTATATCAAATAAATAAAATGATTTAGGAGCTAATCACCTTACTAGTGGTAGGGGTTGTATGATGATTTGTGTATAATAAATTGAATCCACATTAGACTCGTCATCTACCAAGTCATCAAGGATTGGTGCCAAATCATAATACTCAATCTGTTGTAGGGTCATTTAGGAATAATCCCTCATTTTGACACTCTCCTCATCCTCACAGTCCTCCCAATAATCTTCATAATATGGGATGTGAGCATATGTTACAAGTACCAATATGTTGGTGATCTTCCCATAGACATCAAAAAATGGCCTAGAATCTAAGGTCTCTAAATTCATTCGACACATTTTATCTTCAACACATTTGGCCTTGAGGAAGGAGGGACGTGTATCTACCAATAGAAATTGGGAAGTGAATTCCCACCTTGTGCATATTGGAAAGTAGCTTATGGGTATCTATAAGTTACCTAACCAGCTCCATCAATACCCATTTATCACTAACATATTTGGAAAGGTTATATAGGTAGCCACTAAAACCCTCTACTCTACTATAATAATAGGTGGGGAATTAAATTAAGTATGAGCCCTATTTGTTAATATTCTCAATTGTTGCTAATGAGAACCTTGTTCTTCCTAGTTCTTTATGAAACATGGTAATGATATAATATATGAAAGCATCATTTACCCTAATGAAATGATATCTAATGGACTCCAATGTGAGGTTAAAATAGTAGTTATATACTCTATTAATTTGTATAGGGATGGTGTTAAGGGTTGGGAAATATCTTCCTTTGGCCAAGATGTAGACAAGGTAAGAAGTCTTATAAAACTTGCCAATTGTTTTAATCTTCAATAATTACTTATGGAGGGAATCACTTATCAATTGAGCCTAGTGAATGTATTGGATGTTTTTTTAGATGACCCAGATGTCTTGGTGCATCCACTCATAGAAAATCTTAGCATCAGTAATGCTAGTGATTCTTTGAAATAATATAATAATGTCTCCCACCTCATCGATGAAATCAACCCTATACAAGGTCTTTGGTAATCTGGTGGAGGTGGCCTTGGGAAACTTAAGCCATTATTTGTTGATCATCTTCTACCACCCATCCCTTTTGTCTTAAAATAATTTATGGTTTTCTATGGAGTTATATCAAAATAACTCTCAAATTGTAAGATTGCAAATATTGAATCAATGTAGTCATGGTCTAGATTCAAAACCCTCTCTTCTGTCAGGATCATAGTGTTGGGCTAGTGTGAGCACTAACTCAGGGATTTGGATAGATAATGGGAAGAATGCATCTTATGGCAAGCTAGATTCATAAATACTCTAGATATAATCATTCTTAAACTCTGCATCTATTTTGATCCAAAATTCTCCTAGGTTAATATGGCCCAAATCAATATGTATTATTTCTATCATATTATGATATAAACTAAGAGTTACTCTAGGGCCTTTAGATTTTAACTTCATCTCTTTTGGAGGCATGAAGTCTTGATTTATTACTTATCAGAAACCAACTATGAAATCTAGTAGGGTTTGCAGGTGTCTCGAGCAAGTAAAATCTCTGGCAGAGATAGAAGATGTTCTATGTAGATAAAAGTTTCAACAAAACTAGGAGGTGCTTGAAGTAGGTGATAATTCTACAAAGCTAGGACTTATTTGGTGTAAGTTGGATCTCTAGTATATATGGAAGGTGTTGGAAGTAATGTGGATTCCTATGGGGATGGGAGGTGTTCAAAGTAGGTCCACTGTCCATGACGACTTGGAACTTTGTAGAAATGTTAGGTGCTTAGGACAATGGTAAAATCCATAGAAATATTAGGTGCTTGAGTCAATTATAAAGTTTGTAGGGACATTGGAGGTATCTTTAGATAATATTAAATGGGTTTTAAATGGGGAATATACTTATGGAATATTCACTTGGTTAGGTGAAAACCTAGATTCTGATTGTGAAATTAAGAGGGAAAACTCAAGACCTTTTACAATGTACACCTTTGAAGAAAATATAAGGTTTTTATGAAGAAAATATTGAAAATAAGAACTTAGAAAACCCTAAATATCTAACTAAAAATTTGGATAAAATGACAATACCATTACTACTACCTAAACAACATAAAGAAACCCTAGAATCTAATACCCAAATAAGTAATGAAAACCCTAATTAATAAAAGTTGAAACTTTTCATAAGAAATGGAAAGATTTTGAAAAACACTTAAAATTTCAAGAAAAGTGGTAGAATTATAAGGAAAATATTGTTCAAAGGTGAAAATGAAGTGGCAATTGAAATTTTTAGATGTGGCTTCGACTAACAAGTACTTGCTTGCATGTAGCTCGAGGGTTTTTTGTGTGGCAAAGGTCATCAAAGCTCAAAAAACTTAATTAAGAATTTAAAAAAATGATAAGAAATTCAAAAAATGCTTATTGTAAATATAAAACCCCTATAATTAATGTAGTCTAATGGTGGTTGGTGGTAACAGTAGGAGGTGGTCAAAGTAAGTCCCATGTCCATAGTGTTGGATTGTTTGATTTATTTGAATAGCATATGATAGAACCCATGATGCATTTTTAAAGTTTTTTAACTTGAAAAATACACAGAATTATGGATATTATGGCTTGGATGGCTGGCAAGAGGTATAACCCAAGATGCAATTTACAATTTGTAAATTATAGATTGAGTTTTGGATCTTACGAGAAGGGGTGTTTGGATTTTACAGGATCTAGATCTCAACACATAATTTCAATTTTTCAAATTATGAATTGTATGTCAATTTATATTTATTGATAGCTAAGAAGGTTAGTGGGATTTAGAGATTGACATTCATTTTTAAAAAATTAAAATTGCAAAATGTATGTCAGGTTCTATATTCTACCGATAAAAATATTTGTAGGATCTGGGGCTCTGCATGTATTTTTTAATTTTAAAAATTACAAATTGCATGTTAAATTAAATATTTTGTTTGTTAATAATATATTTTCTTTGTAGGATCTAAAACTTATGAATAAATTTACATTTTTTTAAAAAATTTATCCAGAGTTTTGGATTTCACAATACAAAGGGGGAAATGGGTTTTTGGGGGTTTCAAGGAACTTTCCAAGAATGAAGGGGGTCTCCCTTTGGGTATTAGATGTTATGATATTTTTGGGATAAAAATATCAATAGGTAGTAAAATAATTTTTTTTGAAATCCTACTAGGTCAACTTAATTATACGTGTAGGAAAAGATAAAGTTTTAATAAACTACTAATTCAATTTTGTCGACTTAGTTGTACAAGTAGGAAAAAACAAAGTTAGACTAGCTCAATCTTGTTGAATATAGTAAAAATTTAACTAATTTTGTTATGATATAGGTAGGAAACAGAATTAAAGTATCCAAAATAAATAAGATTGAGTTGAGCTTGGATGACTTAGTCTATTCACACATAGTCAACTAGGTTGACATATGCTAATCTAGTTGAAACACACAACATAAAATTATACCAACACTAGTTGATATATTCTTAAACATAACAAATAATAGTAAGAAACAAACATAAAATATAATTTTTTAACTACTAATG